>OZ020516.1:12124397-12509237 GCA_963971425.1 Bryoerythrophyllum caledonicum
GGCACGGCCGCGTCGTCGCCGTCGCAGTCGCCCGGCTCCAGGTTCAGAAACGCCGTCGCGCCCCGCGCCTGCTCCCCGGCCTCCTCCACCGCCTGCACCTCCGCCGCCCGCGCGCCCTGCGCGTACAGCCCCCCGCCCCCCACGATCCTCCGCCCGCGCGCTATCACGCACCCGATCTTCGGATGCGGCGCCGTCACTCCATTACTACTCTCCGCCAGCTCCACCGCCTTCATCAAGTGCGCCGCATCCTCCAAACTCCCCCGCACCACTCCCACTCCCCCTGCAAACCCTATCACCCCGCCATCGCTCAAAACCTACCCTCCCTCTCCTCTAATTCCTCTCCCCTGGCTCCCACATGACGTGCCGTGAATGCGCGCTCATAAATTGGAGCGCCAGGACGGGCACAAATGTGGTACATGTCCCATGGCTATGGCGGAAACTAGCTACGGGACGCTGCGACGAGAGTCAGGAAGGCGAAGCGGAAACAGGCGATCACGTGTTTTGCAGGGAATTTGAGTGCGCAACACAGTCAGGCCGTACGCATGTTGACGTACCCAAGCGCCTTCCTACGAACTTGATGACTAGCATATATATTCAATATAACTAGTTCTCTATTATTTATATGGACAAGAGACCCCTTCCGAGAATAAAATAGCCGTGATGGTACAGTAGTGGAGTGAAGTTCACTTCGGTTGGATCTACCTTTACTATTTTAGAAGTTTATATTTTGATTGATTGACATTTCTTTAAAAATAGGGTGTATTTTTAGAAAATGGAGGTTCACTTAGGTTAATCAAGGGTATATTAAAGTAAAAGTATAAGTTGATTACCAATTCCTTTATCTATCTATCTATATCTATAAAAGAATACAGGATGACAAACAATCCTTTAGGATGAACGCGCCGATGAAAAATTGCAATTAGGGTTTGCGGCAACGAGTCGCAGATGAAGACGATGCGAGATGTTTGAAGCTGGCGATGGCGATGCGCAATTGTACGACGACGTTGTATTCTGACACCCATCCTCGTGGTGACTCGCGGATTGTATAACGGTGCATGCCTGTTAGAGAGAAACGATAGCTACGATAAGTGGGATGCACCGAGCAGCTGAAGATGCAAGAGATTGGGTGCGGGATTCAAGAAAAATTGTTTAGGCAGAGGTGGCGATGGCGGAGCAATCCTAGCAAGTGCAACGCGTCTTCTCTACCTTCCTCTCTCTTCCACAGACACACTGGAAGCCTCCGTATGCTTGCTTTGCGCTGTAATGTCATGTGTAATTATTGATTGACTGGGAGCTCTGAGGTTGGTACGTTTTTGGATCTGATTGCGAACAAGGTGAATTGCAGCACGGTAAGGTGGGCAATAGAATTTTCGTGATTTTGGCTTGCAACAGGTTTGTGTTCCATTGTGATTTTTGTCCACAAATTATCCACATGTGGAATCCGGTATGCCTAAGGGTTTCTTCTTATTCGTGATTTTGGGGTTTCTACTCGATTTTGGAGCAAGAATTCGGCATGCATTCTGGTAAGATTTCTTTGGTTTTTCACTCTATCCTCACACCCTAATTCAGGGGCCTAATATCCAAGGATTTATGATTGAGGACAAATTTCTGGGAGCTTCCACTTGGAAATGTGAGTTTTTTTCTCTACAAACAAACAACTTGCGCATCATGAGCGGTGGTTGCAGAGGAGATGCAAGTTGAATGAATCTGTTGATGCAAAATCCAATTGGCTCATAGCATGGGATCATCGTGTCTATTAGTTTTTGTGTGTGGAGAATTGGCAGTCAAAGCCACTCTTTGCTTTCAACCATGACCGTGCACGTTCAAGGCTGCAGAAACATTCTGCAACGTTGTCGCCATCGTCATCACGATTGCACATCTTCAAGAGCTACCTTTGAAACACACTCACTCATTCACTACCTCCATCTGATTGCTCCAGACCTTGTGTGAATTTCTTCTAGAGTTTGTTTGTAAAGAGTTCAATTTTAGAGTTGTATATGGGCCCGTTGGAGACAGTGGGTCAATATCTTCATTTTTATCTTTTACTTTTTACTTCTACTTTTGCCTTTTACTTTTTTATAGCTTAGTAGAATCATATAAATACATATAATGTGTGAAAATTTAAATATGTATCTTGATTATATATTTTTTGTTGGGTCATATTCAGATGTATGTAATCAACGAGAGCCAACGGTCGCGAAAAAATTGTCTTGATCGCGAGCGACGTGCGGATCGGACTATGGCTCTGCGTGAGACAGATAATGTTGCCCAACGGCTCAGGCGTGCTCAACAGCGACAAGCACTTGGCAATGATGACCAAAAAAGAAACCGTGATCGTGAGCGGCAACGGATGGCAGAGTGCAGTACGACCTGTACGCGTGAGCAACGGAATGAGCATCCACCAATCGATCACGAGGCACTTGGGGCTGAAAGGCCTGCTCAAACCGAGGAAGAGGCAGCAGCAGTACAAGGTATGGTGGAGTCTCTTCGCTTTTATTTTACTGCCCTTCTCCTAATAATTTAATTGGCATTTTTAATTGCTTTCAATTGCACGCCTTGCAAGAGGAATAACACGCTGAGCACGCCTAAGCTGTTGGGCAGCATTATCTGCCTCAAGCTGAGCTGCAGTCCGATCTGCTCGTCTCTTGCAACCAAGACGATTTCTTCGCGATCGCGGGCTCTAGTTGCCCGCTTCTGTTTTCAACCTGACCCAGGTTAGGAATTATTGATCTCCAAGGTTTGAGATTAGGGTTTCACGGGGTCGATGCTCTAGTTGGAGCTCCTCTGTAGTATTTCCTGCGAACCCGCAAATGTCTGCGCCGCCCATGAGCACCCCGAACATGCCCGAGTTGAATTTGCTCACAACCGAGTATTTCTGATCCTCCCACGTTGCCTTATTGACCCCGTCCAATGCGCGGTACGCGCACGGGAGCCCACGAATGTCGACCTCGATAAAAAGAACGGGCGCTGCTTCGTCACCGTCTGGAGCGCCTTTTGCATGACGAGCGACTCGGACAGCCTGTACAAGTTGTGCGCGTCGTACTCCAGCGCGCCGTTGTAGTGCTTCACCGTCACGGCGATCGTCTTGTCGCCTAGGTTGTTGTACGTCCCGACGTGGTTGATCTTGTACGGCGGGTTGTTGAAGCCCGAGGTGCCGTTCACGCAGTACAGGAAGCATTGGTCGTTGCTGCTGCCGTTCTTGCCTTGCAGCAGTCCACCCGTCTCAAATGAGCACGTGGACCCAATGCAGAAATTCGACGCCTCGTTCATGTCGATCCAAAGCCCGTCGAACGGGACTTTTTTAAAGAAGTCCGCCACCTCCGTCGTCCACCACGACGTCGCCTTCAAGTGCAGAAAGTCTGGGAAGAACACGGGCCCCGGCCACACCTGCGCCAGGTAGTTGCTTCCAAACTCGTCCGTTTCGTCCTTCAAGTAGCACTCCAGCGTCGTGTAATTTTTGTACGCGACACTAATCCCAGGGTCCAGAATGAGCACATATTGTTGTCCGTTCGCGTGCAGCTCCTCGACAAAGTGGCGCCCCCACGCCCGTGTCGTTTGGACACCTAGTGGGGTGCAGCTCCTCGACAAAACTCGTGTCCAGATTCCGCGTTAGAAGCTCCAGCGCTTCCTCGCAGCCATACTCCAGCATGACGTTCGCGCCGAGCCACAGGCACACGGTCTCGGTGTCGCGGAACTCCGCCTGCGCATAGATCCCCTCCGCGACCTCAAAGTCCATCTTCGTGACCTCCTTCTTCTGCATCATGAGCTCCACGACCTGCAGGCACTTGTGCATGTTCGAAATCTTGGCCAGCACGTCATTTTCATCCAAGCTTGTTTTTCATCGGCGCGCTCGTTTTTCATTGAGGTGTTCATCCGAAAGGATCGTTTGTCATCTTGTATTCTTTTATAGATATAGATATATATATACTAGTATACCACCCATTGTCCCCAATGGATAGTATAAGTTTAGGTGACGTAAATAAAATTTTGAAAGTAAAAAATAAAAGTAAAAGAAATAAAAGCGAATGCCACATGTTGTCGCCTCCTACGGTGGATATCACCTAGGTATCCCCGGTTTCCATCACGAGGTATGTCCCTTCCTCTCATACCTAGCTATTGCCACGTATTAAGGAAGGCCAATATTGGAGTAGGCCAGGTATGGCCACCTGGCGCAAAGTTACAAGGTTATGAATTTCAATGGCGACGGCGGGCAAGGTATCGTAGAGTTGAATGGTACTACTATAGAACTTGAATAGTACTATTGTAGAGCTGAATAGCGCAATTTATTGTGGCGGGTAGTAGTGCATGAAATTTCTTGGCAATCTTCATTGTTTTTATTTTTTTCAACAAATATCTTCCACTAGATTAAGGCATAGTGATTGTAGAGACTATTTGGGTTTTAGATCCAACAAGTATTTCTTTATTTGAGAAATAAAATTGTTTTCCATTGTAAATGGCTCTTTTCTATACCCCTAGTCATTGCATGTCTCTTTCTCTGATGCTTAACACATCCATTACTAAATATTGCACAAACCTTCCAGATCTATGCTTTGCCTTCCTTTAGGTCATTGCAAAGGTGATTATAAAAGTTTTAAAGTTTCTTCTTGTAGTAGTTAACTTAACGATTCTATAATAGTTAATTAATAAGAATTTGTTTAAATTAGTCTAGCAATATCTCATCTTAGAGTGCCTCGATTGCCCAACGCCAGCCCGACCACAACCGGCCAAAGGACGTGGGAGAGATGTAGGGCCGCAAGCTGGCTCGTAGGCCATTTTGCCCACCGTGGGGCTGGAGCAACCCCAAAGAACGGTAGGCCACCAAGTTCCCACCAAAAGTTCCCAAGTTTTCATAGTATGCTCTCACATTTTCAATCTTTTTTTATTAAATTCTTGAAATGCCATATCTTGCGGTTTGCACGGCATAAACTTGGAATTTGACGCGTCGGCCTCTAGCCCCCATAGTCTCGCCTAACCAAGGCGATAGACACAACCATGCAGTGGAAGACCACACCTCACCTAGGACCCCAAACCCGGCATTTTTGCCGGGCGCAGGCCCTAATGGAAGTGCTCTTAGAAACACAGTTTTAGAGTAATTATGGAAAACACAGTTTTTGTCCTATGGGGGTTAAAAGAAATTAGAGTCTATTATTCAAAATTATGATCTTAATTTTGTCAAATAGTCAAAATTATGATCTTAATTTTGACTATTGAAAGCACATGCTTTAAAAATTCTTGATAGGTATCTACATGGGCTAAAAATTATTGTGTTTGAAATTCCTCCTACTTCCTTAATTCCTTAAGTATAATTTGTACCTACCACGTACAAATGGAGTTTCGACAGGTTCCTAAAAATCCAGTTTAGAAGATAACTTCATGAAACTCTTAGTGAGAATAGGAATATGGATTATTTGTGCAAGGAATTTTTTTTCTAGACTTATATGGAAAAAGGTTATGGTGCTTCACAAATTAAAAACTCAACTCTTTTGGCAGTTGGGCATGATACTATATATATGAATACTAATAATAGGGTACTATAGAGAGTAGTATTGTAGAGTTGACAATTGCACTTTCTTGAGGAGAGTAGTAGTGAAGGAAAGTTCTTGGCAACCTTCATTGTCTTCACTTAAATATGCACATAATTTGCCTTTTTTGAGAAATAATTTTTTCATTGTTAGAATAAGTCATAATGATTCTTTTCAACGTTTGGATTTTAGATCCAACAATTATTTCTCTATGTAAAAAAATAAAATCGTCTTCTTAAATAAAGGGCCGCTTTCTATATCCCTAGTTGTTGAATGTCCATTTTTCTTATCCTAAACACCTCCATTACTTGTGATTTTTGGCGTGCAATGACCTAGCACAAGGTAGAACATAGATTCATTGAGTTTATGCAATGTGTAGTGGAAAAATATGCCATTATCTTGAGCCAAAGTACGCTAACCCAGTCCGGGCACTATGGGAAAAAAAATTTACTCTTCAAATGCATGTATCTTATAACGTTCACGAATTTATTTTGAGTGTCTTCTTGTAGTAGTAAAATTGAAGATCCAACGGTTAAAAATAGTAAATACTTGTTTTGATTGGTCTAGTAATATCTCATCTCAAAGTGACAATTTTAGGTGGTTTTAGTGAAGCACAAGGCACGGTCCTTTAGGGTTTACTGAAAATCGACACATATATATCAACTTTTCCTTGGTACAAGAATTTAACATTATTCAAGGATTAAATTTTGCTATCATTATCGTCTCTTCTTCATGTTTTTGGAACCAGGTACGATTATGTATCATGATGATACAAGTGGAACCTATCGTAATCGGCAAGCCAAGGGAGAATTGAAGAATTCGCTTCTTTTTTGCCTCATTTGTATGTACAATGTGCCTCATTTTGTTAAGACTCATTCTTCTTCTGCACATTATTCAAAGCGGTAATATTTCATCCAAAACATCATCTTTATAGGATGTAACTTTGTTTTTGAATAAAAATTTTAGTTGCATATTTAGGAAGTTATTATTAACTTCTTCAAAAACAACTAAAAATTGAATGTTGACGTTGATGGGAATGCCCAAATCAACAGAATCAGGGGCACATCACAAAGCAAAGCAGTGGCACTCAAGCTACTACTTTTCTTTTTGTGCACCTTCAACCCTTCTTCTAGTAAAATCTTGGTGTGTGATTAGAAAATCATTTTTTGAAATAGCAAGAGGGAGATTATATACCCATCATTTACTATAAATATTCATCAATAACTTTAAATACCCATTATTTACTCTGTATATGTGTGGTAGTATACCCCATAGTATCATCAAAGTAATTCATTTTTTGTCCAAAAAAGTTCATCCGGGTAACACCTTATTTAATTTTAATGAACTGGTTTTCCAAATTTTAATGAAAGGGCACATTTACAAGACTCCTCCAAGAGGCACATTTGATTTGTAAGGCACAATTTTTAAGAGACAGAGTTATTCCTCCAAAAGGTTTTGTTCTAAATGATGTCACCTTAGAACAATAAGATGAAGAATCTCCAGAAACGGCGGATGTTCCAATCAGACACATGACAAATCATTTTCTATTATAAATGGAGATAGGAGTACGGTAATGGATTTATGTGAGATGCCGATAAAGGAAATGATGTCAAACTTATCAGCTGTTCATAAAAAAAATGTTCACATGAAAGGTATGTCGAATTGAACATTGCAACAGTTTTGGGCAACACAAAACATGTGGGCGGATATTCAAAGTTATAATATTTTAACCTCTAGAGTACTCTGACAGTTTCACAACAACAAAACTTCAAGATTATTGGATTCGAGTACAATGAATAAAGAAGGAAAAAAGTTTTTATTTCTACTTTTGACTGTGGGATCTCATTCAAAACTCATTGAGTAATATACTTACAGACTTTCATAAACTTTGACCGCACGGATTGAAAGATTATAGTGTTTGAAGTCAAGCAAATGGTTCATTTTCTTTCTCATGTCCAATGGATTAGCAGATTTTGACTTCATTTGGTGTCAAAATTTTGCACTACACAAGGTCTAAATTCATGATGTTAGTTCCTCATAACAAATTTTTAGAGGTGAAGGAAGGGTGTAGCACATTCAAGACAACTGTGCAAGGAGTGGAGGTTCAAAATTTGCCAACTCACGCTTAAAAATTTTGTGAACTTAATATGTTTTAGATTGATAATCCAAATGGTCAATAAAATGGTTTACACTAGATATTATTGTAGAAAAAATAAAAAGTAGAAAATATAAAGATCTCTACGTTTTATGTGGAAAATAAGATGTTTTTTTTGGTACCTTGCCAGACAATGTCTAACAGTTTTTCCTTCTACAGTAAAAAGTTTAGAAAAGAATGTTGGAAATTGACACCATAGGAACCTAACTGAACTTTCAAAAAGCCCATTTTTGACACTTCGTGCATTAGGAGTTAAGTGAGAAAAAATTCAAGTTCATGAAACATGTGTTGAGGCAAACTTATCCAAATCGCCTACTTCAAATGAAACAATAACTTGTTACATGATGGAAATCACTCAAATGAACCACAACAAAAACCAAGTCTTTCAGATTATATGGTAATTCACCAATATTCTATGACATCACCAACTGGTCTTACTACGATCCGATTCACCTCATCCTTTAAGGCATACATTTCATCAGTTTTCAAAGATGCCAACAGAGATGATACCCAAGGGCAGAAAATCAAATCAAATAAAAAGAATCCCTCACGTTTCCAAGACCTGATTCCAAAGTCATCCGACACCAATCTGATATTTTCCTTTCTCAAGCGGCATCCAGACAAAAAAACTGGGTAAGAAACTGTGCTTTTCATGATTCATCGTCCAAGATATTTTCCAGATCCTGAAAGATTCAAAAACACAAAGACCTATGCACGAGATGCATGTCACTTACAGAACATGTTCAGCATCTGATCTTCAGGAATCACCTTTCCACATTGACTTCTGGAATTTCCTGTCTCGTCTGAATGGGAGGTCATTGCAACCGGTGATCACATGTCATAGTAAGTCTCAGACTATGAGAGTAGCATTTTGAAAGTACTATAGCATATGCTACTTTCACTCTGCTTCTAAAGAATGTCACTTTCAAAGCAGGAAAGAGGATATCAATTTGGAAGGTACAAGGGAACATACCTTCTTTCTGAGACAACTGTACTTGAAGCCACTTGCAAAACAGGACCATTGATGCCTCAGAAATCAACGCCATGATTGAGCACTTCAAAAATCGGGCCAAGGTGAAGAAAACCATTATTTACTTTTCTGATCGTGTGACACTTTGTCCTGCTCTGGAACGGTGGAATGAAATGAGACAGAGGTGGTGGACTTTCTAAATGTGGAGGTTCCTACATTGGCAGGGCGACTTCCAACCTTTGTAAATTCTGGAATGAATTTGGTTTACAGCACAATACTCACATTTTACAAAGATACTGTACAGCTACATGTCGCCGAAATCACACGTTCTGAGGCAAAAATTCTCTGTAGAACGCAGCAGCGAGGGCATGTTCTCGTTCACGTTCAGCTTTAGCAAGAGCTTTCATTGCCTTTCTCGACAACACCTTTTCCTTCTCACCCTCTTCCGTCTCCTACTCACAGAAAGCACCACATTTTAGCCCAAAAAGTTACCTTACTTTGACCCTTTCATCTGTCAACTAGAATACATATTTTACAGCTAAAGAGTGATATTAAAACCAAAACTATCACTACAAAAACAAACAGCTTTCTTTCATTCTCGAATATGTGAATGCTTACCTTAAGGGCCTTCCTCTGGCCTCGCCTCTCTTCAGAATTCAGTACCGCCTTCGACTTCTTCAAATCTGCCCCTATGCCCCGCCTGTCCTGTTTCATGTGGGTCTCCACCGGATCCAACCTCCCCTGCTCTATGGCACCAGGGCCTGTGCCTTCCTTCCACCCGGATTTCTTGAGCAACTGCACCGATTCATCCAGAAAACTCAATCAGTCCATGCTCAAATATCTCACACCGTACAGACACATCTACACACATAATCCCTACTGAATATACAACACCTCTAACAACGGAGTAACCTAGCTTCAGCAACTGCAACTATAGGAAATCAAAAGCAAGTGTATTCATCTCAAAATCAACACTCTCTGCTGCACATATTGATTAAGACAAACCAATAATATTTCTAATTAAATTACTGATTTCATTACTACAGAAGGGAATGGCTCATCTAACCCTAATCTGGAAAAATAATCCACTGCAGGTCATATTGAACTAAAAAACCCAATTAAACTCCTCATGAAGATTGTATTTTGATTTTAGTCTTTCGAGGCATATTACTCCAAAAGATCACAGCCAGCTAACCATAATCTGAAAAAATTCTGAATTATACTACTACAAACGGGAAGAGCTCATCAAACCCTAACATGGAAAAACCATCATACTGGTGCTCATCATGAACCAAAAAAATCATATATACTCCTGACTAGATTCTTACTTACATCCCGACTGTATTACTGCAAAAACTGGAAAAACCATCTGGAAAAATCTTCACACCTGAAAAACGAAAAAAATCATCACAAATCTGTAAACTAATCAAAATCATCACTCACACACACACACCTGAAAACCGATATTCGATTCGAACAAATTGCTTGAAGGTCCAGAGCCTACAACTTATTCATCATCATCTCAAACACTCTATCCGCACCTCGAACTTAAAACTTCATAAAATGAAAGTGCTCCTCGCTTTGCAAAACAGGAAACACTTGGACGAAATTCGAAGAAACGCGTCAGTGTTGAGCCCAAACGATGAGCACCGAAAACCGTCATTTGCGTTCCGGGGTTTGCGGGGATTTAGGTGCCGTACTGGTTTTGGGTGCGCGTGTTACATATCCGGAACGTGGCGCTTCGAGATACTCGCCGAGCATCACCGGGATTTCATCACCTGTGTTTCAGCGGGTGTCAACTCTTTCACGGTCTTACGCTTGATCCGTGGCTACAGGTCCCATCGTTTAGGAACACGGTCATAGATGGAGTTGAGTGACCGAGGAGGAACGACGTATGGAAAAGACGAATGAGGTACGATTGAGATCAGAAAGTGCAAGCTTCGGAGAGGATTTGCAAGCAACAACGTTGCATCTGCAGGCAACAGTTTCAGACTAAATTTTAGTCATAGCAAAGAACATCATATTCATTATAATCGAAGACTGAGAGCCTCCAAAAATAAAATTTGAGTTTGAGTCGAGCTAAACAACGCACGTATGATTCGTCAAAATGTTAAAGTCTAAGATTTTCATTGCCATCTGCTATGGAATGATGTCCATTAAAACAGTAAGTACATACTCATATAAAATGCAATTATGAGAATATGGACCCCAGGAAACGAATTTAGGTCAATGAATGATTTTTCAGCTAGTGTCGAGCATAATGGTATACCTTCAAATCAGTAGCAGAACATGGTTTTGTTGTGTCGAATGAGTGGTGTTAAAAGCCTTAGTATGTAATTCACCTTGAGTCCAGCTGAATGTATACGTATAGCATTCAACACAATTTGAGCTGAATTTACATGTACATGGTATAAACCTCATAACAAGAACGGTTAAGTGTTACATAGACAATGAACATATAAGGTTGGTATACCATCCAACTCAACCAAGCTTGAGCTTTTCGGATGAGTGTAGATAAGCACTAAACTAGAATACAATAGATTACAAGTTTGTTTGAAAGCTCGTGGCCATAAATGAATATAATTCAAGCTCATTTCATGATATACCAGAGCGCACATGGATGTAAATGAGCTCAAATCGAGCGAATGAGACATGGTTCAAATACAATGAAGTTTGACTTTGAGTAAACATTTACAATCTTCATTTCAAACGACCTAAGACAATGAGTTGAGTACCAGTCAACTTGAGTCGAGCTGAATCTATCCGAGTAAAATATTAATCCAGAACCTAAAGAAAAATACATGTAGATAAGAGAGACAACCATAGAGGAAAGGAGTACAGCTTGACTCAAGCTGAGCTCATTTGATTTGTATGCCAATGACAATATACTACAACAAGATGACAATCCCATGACAATAATACTCAAACATAAATTGGAATATTTCAGCTCAAATAGAATTGAAATGATAGTTAAGGCAAAATCCAAAATCATGCAATCTTTGCCCACCAAAAAAAAATTGGATAACATCAAAGTAACAATATAATACTACAATAGTTACTTTGGTAAGGACGGTTTGGTATTGCTCATCAAACTAGCTTTGATGATATCAACTTCATCAGCATGGACCTTCACGTTAATGATGTGCAGTATTTTTCTGGATCCTTGATTTTCATGTTGTCATCAAAGATTTGGTACTCTCCCGTTGTTGTGGTTGGTCCTTGTCCATCCTCCAATACCCTCACAAATAGACAACTTGAAGTCTTGAACCTCTTCAATAATATGTAGAATTGTTGGAACGGCTTCAATCTCCATAAATGATTTCATAAGCAAGGGCATGGTGGGAAAGCTCTTTTTAATGAAAGCCATATTCCAACAACCAAATGTAGCGGCATTTTTAGAATACTCATAAAATGTACTCTCACTAATGTCCATGATTAACTGCTAAGCAACTGCGTAAACGTGAATGACTTCTACCGTAACAACAACTCTACCAGCGCAATGTACATGGAACTGTCTATGAACATCCAACTTCATATGCCTTCTATAAATCATTGAGGTAGCAAAGATTCAAAGTACATGCGCATTCACAAATCTTTTATCTTTTGTGCTGGGAAAGGTTGGACACAACTTCTAAACAACAGGCGCTGCCGGCAACAAAATTTATAGATTGATCACACATGAGAATTGCATTCTTGGTTGTACTAACTTCTCAAGTGTTCCTAGATGAAGTATCATACGAGCAAGACCTTTCACCAAGAGGTTGAATTCTCATCTCTATCACGGAAATGAATGTATCGCATTGGTGAGGATGAAAAAGACTAACGCCACTAAGAAATACATGTTGGACCACCACGATTTGGTACAATACCTCTATTTGTTAGGGGCTTCCGATTCTACATATGTCCACAAAACTTGAACGGCCACATGAGTGTCTCCATGGGGTGTTGTTGAAGTTGATACATTAGTGGACCTTAAGTTCTAGAGAATCCCGTTTGCAATTGTCATTCTCAAAGTATTTTGCAATGAAACAGTCTTACCCACCCATAGACGCCTTGGTATGACATCAAAGTGAGGAAAATCTGTATCATGCAAAGTAGTGACAACAATCTTGATATATGGCCATATTTATGAAATTTAGACATTTTACAAAGTTTGAGACTTCCATCCCTACTACTGTCAAGTTCAAAGTCCGACATTTGAGACTCTGATATGTCTCAATTTAATGAATATGGCGTTATATCTGAATTATCAGGATTCTAATGATCATAGGTCCAGCCCTCCGACGCCATGTTATGTCTGCAAGGTCAAGGGTGTATATTACTGATTTAGCTGAAGTTGAGTTTATTCACACTCTAAGTGCATAGAACTCAATAAGTGAAAATGACTAGTTTGCCATTCAACTCGGCTTGAGCTGAATGAACAAGTATTGCAAATATTTCGAATCCAAGAGTATTCCAAAAACTAAATGGGCTATCACCAGAGATGGAATTCAGCTCAAGTTGAGCTGAATATCTGTGATCAAATTTTTAGGTGGATAGGCAAAGATTATATGTAAATAATGTTGATCATAGCATGGGGCTAGAATTCAGAGTAGGTTAGATCCAGTCCATAATGTAATTAATTCAATTCTAAAGCAGGTAATATGCTAATCTACTATTAAAAGCCTTATAAATCACGTTATTCGACATGTCATTGAACTCAAGTTAAGTTAAATGTCTATAGTGGTTATTCCCTTAATAAGAAGAAAATATATGTCTAGCGGATTAAGACCACAACACATGAATGCAATTAAGTTGGAATTGAGCTATATTATTGTCTAACGTCTGACACTTAAGTAATCTCCACGTTCAAATGTCCTTTATTGATAAATCCACATTGTTGTCATTCAACTCGATTTGAGCTGAATGTGTAAAGCATGAAGGCGACTTCCACATTCTCCACGAATATAAATGATATCTACTATACCACGGGTGAGGTAATTCAACTTGACTCAAGCTGAAGTGCCATGAATCTTATGTCATTGAGCTCAACTCGAGTTGAATTGCCATGAATCTTATGTCATTCAGCTCGGCTCAAGCTCAATGTGATCAATGATAAATTTGGGTGCGACACTTAGGTGTCAAAGTGACACCAATGTCATTCAGCTCGAGTCGATTTGAATTGATATTCTTACTCAGGCACACCTCAACATTCAGCAGAGTGGTCTAGCATAGCCAGGGGAGAAAAGTAGTCAAACTACCATTATTCATGCGGCACAAAATGTAAATATGGATCAACAAATCTGCCAACAACAAAAAAAACAAGACAAACTAATTTCCTTACTAACCAAGACAATCACAAACATAATTGAATAATGTCATGCAGTGTTGTCTAAATCAACCGGAAATTGATAGTAAAAAATGTGTACAAAACAATCCACATCCTTGCATATGATTTCATCATGCACAGAGTAATCCACCAAGAACTAAAGGAGTGGGTTTGTAGAGGAAGCGCTTCTATCTAATAAAACAAAGTTCAACAAGGGCAAAAACGTTACCGAAGTGGAGAATACTTGTGGAGTGGCCAAGTGTCTGCCTTGGCTAAGATGAGCACGACCACATGGACAAGTTGTTTCCAGAGCACCGGCGCAACTTTGAAATGAAAACTATGGAAACTAGTAGAGTAAATCCTTAATCAACGTTGCACTGAAACCTTGAACTTGAAGAAACTAAAAACAAATTGTTGGCTCACTAGAGTGGTCAACCGCAATGGAGAATACGCAAAAAAACTAAGAGAGCAAAGAATAGAATGAGGTGATGGGAGGGGAAGGAGGAAATGAGCCCCACAAAATGAGCACGAGGGAAATGGCCGAATGAGTTGGCGTTGGTGCTTTAGTGCCAAGTAGCCCAATTTATTCAAGCTCGATGCCACCTTTGTGGCCATTAATGGAAATTTGTCTAAAATATGGAGGATGATCCATTGTGTGGCACAAAACAACAAAAGAATCATGGAAAGGAGGCAGATTTGTTGGTACTTTAGTGCCAAGTAGCCCCTAAAAGTCATGATTCCTTTTGCAATAATAAATATTGCCAAAAATAAAGAACTATGTCCTTTCAATTAACTTCCTCCTAATTGTGTAAATACTTATAATGGATATTTAAGTAAATGTGGAAAATCAAAAGTCCAAAAATAATGGCCGGCTACCCACCGAGCGCTGCCACAATATCTTATCAGCAATCTTCTGAAGAGCATAACTCACTCAATTTCTATTCAAATTAGATGTATGAGGTGTTTTTTGACATCTACAAAAATATAGATGTCACAAAACACCTCATTTGTTTGATTTGAAAAAAGAATCGAGTGTGTTATGGTCATTTGAAAATTGCAATGGAAGAAAAGCATCGGTTTGTTGCCAATAAGAATTCAAAGTTGAAGTTTTCTAATTTGTCTACAAATGATCGTTTTCTCCAGATTTTGTTAATCATCCGTTTTATTTTATGATGAAAAGCCATGATTACAATTTATGATTTCTAAAAGGATTTAGGTTTAGGGCTTGGGATTTAGGGTTTATGGTTTATGTTTTTACGGTTTAGGGGTTTAGAATGTAGGGTTCATAAAGAGGTAGTAGTGAGGAAATTTTTTACCCATTCATGAAGTAGGAAAAATAAATGGAGATCCTTACAACCAAGGCATTTTCAAACCTATATTTTGTACCTCCTATTTTGTATTCATACATCTCAATTTAAATGTTTGTTAATGTATTCTATATTGGCTATAACTATTTAAATATATATAGCACATACATAACAAAAGCTAACTATTGTTCATCAAACATACTTGAAGTATGCTTAACACCTTAAGGATGAAGTATTCATTTCAAAGACCTCACACACATACAATGGCAAGAAGCTTGCACGACTCTTGACAAACTTATTAACGAAATTTCTACTACACTAGAAAAGACTTGTAAAGCACCCCCAATCCCACAACTCACACCTAGAACCTCGAAACAAGGGGGGTATCTCCCGAGAAAACTAGCCAAAAAGTGGAAACAACATCTTGCCACATACCACACTATTTGCAAAACAATTTATATTGCTAAAACCAACCAAAATTGGCAAACCCACCCCATACTCTCCGAACTACAAAACCTCCGTCATCCCCAAATTTCACAAGTACCACCACCCAACACCCTTCACGCAGACTGGCTAAAAGACATTGCAATCATTGCAAAAACCGCCAACAAAGAAGCTCGGAAAATTACTACAAAATATGCAAGAGAATGTGTCAAAAAAGCTATTTCTAAGTATCGTCAATTATACGAAACGAGCCCAAAAAAGATTAATAGAAAAGTCTTTAAAAACAACACAAACCCGCCACTAGACTACATTTTAGACCAAAACAATAACATCTTAACCAACCCAGATGACATCGCAAACAAAATACATCTTCAGCAATCCATAAACAATAGACCAACCACCCCCCCATATCACTTTCAACCACAACATACACCAACATGCACATGCGGAGTTAGACAATACCCGTGGCATGATTTAGACGGATTTACTATTGATAAAAGAGGCGAACCAACAACACCTCTCCACACATATTATAACAAAGACACATATAACATGTGCCTAAAAAATCTGGGAACCAACAAAGCCCCTGGCCCGGACCATATATCCAACTCAATTCTAAAAAACATGCCCCCAAGATTCCACGATCTTCTGTCATTATTTTTCCTTCATTGTTACAAACAAAAATCCATTCCCGCATCTTAGAAAACAAGTCTAACAATCTTATTATACAAAAAAGGCAACCCATCCATACTATCTAACCACCGACCTATTGCCTTAGCTAACACCATTTACAAATTATATACTAGTACACTTACATCAATATTATCGGCCTACGGAGAAATACACCAAATATTACACGAAAGCCAAGAAGGGTTTAGAGCCGAGAGAAGTACCACACGACAACTTCAAGCCCTCATTGCCGCTCTTGAGGATGCAAAATTCACGAATAAAGACATTTACATACTCTATATTGACTTCAAAAACGCATTTGGTTCCATTGACCATCCTCGATTGCTAGCCGTTATGAGTGATCTTGGGTACCCGGAAGACGCAATCACACCAGTTGGCAATATATACTCCCAATCTACCACTACATACACTGGAGAATTCTTTGGTAAAACACGCCCTATCCCCATCCAACGTGGTACCATCCAAGGCAACACATTGAGCCCATACCTCTTTATTATTTTTCTAGAACCTCTACTGAGATGGCTTCAAAGAGGCAATAATGGCTACACATTTGGAACCTCTAAAGTCACCGTAAATTCGGCCGCATATGCCGACGATCTAGCGGCCATCTCCGGACGTCTTAAACCACTCCAAATTCAATCAGACAAAATAGACAAATTTTGTCTATGGACCGGGATGGAACTTGGGGTCCAAAAATGTGCCGTAACCGGATGCCCAAACAAATCCAAAATAAATCCGACCGCCTTCAAAGCTCTTATCCAAGCTACCAATATCCACTATTGTAACCAACCAATTCCGGTACTCAACCAAAACCAACCTTACATATACCTTGGAATAAACCTAGTTCCATCGTTAAAATGGAAAATTCAAACCCACGTTACTATGCACATTCCTTAACTTGTCGGTTTTACGGGGGCTTACTGTAAATGCCCCACCTTCCCCGTCTTCTATAAAATTTCCTCAAGGCGCAAAAAAACAATCGCTGCAAAAAAAATCCGATACATATGGAATTGGTAAAAGAAACCCCAGGATTGGCTGCAGAGTAGCGCAAAAATGCATTTGGGGGAAGGTCAAAAAAAATTGGAGGAAAACAAAGCTTTGATTAAAAAAATTGAGAGCATGGCCATGTGGAAGGTGAAGTTGGCGGATGCATTGATGAAGTTGGTGATCCATTGATGACGTGGAGATTGAACATTGATTCATAACTTGTTCTTAGGGCCGGTTTATACTTGGAGCTGGATTGAGGGCCGGCCGGATCTCTCCAAGTTTCAACCAATAGGGTCTTTCAATCTCTCAAAATCCAACCCAAGAGCTTTATACTTGGGGCCGGCCGGAACTACATTTCATCCTACGTGTCGCCTTAGGTGGCATGGTTTTGTTGCCAAGCCTTCCGGCTCCAAAGGAGCAATCGGGACGAGGATTGAGGTCGCCCAAACTCCCATCTAGGGCCGGATTTGGTTCCTCCGTTGAATCCTTCAAATCACTACCGTCAATTAATAAAATTTTAATTTTAAATTTAAATTTTAATTTTTTATTTTTTATTTTTTTATTTTATTTTAAATTCAAATTCAAAATTTAAAATTTAATTCAAAATTTAAAATTTCATTTAAATTCAAAAATTTAATTTAAATTCAAAATTTTAATTTAAATTCAAAATTTTAATTTAAATTCAAAATTTTAATTTTAATTTGAATTTGAATTTGAATTTTGAATTTTGAATTTTGAATTTTGAAAAAGTAATTTTTATTTTTATTTTTAATTTATAACCTTGAAAAAATAAAAATACTCCTTCCTTTTGGATATGCATCCAAAAAAGGGATTTGGTCAAATAAATTAAATAAAACTCTTTTTCCAAATAGTCAAAATAGAAAGAGGAATTTAAAGATGCATATATATGAGAAAAAGAACTTTCTTTTATTTTAGACGCATCAAAAATAAGAGAAAAAGGAATTTCTTTTAATGAAAATAGAAAAAATGCTCTTATTTTTTTTAAAATCTTAAATGTAGTAAGGAAAAAAACATATAAAGTAAATATATGAAACCTATTTTTCTTTAAACTAGGAAAAAACAAAGACAAAAGCTTGACATATGTGCTTCTATAACTTTTAGTTGAGCCTTATGAAAATCTAAGACACTTAAAAATTGGAAATTTGGCCCTAGAATTCGGCCCCAACACTTTACATTGACTAAGGCCAAGACGATGAATTTGAAATCCAACCTTAGAATCCGGCCTCAATGCTTTACATTATTTAGGGCCAGATGGAAGAATAGGGGCCGGATTGAAGGCTGGATAGAAGGCAAAGCCAGCCGGCCTTCCATCTGACCCCAGGCCTAATGTAAACCGGCCCTTAACCCCTAAAAGCCTGTGATGATTTCACATAAAAAACACTTCAAAATTGTTGATTCTAGTGCACTGAGTAAGGAAGGAAACAAAACCTTATAATTATCTTTTTGACCATAGGATCTCCATAAAGACATACTAAGTAACATACTCACAAAATTTCATACATTTTGACCGCACGGATTGAAAGATTATAGTGTTTGAAGTCAAGAGAATGGTTCATTTTCTTCCTTGCATTGAGTGGATCAACATACTTAGACTTCACTTGGAATTAAGTTTTTGCACTACACAAGGTCTAAATCTTTTACCATTGTATTGGGCATGATGTTATTTTTGTATATAACAATTTTTAGAGGTAGAGAAGGGGTGTAGCATATTCAAGACAAGTGTACAAGGAGTGGAGGTTCAAAAATTATCAATTCACCATTTATTTTCTTGAGAATTTAATATGTTTTAGAATGATAATCTAAACAGTCAAAAAAGGTTTACACCGCATGCTGTTGTAGAAAAAATAAAAAGTGAAAAATATGAAGATCTCTAGGTTTTACGTAAAAAAGATTAAGTTTTTTCCCCGCTTGCCCAAAATGTGTAAAAATGTGTTAAAAAATGTTTTTTTACACAAAAAGGCAAGAATTTTTTTTACACCTTCAAAGGAGGTAATATTCTCCACATGTATGGAATATCTCAATGTCAATAGAAACTTCTAGCAAAATTTTGGAGTTGCCGGGAGTGCCCATTTCTAACTTTGAATGGTACTAACTTTCAAACCATGAATCCACAAAAAATAAAATATATCTCCATGGAGCTCTTATGAGGGACAATCTAATATAAGAGTTTCAAAAAACATTTGAGTTATAGGAACCTGCTCAAAATCCAAAACGTACGCCCCACGTACACTTGGGCTCTTAGTGGTTGAGTAGCGTATTTGAGTAACTACACTAGTTGTACTACTACATTAAACAAAAAATTTAGGGTACCTCATTAGAACCTTGTCTTGATTTTGCCCCTTATATTTTGTCCTTTATTTATATGAAATATTTACTATTAGATTACAAGTTTTATAATGTATATATTAAAATTCACACTAGGAGTAAATTTCATACTATAAAGAAAATTTCATATTGTAAGGGGAACTTATTTTGTTTTGAGATCCTTAGCTACTCTTTTCTTTTGTAAGCCAATTTAGGACTATTTAGGGTTGACTTGCGTAACTACAAATAAAAGGGATATAAACCTCAAGAAATCCATCTACACTTTCAAAAGTAATACTACTGTACTCTTTTCTTTTGTGAGCCAATTTAGGACTATTTAGGGTTGACTTGCGTAACTACAAATAAAAGGGGTAAAAATTTCAAGAAATTCGTCTGCACTTTCAAAAGTAATACTACCGTAGGTGAACCTCTTGTTCGGCACCTTAATGGTGAATAATTAATTGAAGTGAAAAAATGACATGCGGCATTCAAAATAACAATAATGTTATTTTTGGCAAGAAATTAAAGACTACTATATTTGGCTTGCTTTGGCACCCATGGGGATTGAATTCAAGACCTTGGGATTGCAAACCCAAGTGTTTATGCATGAAATGCCATGGATGAAGACTTTTCCAAGCCATAATCCCCTTTGATGTCCTTCCATGTGCCAAAATATGTTTCCTACAATCTTGGCATTTTCAAAAAATTATTTTCCACTTAATTCGGCATGGGCTTTTCTAATTAATTTATGCCGGACCAGAGGTTCACCTACGGTATAGTACTTTCTCCTTGAAGATATCGGCTTAGTGAATCTCCACCGGGGCACAAGGCCTCAAGAAATTAGCCCGTGATGCCTTGCTCGAAACCTACACCGGAGACTGTAATCCAGGAACCCTGTCCGCCGTGTTATGGTACGTGGCGTTGAGGGCCTCTCCGCATTGTAGCGTTTCAGCATAGATTGGTTTGTTACTAATCTACCGGTTTAGGGACATACGGCGGCGCACTGCATTCATCTGTGGATGATTTCCATCCACTTAGGGTTGTGTGTATGTGTGCGTATAGCACCGCACACATCCTTAACTTGACGTCTTTGTCAAGTCAAACTTTGTGAGTGAGTTAGAGAGTGTTTAGTGAGTACCTTTGCTTAAAAGTGATTGTTTATTACTAGTAAAGGCTCCACATTCTCTTATACACTTGCATTCCTTGATTCTCCCTTTGTGGAGTGCAAAACACTCGGCTACTTTTGTGATTTACTAGTTATTCACTTGAGGGTGTATTATGTATACTTGTTTTAGTGTATGTTTTTCGTTTATATGATGTTGGTTAGGACTTTGGATGTGTTGTGGTAATCGATCTTTCTTTAGACGACAACCCCTTTGCCGTCCCACATGGACAGAACGTTAGATTCTCGAATTCTGCTAGGTCTTCTTTAAAATCCGTCACTCCTATGCGCCACCCCATGGCACCACATGGCAACACTAAAGTGGCTTCAACAGCCAAAGTGTTGTTTTCAAATTCTCTAACCCAAATTGAATGTCGGCGGCTCCCATACAACATGAAAAGGTAGTCGACATTATTCCATTTCCCTCACCGTCCCTTCCCGCTACACTGAATAGGTAGATTAGTGTTAGATACACTAATTTACATAAACACATTGCAAGCTTTTAGTGTTGTCCAATATTTTTACCCTCTATGTTGGTCAAGATGGGGATCTTTCATTAGTATTGGAATCAATGCTCTTGGTAAATATTTTTGTCAAGAGTAAAAACTTACAGCATTTTCAAATCTTACTAAAATCTAACACTAATCTACCTTTTTAGTGTAGTGGTACAGAAGAGAAATTGCACATCAAGTGTCGTCTTCGCTCCCGACGGGGATCTTCCACCACAGCGTGGAGTTTTTCCCGCCAAGGGTGGAGATGCTCTTAGTACCTTTTTCCCAAAAAGTACACATCAATAAAGTAACGTTTTCCGACACCAGCCGTGGCCCGCCACCACCCGATGACCTGGCACGGCACTCTACCGGTCGGGCCCCTGAGCCCCACCGGCGGCCCCCGAATCGGCGGCCGTCGTCACTCTCGTCTGTCTGGTTCTCCTCACTGTAGCAACCAAACCCTAGCTTTCCCCGCCCCAGCCATCGCTCCCGCAGTCTCCCCCGCCCTCGCCGCTGCTGCAATTCGGCCATACGCTCTCTCGCCGGTACATTCCCTCTCACGCTGCGCTGTTAGTTACCGCTGGTAGTTGCGCTCTGCCTCCTCTCGTCAGTTGGATGTTGTTTCAGGGCGCTTTCATGGTCGGGAGGGAGCAGCAACGCGATTTCTGCTGCTGGTGTTTGGGGCGGCGGTTGTTGTTTCGAGTTTGATGTGTGGAGGTGTGGTTTTCGATTCGTGTGGATTGTGGTACGGTGATGGTCCATGATCTTTTTTTGAGCGGGGGAAGGGCCAGGTTTTCGGGGGTTGGAGTTTGTGTTTTTATGTTGTGACGCTTGTTTGTGTGTTGCAGGAACTGTTAGAGTGCGTTTTTAGTCGTTTCTGAGCTCTTTCGAAACGCAAGCGTTTTTGACGGAATTGAGCTGTCGAGGCAGACTGTCTCGCTTTGCGGAAGGTGAGGCCATCTTTCGTCGCATTGCTTTTTTCTTTGCAACATTTGCATTTAGGGTAGAGGTGGTTGTTGTGGCTGGATTGTTTGTGTCCATTAGAATGCCTTGTGTTTTGAAGTTAGTGGGATGCTTATGGGTAGTATATCGATGTTAGTAGAGCTTTAAGTTGCCGATAGAGATTGATATAGTGTATCACTTCATTGTAGATAAGCTGTCTAATTGAAGTATACCACGTTAAGATAGTTCAACTTGGGTGGTGCAGAGAAAGAAGGGTTCGTGATGTATAAAAGCCAGCTGCAAGAGTATGCCCAGAAGGCTGGTCTTATGCACCCTACATATGACCATGTTAAAGAGGGAGCGTCACATGAACCTCGGTTCAAGGCAACTGTATTGGTAAATAATCAAAGCTACGAATCTCCTCTTGGTTTTGCAACCCTAAGATCAGCAGAACATGCCGCAGCGAAGGTGGCTCTCGATATTCTTCAGGAAACGAAGGGGGTAGTAACTAGTCCAGTGGTGAGTTCCTGACCTTTCGATTTTTTTCTACTGTGCTTGATTGTCTAGCTGGATGACTGGTCACTGGGTTCTGAAACTCCTACGTTAACTCAAATAGGTTCTCTTAACAAGTGCCATATCTTATCTTCCAATATTTAAGGTGATTCTAGAGGTCCTAAATTTGACCAATCTATGTCGGATTTTCGAGATGGTGCGAGATAATGCGGTTCCTGGCGTATTGGCCATGGTTATTAAGGATGATATCAGCACTATGCATAAGAAGGGATGTTGTGCAGTCCACCTTGTACAGGCATCAATTTAGAGAAGTGTCAGATTTAGCTGTTTCTTCATTTGTTTCATACCAGGACTTTTCATTTGAGTGCTCAATCTGAATATCTGGGTCGTTGAAATCGTATCTAAGTCAGGTTCATGGTAGTTGTGGTTCAGCATGAGTCAGGTCTCTGTAAGAATCTTCTGCAAGAGTTTGTTCAGAAGAATGGGCATGCGCTACCCCAATACAAAATCGTGCAGCAAGGGGAGGAGCACTCACTTGTATTTACAGCCACTTGTGAAATTGCTGGTGTGAGCTACACTGGTGGTGTTGGTAAAACCAAGAAGGAGGCAGTAATAAAGGCAGCTCGAACTGCCCTTCTTGCCATTCAGGTCTCTGAACCAGGTATTTTCGACATGCGCAATGTTCTTATTATTGCCCGCAACCGGTAGTAGCGTTTATTATATCCTGGAGGACCTGATGCAATCGGCTAGTGTGTCATAGCAGGTCTTCAGCTCTATCCTTTGATATCCACTGTTCCATTGTGCTGGCTATAGTGTCTGAACTTATTGAAATGCGTGAACTTTTTTTCCGACTGAATAAATGTATGATGTTGGAGAGCTGCAGGAGCAACTTATATATGCATGTGTTGTGATAACTAATTTTTTCTTTACAGGCAAAGGTGTGCGATGTCTAGTCGATTCTCAACCCCTACCACGGCCTGTACCTGATCAGGTAAGAAAGCACTTGGTGCTTACATCAGCCTGCTGTTAGCTGTGAGTTTCACAGTACAAGAAGAGCGTAGTTAGTGGAATGCTAGAATTGGAGTAAGTCTCATGGGTCAATTTTATGTTACACCCTCAGCCTTAGCTAAAATATGCTTCATTGTTCAGTTTCAGTTTCATTGTCGTCGCTGGCTTTACATCGCCAGCAGGTGAACTGTGTAGAGTCAAGTTCTCGTCAATGTCACTCGTTAATGAGACAGATCATCTCATGCACTCCTTCTCTACGATTGTTAGTCAATTGTTTCTTCTTGCCGACACGTTTGAGAGATAATATTTTGTACTGTCCGCAGATCATTGATTCCGTGAAACCCCAGAAGCGGAAGAAGAGAGGAAGAGGAACTCCTAAATCGCTTGAGGAACCACATGCGACTCGAGTAAAGCAATGCTTAGGGCCAGTTACGGACGGTTCTAACTCTGTGTTGGTGAGTTAGTGTGCAATTTGGAGGGGGGTTTCAGCCTTAACCCTCCCTCCGCACTCTGAAATTTTGATGATTTATTATGAAATTTAATCGTCTGGTGAGTAAAAAATATGACAATATGCGAGCATTGATTTATTATTGTCAAATTTTGTGTTGGCGAATTACAGAGTGGAACTGTGAGGGGAGAGGTGATCTCTAGATTTGTCGAATCTCAATTTTCTTGAGGAATTAGGTTGTGAGATTGGAAGTTCAGATTTGTGCACACATTTTGTGTACAGTACCCGGCAATAAGTATACGTTCTTTTTGCTTATGTACGATTACACTGCTACCAACTTTGACACCCTTCTAAGGTCTTCTAATTGTCATTTTACGAAGAAAATTTTGGCACAAAATTTTGGCACAAAATTTTGGCACAAGATCATTTCTATGTTGACAACTTGTGTACAAAATTTGAAGCCCACAAGGTGAATACAAAAAAAGATATTCAAAGTTTGCCAACATGTGTAGCTATGAGAAAAGTTTCAAAGCTGCCTAGTTTGACACCCTTCCAAGGAGTAAAATATTTTTTTTGGCCCATGGAATTTTTGGCCCATGGAATTTTTGGCCCATGGAATTTTTGGCCCATCTCTATGTTGGTTACGTGTGCCAAAATTTCAAGTCCAAAAGATCCACACAAAAAATCATATCCAAATCTACCAACATGTGTAGTTGTTAGAAACATTTAACTCTTGGCTAACTTTGACACACTTTCAAGGATTGATTTTTTTTTTTCCCATGAAAATTTTGGCATAAAACTATCTCTATGTTGATTACATGTGTGCCAAATTTGAAGGCTAAAATATAATATACACACAACAAAAGATTTTTGAAATCTATCAACATGTGTAGTTGTGAGAAACATTTCACTGTTGCCAACTTTGACACCCTTTCAAGGATTAATTTTTTTTTCCCATGAAAATTTTGGCATGAAACTATCTCTATGTTGATTACATGTGTGCCAAATTTGAAGGCTAAAATATACACACAACAAAAGATTTTTGAAACCTATCAACATGTGTAGTTGTGAGAAACTTTTAACTGTTGCCAACTTTGACACCCTCTCAAGGATTAATTTTTTTTTTCCCATGAGATTTTGGACATGAGACCATCTCTATGTTAATTATACATGTGCTTAATTTCAAGTCCAAAAGATCCACAAAAGAAAAGAAAAAAAAACTAGGTCTACCAACATGTGTAATTGTGCGAAACAATTAAGGAAACCATTTCACTATCTCCAACTTCGGCATTCTCCCTAGGTTTGAAAATTGTTAACTGACCATGACTTTTTTGGCACAAGATCATCTCTAAGTGGATATAGTGTATGCCAAATTTTAAGGCCAAAAGATGAATATTAAAAACCATCTCCAAAATCTACTAAAATATGTAATTATGAAAAACAATTTTGAGTATCATTTTTTGTATTCATCATGTGGCCTAAAAAATTGGCACACTTGATATAAAGATAGAGATGATGTGGTGCCATAAATTTCATAGTAAATTCAAAAAAACGAGCCCTAGAAGGCTGTCAAAGTTGGCAGCCGTGAATGGCGCACAACTACATATGTTGGTAGATTTTGAATACCTTTTTCTCTATTCGCCTTCTCGCGTTGAAATTTTGCACACATGTCAACATGGAAAGGATCTCGTGCCAAAATTTTCTTGGTAAAATGACCATTTTCAGCCCTCAGGAAGGTGTCAAAGTTGGCAACAGTGTAGTGTGGAAACATACATAAACGTATATTCATTGCCGGTTACTGTATAGTTAGCTCTCCTTATAGAAGCATCTAGTACAACAATAATTTCAATATTCCAAGTTATCGTGTGAAGAAAAATCGATAACCACAATAGATCGAGAGTCCTAACCAACATCAAATAAACAAAAAACATACACAAAAACAAGTATACATAGTGTATCCTCAAGGAATAACTAGTAAATCACAGGAGTAATCAAGTGTCTCGCATGCCACGAGAACAAGTGCAAGATAGTAGGAAAGTATCTAGGAGCCTTTATTAATGACTATACCATCGCTTACAAGCAAGAACTCACAACCTCTACTCTCCACCTTAACTCACAAAGCTTGACTTGACAAAGACGTCAAGTCAAGAACGTATGCAAAGCTACACGCAAATACACAAGAGTAAATGGATGGAAATCATCTACGGATAAATATGGTGCGCCGCCGTACGTTCCAAAACCCGTAGATTAGTAACAAACTAATCTACGCTAAAACACTACAATGCAGAAAGGCCCTCGACGCCACGTCCCGTGATAGTGGTGTAAAGAAAGATCGATTACCACAACAGAGCAATAGTCCTAACCAACATACATTAAAACAAGTATACGTAGTACATCCTCAAGTGCCCCCCTTAGCAGATAAAAATACCTTCTATCGAGCTAGGACCAAACATCACTAACAAGACTAAATGCACAGTGATGTTGCTGCAACAATTGTATGCATCCAGTCAAAGATGTCCTCCGTGGCCAAATCAATAAGCATATGGAGAAGTAATGAAGAAAAGGTAGGCCAGGTGCAATGTGAGCCCCATCTTTAATAGCCTTCGGCAATTTTTTTGCCAATCCCTAGGTCAATCTTCACGTTGCCTATCCCTGAATAAAAACCACGATCCCAATTGGATGGCAATGCACTATATAGTGACAAGTCCATTAAATTCAAGCAGTTCCATTAGATTTAACGTGGCTCAAAGACCTCTGACAACGAGGGCAAGTGCAATCCCCGAACGGTAGAATAGAAAGAGGTGGTGCAAAGCAAGCTATATGCCAGCCACACTAGCAATGGTCACATAGCAACATGGTAGCCGCACCCTTCTTCTCACCACACACAAAACACGGAAGGCCATCCGGCTCAACGGCCAACTCCGGATGAACGTAGCCATCAATGGATAAATGGCAAGAAGCACAATTCTTAGAGTGCTCCCGACACTCCCGACCATCGTTGCCTTTCAGCATCAAGATGCCGTTGGGCAACATATCCTTCACGAAAAGAATAGTGCACCCTGCCTTGACGTCCAACGTCGTGGACACCTCACGCTGCAGATAAACGTACTCCGTCGTAGAGAAACGTGGTAGCTGAAGTCCGTAGGCACTGCTACGAACACGAGCGTATCGCAAGGTGTCACGGTACTGAGCAATGGACAAGTTTTCTAAGGCCTGCTTGAAGAACTCTGCTTGATCTCGTAGACACTAGGCCCGCACCTCTGGATTGTCCGAATCAACAACCGGAGCCAACTTTTCCAGAACAGAATTCGGTAAAATTGGCTTCCGGCCATATAACAGCTAATACGGACTGAAAGCAAGCAGTGAAGCCTGCCAGCTAATCAAGTACCCCATGACAATCCATGGTATCATCAAATTCCAATCACGATGGCTACCCTAAAGTAATCCATACTTTTGTAGGCCCCGCTTCACGGTCTAAACCACACGCTCCGCCAAACTGTCCGCTTCTGGGTGATTCCGAGAAGTGGTACGATGGTCAATCAAATCCTAGGTATAGAAAGCTTCAAAAGCCCCAACAAACTCATGCCCTTGGTCAGTCAATATCTCAAGAGGGGCTCTAAATCAAGCCAATACTTGGTTGAGGAATGCCATGGCCGCCAACTTGGAAGAGTTCCGAGGAAGAGCAACAAGCTCAATCCACTTGCTAAAATGCTTCACCATCACCAGGACATACTTGGCTCTGCGTGGAGTCACGACAAGTGGACCAGCAAAGTCCAAAGACCAATGGTATCCTAGCCTCATAATGTGCAAAGGTTGCATCTAGGGTGATAAGGTGTTGAAGCTGGATCTATTCCAATCACATACTTCACACCGAGAAACATATGTAGCAACTTGCTAATACATGCCGGTCCACGAGTATTGGCTGCGCAACATCAAATGAGTCCGTCGCACACCAAAATGTCCTAGGTCTTCGTGTACTTGCCATACCAACGATGCCCTCTGGTTTGGCCTTGAAACTATGCGCCTAGTCCCATCTGGCCACACCCACAATAGAAGCCCGTTCCCCCAACAAAACCTTGCTATTCGGTGTCCAACTCGGTTATGTTCCATAGCAGAAAGAGCTTGGGGAAGTATTCCATGTTGTAGCTTGTGCAAGACTGGACCGTCTCTCACACATTACTAACAACTTGGGCCCTATCAAGTTCCTTATCCGTTGCCAAATAAGACAACAACGATGTAGAGCCAGACATCAACGTGACATAAGCATCTATATGCCACCTCAAGACTAGCTCGTTCTCACAATCTCCATGCCACCAAGCACTAATCAGATCCTCCTTCGAAGGACTTGGATTGCGAGATAGACCATCCGGATCAAAGTTTGTGATGCCGGCCAAATGTACAACCTCAAAGTCATATTCCTGAAACAGCAAAGTCCACATGGCAAGCTTACTTGTAAGCTTGTCAGACTCCATGAGCTACTTCAAATGCTGATGGTCAGTCATCAATATAAAACACTGCCCGTACAAATAGGGCCTAAAATAGGCTATGGCCAAACCGCGGCCAAAGCCTCCCCCTCATAGGAATAATAGTTGGACTCCGCATTGTTGTTGCTCCTAGAAGCAAACGCGACAACGTGCTTTCGTCCCTCATTATCGTTCAAAGTCAACACTGCTCCAAATTCCACTACCCTTTCGTCTGTGTGCAACTAAAAGGGTTGTGTAGCATCTAGACACCGCACCACAGCTGCTAAACTGAGCTTCAGCTTCAATGTTGCGAACGCCTGCTGCTCCTCTCCTCCCCAAGTCCATGGTTGATCCTCTCCCGTGAGAATAGTCAACGACTTAGAAATCAAGCTAAAAATCTTGGCAAACTAGTGATAATAGTTTGCCAAGCCAAGAAAAGCTTAAGCCGTAACACGTCGGGTGGGGCGGGTATCTTCTACAACGCATCCAATCTGGCTTGATGTACGCCAAGACCCCTTGGAACAACCATATGTCTCAAATTTGGTAACCGATCGTGGAAGAATTGCACTTGCCATGGTGCAAGCATAATCTCCATTGTCGTAACCTCTCGAACACCGCTTCAAGATGCCTCACATTCTTCTGTAGGCTGTTACTAAAAATAATAACATTGAATCAATA
This sequence comes from Bryoerythrophyllum caledonicum, assembly GCA_963971425.1. Lineage (NCBI taxonomy): Eukaryota > Viridiplantae > Streptophyta > Bryopsida > Pottiales > Pottiaceae > Bryoerythrophyllum > Bryoerythrophyllum caledonicum. Next base: position 12,153,811 of record OZ020516.1, read on the forward strand.
TAGCATCTCGCAAATGGTAAACCGGTCAACACTTGGTCCATCATCCTCAGAAACTAAGCGAGTGTGTTATTGAGGCCAAATAGAAAATACTTCCAATTTAGACTGCAAATCTAGAGTACAAATTTAGATTGTAAGAAAAAAAAAAAAAAAAAAACGCCGGTTCCCGAAGGGAACCGGCGTGAATAAAGTGTCTGTTCGTTCCATTGCTAAGACCATGCCCACCGGACAAGGAATTAGCGAAATGGAACTACTTCCCTCTTTCGAGGGTAGACACTATGTAACGAGTAGCCAGAAGCCACCCAACAACAACCAACCACGACCAAACTAACTAAACAACAAAAAGCAAAACCAAACAGGCAGCCAATCAGGAAGAGACAGAGTGGCGAAGTTCCTAAGGGGGGTCTTGCCTATCGGGGAGGACTTGGTTGTTTTCGATTTTGCGTTTATGCAGTAAAATAGACATGGCATGTTGAATAGCGATGGTGTTGATATTTTTAAAGGTAGTTTTAATTGTATCGATGGGTATCTTGAAGGTATCTTCAAGAGTTTTCATAGATGGGATAAAGGTGGTGGCACGAGCGCCGGATGTGATAACAATAAAGGGGTCCACATTCCAGCCGAGGGCAATGATGTCGTCTATGAGGGGTTGGTATTTATCTATTTTGTTTTGTATTGTTTCCGAGGAGAATCTATCGTTGCAATATGTAAATTCGATGAATTGAATGGTGTAGTCTTGGTTGATGTTCTCGGGTGGTGGGTCGTTATATGGTAAACCTTTGACACAAAGAATGTCCGGTTTGAGCCTAGCGTTGCAATGACATCTTTGGGTCATACATGAGCATGGAAGTAGCCATGGAGGGACCGTGTTTTCTTGTGGATTGCTATTAAAAGTGCCGGCGTTCATAAGTATGAAACATCTCGATTTATTATAGGAGGTGATTAGTTTTCGGACTTCCCATACCGCTTTGTTATGTCTTTTAACAATTAGGGAGTGTATGTGGTGGTTTTGGCATTTGAGTAGCACATGAAGCCATGTGTCGGGGTCCGTTGAGGGGCATATGGGGCATGTTATGGATGGGAATCTTTCTATTCCAAAGAAGAGTTGTTTGCGAGCGTTTCCCATGTACTGACCCGTACGGAATTTGATGAGGCACGTTATTTGTGAGTCTGAGATGATGGGGTTTTTCCAAAAGTTTGTAGAGAGTTCATTGTCTATGTCGTTATTGTTAGTCCATTTTTCTATGTTAGGAATATTTTCTGAGATTGTATCCAGGTTGTTGTAGAGGTCTTGTTTTTTGAGATATTTGCCCAGAAATCTAATTGGGCCTTTGTCGGGGGTATCTTCTTTGGAAGGCCAATCTTCTTTTTGAAAGTAGTATGGGATGGCATGAGCATGTTCGTGAGGGTCTTTGGCATTTTTGTGTGTTTTTTCTCGGCCTTCTTTTGCAAGTTTGTCTGCTTGTTCGTTGCCATCAATGTTGGCATGGGCTCTGACTTTGTGAAGGGTTGTGATTTGTGTACGGTTTTGTAACATTTGTACCATTGATGTTAGTATGGTTTGGTCGGGGTGACTGTTGTGAAGGGTTGGGTGTGTTATTTGAGTGTTTAGTAGGTAGAGTGCATTTATACAATCGGTGAATATATGTGCAGGTTCATTTTTGTATTTTGTTGTGATGATTTGTAGTGTTTTGTGAATGGCCATGAGTTCTGCTCTGAGGATATTTTGTAGTCCATGGAGTCTTTTGGCTAGTTTAATTTCTTTGGTAGAATTATATATGCCATAGCCAGCTTTTTCTCTTCGCCAAGAGCCCGGGCTAATTTGTTCCGGTGGTTTAAAGGAGCCGTCGGTGTAATAACTGTATGCAGGGTTAAATTTTGGTGTGGTATAAGTTGGGTAGTCTGGGAGAGGGGGAGGTATGACGGAGTAGTTTAATGTGTTGTTGTCATAGTTTAATTTTGACCAATTTTTACTTTTGTTTACGGGGGTTTGTATGGGTGTTGGTGGGGCCGGTTTTGTGTATGGTCGTTGTATGTCTAGATTGTCTGTTATGGAGGTAAGTTCCGCAAGTTGTTCTAGGGAGCCCAGATTTTGATTTTGATGATGGACGCATAGTATTTGTAATGTAGATGGCTCTATTCGGGGTTTTTTTAGCTCGGGTGGGATATTAGGTTCTTCGTATGGTATTGTGTCTGCTTCGAATACTGCAATGATGTGGGAATCTGGGAATGGGTTTGAATGTTGGTTGTTGTTTTGGTACCAATTGTTGTTTGGTGTGACGATGATTGTTTTTGTGTTATTTGGATCGTGTTTGGCGGCAAGTCTAGCCCAATGTATGGTTTGTTCTATGTCTTTCTCGTTGTGGGGGTAAGCTATTCCATTTCCGATCCATTTGTGTTCAAAGGCCTTGCCTAGGGATCCAAATATTTTGTCTCTTTCGTACGGTGAGTAGAATTTATTTAGTTTGGTAGGACATGTGATCGGGGAGGAAAAGTATGAGTGTTCGATGTTAAAGGATGATATTAGTGAGTCTAAAATGGGGGTGGGTATTGTGTATTGCGCATTTTTGAGGGGGTCAGTTTTTGGTATTCGATATTTATATCTTTGGTAAAGCCATATTAGTTCGGTTTCAAAGGGTTGGGTTGTTGGTTCAATGTTTGTAGGGGATTGTAATTTTGTATGATATTGGTTCCATAACCATTGGAGCCGGGTAATGGGTATGGTGTGTAAATGTCGGCCATTTTCTTCGTATAGATGTGCTTGATTGTTATCTATTTGAATTGTGTTTGAGGATGTACAGATATCATTTTCGGGGTTGCATTCTGTTGTGTAGATGTTTAAGAGTGGGATAATTATGGGTGGCGTTACGGACCTTGAGTCTGAGGATTGTTCTTGTGGGTGGTGGGCAAGGATGATATCTGAGTATATTTTGTTTTGGATCTTTTGGTAGTATTGTTTTAATTTTTCAGTGTTATGTGTGGAGGTGTTGGCGTCATGCCGTGGAAAAAGGTCTCTTTGGGGGAGCCATTTATTGTATGTATTATCATTGTGTTGCCATTGGCATAGGTATTTTGTGTAGGTATTTTGTATGTTATTTGTGTCTGTGTGTTGGATATGTTTATGGTTTATGATATTATTAATGGGGTATGTGGTAGGGTTTTTGGGGATGTATGTTGGGGGGCGGGGGTGGTGTGTATGTGGAGGGTTAGGGGGATTGGTTGGTGTGGAAATATTTCTTGGGATGATGTTATTGTTGAGGGTGATGAATGGATCTTTAAGTGTATGAGAATATGGGTGTATGTTGCAAGGGGTATGACATATAGTGGGGCATGTTATGTGGCAAAATAGTTGTTTAGCAACACTTAGGGCACTCTTTATTAGTTTAGATGGGGTGAAGTGGTAGGTTTTGAAGTCTTCATTGTTCATGATGTGTGTACCGTTAGGTAAGGTAATTTGGTTTAGTTCAAAAATATTTTTTGAGAGGAGTTTTTGTAGAAGCTTTTGGGAGAGTTGGGCATTGAGTGTGTTATGATTTAATGTTTCTTGGCGCCATAGTATTTCTAGTGTTGTAGGATTAGTGAGGAAGTTCGGGAGCGTACTTTTAAGATGGGCTTTAGCTATATGTTTTAATAAGAAAAATGTTCGTGTTATTGGTGATCTTATGCAGTCACTTTTTTTAATTCTCGGTATGTTTTCAGCGCCACCATATTGGGCAAGGACATAGTGAGTTAATCCATTATATATTTTCCCAAGTCTTCCTTTATCGTTTAAAGCATTTTGCAGTTGTTCACCTATACATCGGAGGTATGCGTTTTTGAGGGAGAAAGCTTCAAGTCCAAATAGGTTATGTGGTAGTTGGGTTATTGCGTTTGACATACATTTTGGTAATCCACATATGGTTTTTTGTATGGCTATTATTTTTTTATCAAGTTTTTTGATAGTTGGCATAGAGTATGGTACACCGTAGAAACTGTATGCCACACCTGGGCGTAGTACGGTATCAACCATTTTTATTTTTTGTTTCATGGTGGCTGGGCATGTTGTTAGTTCTTTGCATTGTTTGATGAGCTTTGTGGTTGTAGTGTGGATTTGGATTTTCCATTTTAGTGAGGGAACAAGATTTGTACCTAGGTATATGTATGGTTCGTTTTGGTGTAGTATAGGGATTGGTTGGTTGCGGTAGTTGATGTTGGAGGTTTGCATTAGGGCTTTGAAAGTGGTAGGGTTCAATTTAGATTTGTTTGGGCATCCGGTAGCGGCACATTTTGGAACTCCCACATCCATGCCAGCCCATTTACAATATCTATCAATTTTATGGAGTTGTATTTGGATTGATTTGATTTTGTTAGTTATGGTGGCTAGGTCATCTGCGTATGCGGCGGAGTTTATTGTGACTTGTGATGTGCCGAAAGTATATCCATTATTGCCTCTTTCTAGCCATCTAAGTAGTGGTTCTAAAAATATAATGAATAGGTATGGGCTGAGGGTGTCCCCTTGTATAGTTCCTCTTTGGATGGGTATAGGTTTTGTTTTCCCAAAGTGTTCGCCAATATAACAAGTAGATGATTGGGAATAGATGTTTCCAACAAGTGTAGTTGCCTCTTTTGGGTAGCCAAGGTCTGACATTATTGCTAGAAGTCTGGCATGATCAATTGAGCCAAAGGCATTTTTGAAGTCCACGTATAGTATGTATATATCTTGGTTAGTGAATTTTGCGTCTTCTAATGCGGCTATTATAGTTTGTATTTGCCGTGCGGTACTTCTCTCCGCTCTAAATCCTTCTTGACTATCATGTAGTATTTTGAATTTTTCGCCGTATGAGGATAGTATGTGGGTGAGTGTACTGGTAAAAAGCTTATATATTGTGTTAGCTAGTGCAATTGGTCTATGATTGGGTAGCATGGATGGATCACCTTTTTTGTATAGTAGAATTGTTGCACTTGTTTTCCATGAATTTGGTATTTGTTTTTGTTTATAGCAGTGAGAAAAGAATAGGAATAGTAGTTTATGAAATCTTGGAGGCATGTTTTTGAGTATTGAGTTTGGTATGCGGTCTGGGCCTGGGGCTTTATTATTTCCAAGATTTTGGAGGCATGTGTCGTATGTGGCTCTGTTGAGGTATTTATGTAGTGGAATTTCTGGTTCGCCCCGTTTGTCAAGGGTATATCCGTCCAGGTCGTGCCAAGGGTATTGGCGTATTGCACATGTGCATTCTATTGTATGTTGTGGCTGGTAATTACATGTTGGTACTGTTGGTCTATTGGTTTTTGTTTGTTGGTTAAATATTTCATTCGCAATGTCTTCGGGGCTAGTTAGAATATTATTATATTGATCTTTGATACAATCCATTGGTGGAGATTCAAGGTTTTTAAAGACTTTTTTGTTAATTTTTTTGGGGCTGATTTCGTATAGTTTTCTGTATTTTGAGATGGCTTTTTTAATGTTTTCTTTTGTGTATTTTGTGATTATTTTCCGGGCTTGTATGTTGGCATTTTTTGCAATTATCGCGATATCTTTTATCCATGTATCGTGGGGAAGGTCCGGAGGCGGCGGGGTAGAGATTTGGATGTGTTGTATAGTTAGTAGTTCGTTGTGTATGGGGTGGTTGCGCCATTGAGGGTTGTTTTTTACAATTCTAATGGTTTTACGTATGGTATGGTATGTGGTTAAGTATTGTTTCCAAGTTTTAGAAAGTTTGCGGGGTAGATACCCGCCTTGTTGAGAGGTTCTGTTTGTCATTTGGGGTATTGGGTGTGCTCTACAAGTTTGTTCTAGTCTATCAGAGATTTTATTGATGAGTTTGTCTAGAGAGTGGCATGCTTCTTGCCATTGTGCTTGTGTTAATTGACTATTGATTCCAAGAGTGTTTATGAGGGAGTCTATTTGTACGGTGTTTTCTTCGAAGAATTTTGTGTTGAATTTTTCTATGTTGGTTATTGGGATGGGGTTGAGTATGCGTATAGTGTCTTTGTTTGGGATTGTGGGAGTTCTACTAATTAGTGTGTTATTTGGGATGTGCAGTTGTACGGGTGAGTGGTCCGAATTGAGAATAATATCTTTGTTTGTTGTGGAGGTGTATTGTGTGTTGTTGTTTGTATTTATATAGAAACCATCTATTAGACTCCAATCACTATAATTGTAGCCACCTTGTCTAGAGAATTGTGTATCGGTATTGATGTAAGTGAAGTTTAAGTTTTCCGTGAAGCGGCGCCATTGGTAATCAATGTTTTGAGGGGGGGTGTGATGGTTTCCATTTTGGCGGCCAATTAGCGCTATGTCTCTATTGAAGTCTCCACATAATAGGTATGTATGATTGGGATGATTATTAATATGGGTTGTAATAGTATTTTGTATATCTAAGAGAAATCTAGTATCTTCGGGATGGGATGGCATATACATGTGAAAGATTAACCACGATTGCAGTGGGTGATTAGTGATTTTAATTATTTGAATGTATGGTGATATGTGCATTGGGGTAGGGATTTTGTTGATGTTGCCAGGGAATGTATATTTTTTGTGTATTAATGTAAGGAGGCCACCGCGGCCCGGTGTGTATGGTCTCCTTTGTTGCATGCATCTTGTAAGTGCATGTGTATTGTTAAAGATGAGTTTATAGTCTTGAAATATATTTTGTATATATTTTGTAGATTTTGTGGCGGTTAGTTTTGTTTCTTGTATAACTATAAGAGCCGGTGGTGTGTCTATGTTTGCGACTAGAGTTTGTAAGCTAGGAAGGGCAGTGTTTAGTGAGGAGGCATTCCATGTGATTATGTATGTATTTTCTTGGTTTGGTCTAATGTTTTGATTTTGGTTTTGAGGAGGGATGTAGGGAAGAGGTGGGGGTGGGTGGGTGTATTCTGGTATAGGGTCTAGACATTTTAGTGATTCATTTATGAGGTTGTTAGGGATGTAAGGGAATTTTAGTTTTATTATATCATTTGAGGGTGGTATGTTTTGACTATGTAAGAAGTCGTATAGTCTTTTATGTATTGAGTTCTCATGGTTTATAATATTTTGGTTGTCTACTAGGAATTCAGTATAGGGGTGTGGAGTGTAAATGTGTCGTTCTGGTGGGTTTTGTAAGGTTAGTAAGGTTTGTAGGAGTGAATTAGTCCATGTAATTGTGTTCCAATTTTGTAGATTTAGTAGTTGGTTACATTCATCTATGTTTGGATGAGTAGTGATTATTAGTGCATATAAGATGTGGGGTGGTGGATGCGTATTTTTTTGTTGTATGTATTGGGCAATGTTTGGGTGGGAAGTGTTGTGTATGTGGTGTAATGTATGTGTGTTTTTTAGAAATGGTGCGAAGGGTTTTGCAATGTGTTCATATTCTGGTTGGAGTTTTATGGTATTAGGTATAAAGTAGATTTTGGCATTTTTCTTATGTGATGTAGGATGTCTTTTTAGTATATTGGGCATGGGTCCCGGGTTGGTTTCAATGTCTCCTCCTAGAAGTAGTAGAAGTTTGTGGTATATATGTTTGGTGGTGTATTTTAAAGGCTTTGTTGTGTTATTAATGACTTGTTGGTTTGGGGGTAGGTGGGTGTTTGTATTTTGTGTGTAAGTTGTGGGTTTATTTATTTTTATAGTAGGTGTAGTTGTTTTCGTTTTTAGTTTATTATTATTTTTTTTCCATGTGTTTTTTGTGGTTGTTTTTGTTTTAGTAGTGTATGGGTGTATATATGATTGGTTGTATTTTATCTTGGTTGTTTTTGTCCGTGTGCATATGTAACTATTATGTTTAAGACTATTTGTATGTGGGTTTATGTTGGTTTTTAAAGTGGCTTTTAAGTTCTTTTTTTCATATGCGGTGTTATTATATACTTTGTGGTTTGTACAATTGTTTGTTTTGGTGTTTGTATTAGTATTTGGTATGAAATATGTTTTGTCATTCTTTTTGTGCGAAGCGGGGTGTCTTTTTAATATGTTCGGCATGTGTCTTGGGTTAGTCACCATGTCTCCTCCAATTAATATTAGAAGTTTGTAGTAGATGGGTTTTTTGTTTTGTTTTAGAATTTTTTGTTTTTGAATGTGACTTTGGTGTTTTTTTGATTGTATGTATTTGTTTTTGTGTGTGTATATGTATGTGTTATGATTCCCGCCGGCCTTCTTTGGAGTCCGGCGTTCTTCTCTGCATGTATTACGTTGATGGTGTGTTGTTGTCTTTGTGTGTGTATATGTTTTTTTATTTGTTTTTATATTAGTATTTATTCGTATGTTCGTATTAGTAGATGCCTCGGTTTTTGTCTCGGTGTTTGTATCAGTATCCTTGTTAGTATTCGTGTTATAATTTGTACTAGTATACGTACCGATATTGATATTAGTATTTGTATTAGGGTAAGTATCAGAATTTGTATTAGTATACGCAACAGTATACGTATCTGTATACGTACCATCATACAGATATTTATACAGATACGTACCATTATACGGAAAAAATATATTGATATTTATTTCAATCGTTGGGAAGGTCGGGTTTGGGCTCGGGAGAGGTCGCTGCAAAAAGGGAGGTCGCTGCAAAAAGGGAGGTCGCTGCAAAAAGGGAGGTCGCTGCGGGCTGGGGTTTAGATTTCCCAGAAGGGTGTGAGGGGCTATAGACTGTAATGGGTCTTCCCGTGAGCAGATTTGGGGGGAGTGGGTTAACAGTTTCGTGATGGAGTTTTAAGTTTCGGTGAGGGAGGATTTCTGAGCAGAGTGGGGGGGTTCCTGTATTGAGAGGGAGGGTTTTGAGCCGGGAGGGGGGGGCATTCAATCTGTGAGGGGGGGTATTGAGAGGGGAGGTTTTGGGCCGAGGAGAGGAGGTACTTGGACTGTGAGAGGAGGAGGCAATTCGGGGTGGGGAGGGGAGTGTAGCTTGGACAGGGAGGGAGCAGAGGGATTGTGTACGAGGGAGGGCAGCAGGGGGTGGGGTTCGGGGAAATCTGGTTCGATCCGAGAGAGGGTGTGGAGGGGGGGTACTCGTAAGATCTGAGTCTGTGAGGGGAGTCTAGTTCTAGTCGGGTTGGGGTTTCTAATACGTGATTGAGGTTCTGCAATGTGTGGGGGGGTGCTGTGGATTTTTGAGAGGGGAGGGGCTGCGGGTTTCCTGTGTGTACTGGAGAGGTAGGGTGGGGGGGGGAGCTGTGATCGATTTGAGAGGGGGGCGGGGGGAAGGAGAAGAGGGAAAGAGGGAGAGGTAGGGTGGAGAGAGAGGGTAGAGGGGGGGGAGGTGAGATCAGGTGGAGAGTGAGGAGATCTGTGGCGTGCGAGTTTGAAAGAAATGGGGGGTTTCACGTTTTTGCTCACCTGATATGTTCTTGTTTTCGTCTGCTTGTGCACTTGGTGTGCTTGCGACTGTGCTGTGGTGTCCTGACTCCTGGTCCTTTGTCGCGGATCACCTCCAAGTTGATTGTTTTTGTTGCTGATGTTCTGTAGGATTGTGTTTTTGGTGCAGAGTATTTGTAGCTGCACGCGGAGTGGCTCCTGTCTGCAAGTTTGCTGATTCTGCACAAGTAGATCTAGATCTGGAAATTTTTGCAAGCGCTTCCGCAAGTGAATGAGTTTAGTGTAGTTTAGGGTTAGGTTTTTTGTGCAAATTTGTGCGTGTGTGGTGTATTGGTGGGGTTTTGGTGCACTATAGCTGATGTGCGTGGATGTAGTCAGGTATAATGTGTTTCTAGATACAAGAAAATCTATTACAGAAAATAAATGGAGATGGGTAGAGATAACCTGATTTGCTGTTTTGTGGCTGTCTCGATGCAGATCTGACTGTTGTGTTGTGTTCGGCTTCCCTCTTGAGGCTTTCCTGCGGCGTTGTCTTTCAAATCTAGTGCATAAGATCCTTAAACAAATGATGTTAGCTTTGTTTTGTAGAGTATGTATATTCCTATGAGGCCATGATGAAAATGTGGAAGTAATAATACCTAATAAATGAAAGAACAGAAAGGTGTGAAGAAGGTTAGAGATAGCCTGTGAGTGTTGACGCAGAATTTGCCTCCAAGGAATGGTTGAGTGCTTGTGTCCTAGTATCGCTGTTGGCTCCTTGTGTAGCTCAATCTCTTGGTATGATTGGGTCCTGGATCAGGGAGGTTCGAGGACTAGGTGGTGGGCGCAGATCTCGATCTTACTACACTCAGTCTGGTCAGATCTAGAGATGTGGAGGTCAATGGGTCCTGATCTGTGCAACAACACTAGTTTCCCATGCTTCAGATTCAAACTTTGCAAAGATCACTCTCACAGACTTATCCAATACCTCTAAACTTCCAGATCTGGTGTTCTGAGCTCTTCCAACAAGTGATCTGCCTCCCCAACCCCACCAATGTCTAGATCTCGAACAATGTGGGCTCACAGTAAGGCCAGCAACCTCTTACTGCACATCCCTCAAGATTCTAGACTAAGTCCTTGTGCCTCCCCTCACCACGAATTGCGGAGCTCACTCTCTACTCATGATGCCTGTGGAGGTTCATTAGTCTAATCTTTGGCTATTGGACGGAAAAGAGAATGTGTAGGGATTAAATGCCGGTCAATCGCAAGACCAAGTCAAACTGGTATCTCATGCCCACGCCGGAGGAGTTGTTTGATGCGGTGAGCCACGCTAGAGTATGTAGTACTTTAGATTTACAATTTAGATTGTAAATCTAAAGTACTACATACTCTAGCGTGGCTCACCGCATCAAACAACTCCTCCGGCGTGGGCATGAGATACCAGTTTGACTTGGTCTTGCGATTGACCGGCATTTAATCCCTACACATTCGCTTTTCCGTCCAATAGCCAAAGATATCCTTCTTCGATGGCATGACCGTGGCACAAGCGTACTCGCCGTTGGAGAGTTTAATCAAGCAGGCGACTATCAACTCTTGACAACGAGTCTGGACCCCAACTTTCTTTGAAAGATTGAGCGTGTATGGTCGTCAGAAGATTAGGTGGTCGTCTTCCAACTGAATGTGAATAGGCTTGCCTCTGTAGCCCTCCAAATCATGGATACTAAATACAAAACAACTATGATACAAACGTATAAACACTTGTATCATTTGTGCCTTGGCATTGGTAAGATGTGGCCCTAAATCCAAAGGCGAGTCATCAAACTCCGTGGTCTCTTTTTCCACCGTAGGAGACTAACCGCGTACCGGCACGACGAGTGATTGCTACTTGGTAGTAGAGAGGGCATTCATGCTTCCAGACTCCTCACTCATAGAATCCATAGAAAATCCCATGTCGTGATGATAAAATTGGGAAAAGATATCCCAGGCATCCACTCGACCAAAGTCCTCGGCCAAAGCTGTAAAGACACAGTGAGCACAAAGCTCTTCAGCTGCATGGGTCTTAAAATAAAAAAAACAGCTCCGCTTCCTTGATCTCTATAAGACGTGCACCGCTGCCCTCTAACCATCAGAGTTTGTCCCTACACACGTGGGTGGTCACGCAAACGACGCTGAATGGAAACACAGAGGCTACGAATTTAAACAACGGTGTTGAGGTCAATGGCTTGACCCAACAAATAAGGACGTTGGCCCTCAGAGAGATCCGGTGCGACCGTGGTGCCTTGCAAAAAGCCCATTGCCTACTTCCTCTCATCGGCAAAAGGCTCCTCGTATGTTTTGATAGTAGAATCCCAAACTATGCCCGGACTGCGTGCCCAAAAAACAAAAGATCTTGAGTAGCACATCAATGCAGGAAATGCCTCGCAAGTGAAACCAACGCGGTTCATCATGGGGAATAGTGGCTCACTGGCTTGTCATCCTTGGTAACCTTTTGAAACACAATAGTCATTTAAGATGTTATCGTCCTCACAACGCAGGGGCCGTTGCACTTGAGCATGTGCAAAAGTGAACATTGCCGATGATGCCATGTTGGTCCAAATTCAACGTGGCTGATGGGCGTAAGAGCCCAACGCCACGACATCTACAAAGGTGGGGAACTAAGAAGATAATGGATGTATGTCCCATTCGCATGCATCTTCTTCCGTGTATCCCCTAATGGAAGTATAGTCTCAAAAATGTACCTTGCTTGCATCGATTGGTGGGTAATCCACCACTGAATGAGCCTGAGCAAATCCGCATAGAGCCTCAATAGTGGAACATCAAAGTCGCGTCCACTCCCGTCCATGAATGGTCTTGGCAAGGCCATCCTAAAATCACCAAGTCCACATGACCTAACCGGGGTAGATCATCCTCACTGATCAATGTCACATCACGTGGGAGTTTGCCAAAACACCCCAAAATGGCAGAAAGTAGTTACTGCTCCGAATACAACTTGAGAAGACACTAATTGTGATGGTGAGCTGCACGGTTGGCTGCAAAGCGACTATCCACGTGGATATATCGTCGTATCTTGAGCCGGACCTCTAACACAACCGCAAGTTCCGTACCGATACTAGCAAATAGTTCCACGGGGGTAATACCCTGATCCGATGGTCACCAGTGAATAGTGCGAGCCAACAATAGAGTGGAAGGGTCCTGTGAAAGATATAGAGCATCTTGAGCATCTTCAATCTCCCGGCTGCGACGTGAGAGCTCGAACTCAGTCTTTTATGGAGGAAGTGGATCCTTGCAATGACGTGCAAGGATCTCGACTAGTCTGTGCTCACGTGATTCTGCTATCCCCATCATAAAAGCAATATCTTCTCCAAAATCGTAGATTCACATGGCAAATTAGATGCCAAAGTACTGCACTTGACTTTCGCGTCCGCCGTGGAAGTCACCGCGCTAGTTGCAAAGACAACCGGAATGAGCTCCTTTCTCCCATCACCAACAGACCACCTAGGCCTAATCCACGCCTCCTCCGTCCAATTACCCACCTCAAAATCGAGTGGATAAAGCGCCAAGTGACCCACCAAAATGTCTTAGTTGGTGGCACTAATCAGAACGCACTCGAGAGATACGCCAAAGAACAATGGACCAGAGCCTACGCCAAACATCAACTGAACGGATGTCGGGTGTACCCCATAGCCTTCTTTGTGCCTTCAATCCATGTAACAATTGTAAATAAATCAGGCTCGAGTCCAAAGCACCTAGATCTAAATCATGGGCTAGCTGCTTTCCAATTAACACTGGTAGAGCTTCGAAGTCCAACATAATACGTAGGGAGGTAGCGTAAGTGAGATTGCCGTCCGTACGACCCACCACCATGACGTTGTCGTCATTCACCAAATGTACCACCCCTAGATGCACATTGCGTTGCTCCTGCGCCGACCGAGCCGCAACGTCAGACAAATAAGACACTCTTGAAATCAAAGACTGATCTCAGAGGACTGCTCTGTAGGTGTGGAAGTGATATTGGCCTCAAACGTAGAAATAGCCTCTGTTGCCAAGTTGGCCAACATTGCCACCAAATCCTCTTTGGTAGGTGAAGCCGTCACTGCGTGCAACACCTCCAACGATGGCATGGGCACCTTGCCCTTTAGCATACTACTAGCCAAGTGGAATGCACCAGATGGTTGAAAATTAGGTGTTAGAAAGCCCACACCGAAAAACGTCAGCAACTGCAATACCTTATACACCAAGGTGTGTACAACATCTCCAAGAGTGGAAGAAACTGGTCAGACCGGGATAGGACTGGAAGCGGCAGAAGAAGCAGCGCCATCCGCGATATTAAAAGAAAGAGGTAGGCGCGTCTGGCCAATGTGGTCTGGCAAATCCGTCTAGAATGGGCGACCGCTACTACCCGACATTGTGGAAGAAGGTGCCTCCGCCTCTGCGGTAGTCTTAGCACAAGTGACAAGTGCTGTCACGACCTCCCCTGAAGTGCCATATAAGTAGCCATCTAGGGCTGAAGATGACTTGTGACCTCTCATTGGAGGCCATGTGTCTACCACTTGCCCCAAAGAGGCCATTGCACTCATGTTTTCCTTCAACTCCACAAGTTTAGCTTGAAGTGTCTTCACCGCATTCGGTCCACCAACTGAAGACCTTCGGCGCTTTATTAGGTGAAGAAAAAATAAAATTTACATCACTGTGGCTAGACTTGCCACGGAGACAACATATCACAGGCTTCTTCCCCTTGCCCCGAGCCTTCTCTGCGAGCTTGGCGGTCTCGATCTTCGGGATAGCATTCCTTGCCCCTGCGCCCTTTTTCTTGGGATGGATAGGGTCCTTTATAGTATGATCAGCCTCCCGGCAAGCCGAACAATGCACAACCATTTTAGGTTATGCCTAGCCAAGCTACTAGTAGCTATAGCAAGCTTCTTCGCCTTCGAAGCCTCCAGCAGTGACGTGACCAAATCCATGGCCTCGCTCACGTCCAACGCTCTATCAAAAGCTTCCACCTCGGCAAACGCCTATGCCAAGAGGCATTTCCGTGATACCAGAAAAGAAAATGCGGACCAATCACTTCCACCATATGCTTATTTAGCTTGGAAATGAAGATCTTCACCAGTTGGCTCTCCATGAATACATCACCAGCCACCGCGCCAACCGGATATACATAGTGCGTGGGATATCCTCTTTCTCCCGACGGAAATGCTCGATGTGCTACATCTGATGACGCTTGAACCCCATATTTCACCTCTAGATGCACCATGAATTGCGCTAGAGGATCAAAGGCTTGCAGATAGCCAACCGCCACCAATGCCGCATGTGTAGCTATGGCCAAACGGGACATGGCTTCCTTGCCAGCACGTTTGCCCGTAATGGCAACAACCTTGCCCTCCAAGGAAACCCTCTTCCACTTTGGGCCCCATTAGAAGAAGTTGAGAGTTGGGGAACCGCACTCGCCTTGAGCGCAGCCACATACTCCACACGCTAGCCCAAACCGCCATTGTGTCAATTGCATTGGAGGATTTGTGTTTCCAAACACCGCAGTCAACATTCTATTACTTCTTAGCATTAGACATCGATGAAAAACACTTTCAAGTATTTCTTTTTGCATTGCAGGTATTGCAACTTGGAGCAATCCATTGCTGGCGTGTACCAGTGGCTCTGACCTTGTCTATTCTGCTTCTATGTTGTTTGCGGAGATGATTCGGTTTGATTTCTAGATTCTTCTACGGTACCTCCTCCATGTTGCGGGCTTGTTGATGGTGTTTTCCGGTGGGCCAATTTCTTGTTGTCCTAAATTGTGATAGGGTACCATAGGAGTGAAATCAGGTTCATGGCCAGCAAGACCTTTTTATATGAGGGGGTTGTGGTTGGACCTGTGCTAGCCGGAGGTGATGACTGGTGAACCACAAATTTTGGTGGTTTTGCAGGTGTAGGTTTCTAATTTATACCTAATGCAATTGACACAATGGCTGATTTAATGCGTCAATAAGCCTATCCAAAACTAAAATTGGATTCACTAGAAAAATCCCCAACTCAAGGTGCAAATTTCACTCACATCCGAGTCAAACTGCCCACCAAACTACCTCCAAAGTTTAGACACTAATTTTTATTATTTTTATAGCCACATAAAAATGTGGATTTTTCAAAGTCCTAGAAACTTCAATTTATCTACTTTCCTAGAATAATACTATTATTAGGAGTCCAAAACCACACTCAAAATTGAAAAATAATGATTTTTTCGCAAAAGTTAGCGTTTGCAAAATTCAATCCTAGCAACTTTGGCACCAAAACTGGTGGTTTAAGGTTCCTGACACGATTTAGGGTCCCAACTGAATAACATATCCAATTTGCAATTGAGTTGCTCCTAGTGTGAACACGGCTATTAAGAAATCGGTTCATGCAATAGCCCAAACCGTTAGCCCGACACATTGTGAACGAAGTAACAAAAAAACTAGTTCTAAAAAAAATCCAAACCACTTACAGTGTGAACGCGCTACTACATAAATAAGCTCCAGCAACTCCTCTTCCTCCTCCAATTCTTCCATCAGTCATAACTTCCTCAAAATTTGTCAGATTTGCGAGTTTTTTTATTGCGTTCTCTTTCTTTACACGCATTCTACGACATTGTTCTAGGTACCCAATTTTTTTTTAAAACTCACCCAAGCTCAAATTCAAGAACTAAAGAGAGGAATGTGGGAGGATATTTGTCAAGTGAATAACCAATAAATCACAGAAGTAGTCAAGTGTCTCGCATGCCACAAAAGGACAATCAATTAATGCAAGTAGTATAAGAAAATGCGGAGCCTTTACTAATGTTAAACAGTCACTTTCAAGCAAAGATAATTACTAAATACTCTCAAACTCACTCACAAAGCTTGACTTGACAAAGACGTCAAGTCAAGGACGTGTGCGACGCCATACGCACACACACAACCCTAAGCGGATGGAAATCATCCACGGATGAATGTGGTGCATTGTCGTACGTCCCTAAACCCATATATTAGTAACAAACTATTGTATGCTATATCTACAATATGGAGAGGCCCTTGACCCCATGTCCCGTGAAAATGCAATTACTTATCCGTTTGGCGCCCAATTCATATTTCTACAAAATCAATATATGTGTTCATTTTTTCTTTGAATTAACTTTGATGGAAAAGTAATGCCTAATTTTAGAATTTATCAATACAAAATTGAAATCAAATTATGACTCAAACTTTGGGGAGATTTACACAACATCTAACGATTGATGGAATAAATTATGGTATTTAAAGTTACCAAATAATGGTAACGAAAATTGTGAACTTTGGAGGGTATGTTACTTTAATTCATCAATAGATTCTTGCAAGATTTTTTTACTTTGAATAAAAGAGATTAACCTGTAAACTAAGCTAGTAGCTTTGCAATGACATATCATATGTCTACTTTTGTCTACTTAATTGTATACAAAAATGTTCCAAACTTATATACATTAAAAGGGAAGTTTTGTATTTGACAAGAGAGATTTTTAATTACAAAACAATGAAGAATCTCTTGAAGACAATTTTCAATCAAATTTTAAGACCAAAATTATATTGCATGTGAATGAAATACAACATAGTATGTGGTATGGTATTCAATGTGTTTTATTGTATTTTATGTATTTTGTGTTGATTTCTTAGTTTTTCCATGGGTTCTATTACTGCAAATCATACTCTGATTTTTGCAAAGTGTTCATGTAATATGTGCACAAATATGAACTTCAAATTTCACAACCTAATTTGTCATGGATTTCATATAGATTGAGATTTAACACCTCCAAAGTCCACATTAGGGTCTTGTGGCTCCAAAGGATTATCTAGGGATTGCTTGTAGCCCGTTGAGAACAACAGAAATCCACTACACTAAATATTAGTGTTATAGTAGTGGTACAATGACTGTACTTATCCCAATACACAATTTGTAAATAACTTGACAATTAGTCTTTAGCTACCAATATCATCAATGTGACCTCCAATCAACCGCCTACTAGCTGCCTAGAATCTTCTTCTATTATGGATACACTAAATGTCCACAAGTAAAAAAATCATATTACAATCTTTACAGAAATTGACAAAGAGAGTACTGATTGGCATTTAGTGTATTGTTTTATCACTACACTAATTGCCTAATTCACAATTTTTATTTAGGACATATTACACAAAAAGTGATATTTAGTGTAGTGCATAACTAAAAAAGTAAAACTCAAAGCTCACGGTATCTTTCCAAAGTAACGCTACTTTCTCCTCGAAGATTCCGCCCTGGGACCTTTTCCAATAAAGTACACTTTTCGATAAAGTAACGTTTTCGATACCCGCCGAGGCCCGCCACGGCCCGGCGCTCTACCGGGTCGGACCCCCGAGCCAGGCCTCCGCCCGCCGAAACGGCGGGCGTCGTCTCCTCCACGGACCCATAACGTAGACTGTACAGACGCAGCACGCCTTTCTCCGTCGTCGCTCTCTTCTCTTCTGTCTGTTCCGCTTCACTGTGGCAACCACCCGCGACCAAACCCTACCTCTCCCCGGCCCCGCCCCGCCCCCGCCCCCGCCACTGCTGCAATTCGGCCATGCGCTCCCTCGCCGGTACATTCCCTCTCGCGCTGCGCTGTTAGTTACCACTGGTAGTTGCGCTCTGCCTCCTCTCGTCGATCGGATGCTGTTTCAGGCCGGTTTCTTGGGAGGGGCTGTGGCAATGCGATTTCTGTAGGGGATCGGCTGCTTTTTTGGTTGATATTTGAGTTTTGGTGCGGGAGAGGTTGAGTTCGGTGATGGTGCTGCGTGGAGGGGGAAGGGGCGGGTTTTCGGGGGTTGATGAACTGGAGTTTGTGTTTTTGTGTTGTAACCCTTGCTTGTGTGTTGCAGGAACTGTTGGAGTGCCTTTTTAGTCGGAACGCAAGTGATTTGGACGGAATTGAGCTGTCCGGCTTTTCTGAAGGTGAGGCCATCTTTCGTCGCATTGTTTGCGACAGTTCAGGGGTGAGTGCTGGATGGTCGAGTGAAGGCTGGCTTCGATCTGTCACGTGCTGCATTATGGGACAGCAACTGCATTGTTGAATTGAGAGTCAACGTGGAAGGAGATTGTGACCTATATTATGGTTCACTTCTTCCCTGGAATAACAATAAACCTGTCAATCGAGTTTTAAGTGTTCTGGATATCTCATGGAAAGAATTCCAGTTACCCTCATGTAGGAGGGAACATAGTAAGATGTTGGTCAGTAGTATTTTTTGGTGAAGAGTCTGCCTTTTTTCTCCGTCACATATTGCGCAAACGGTAGCTTTGAATATCGCATTGTGCGTGCCTCGCTATTTTCTTCATCTGAAGATCGACGCGTTGCGAATTGCCACTTTCTTTGGAATATCCTGCCTGGCGAAGTTGGGTACTTGATGAGGCTTTCACTGGAAAATCGGCATGCTGCCGAATTATGATGTGGTCATTAAATTTTTCCGTTGTCTTCCCACTGTTTTGTGTCAAGTTGCTTGGGCAATATTACACACTGGAAGAATCGTTTAAGTAGCTGCAAGGAGTGATCGACAGTGATTTGTACAGGCACTGCCAATCACTTGCTGGTATAGAATAAACAGTCGTCCGAAGATACACATGCTCTTTGTATCGTTAACGGCGTCGTCATGAATCCTGCTACAGCTTGTTAGTTGATCAATAAGTTTCAATTCCAAGTGTACGAGTGCCGAAAATCAACAGTATGCATGTTCCATGCATAGTCTGTTGTAGGCTTTGGAAGTTAATTAGTTGTAATGAAAACCTCGTCCTGCAATTCAATGTCTGATGTTTTTGTGCCATGCATGTTTGTTGCACGGGCCTGCCTCGACCAGGTGTCGACTCTGCAGTTCAAGTCTGCTTCAAGAATACAGCAAGGAGTACTGGCCCTACTCTTATTTGCTGCTACTTATGAACTTTTACTTTCCCTCGTTGGGAGGTTCTATCTGTACAATCTATACTTTGTGACATATCAATCCTGGCCGGTTCTGTATGTTGACTTGGGAAGAGGTCTTTCGCGCAGAGTGGCAGGTTGTGCAAGCCCTACCTTAGCTGCTTCTGTTTTTGGATGTTCGTTTATTTAATATAAGAGTTTTGCAGCTGCTTCTTTTTGCAACATAGGCATTAAGGCAAGAGGTTTTTGTGGTTGGATTGTTTGTGTCCATTAGGATGCCTTGTGTTTTGAAGTTAGTGGGATGCTTATGGGTAGTATGTCGATGTTAGTAGAGCTTTAAGTTGCCGATAGAGATTGATATAGTGTATCACTTCATTGTATACCACGTTAAGATAGTTCAATTTGGGTGGTGCAGAGAAAGAAGGGTTCGTGATGTATAAAAGCCAGCTGCAAGAGTATGCCCAAAAGGCTGGTCTTATGCACCCTACATATGACCATGTTAAAGAGGGAGCGTCACATGAACCTCGGTTCAAGTCAACCGTATGGGTAAATAATCAAAGCTACGAATCTCCTCCCGGTTTTTCAACCCTAAGATCAGCAGAGCATGCTGCAGCGAAGGTGGCTCTTGATTTTCTTCAGAAAACGCAGACAAAGGGGGTAGTACCTAGTCCAGTGGTGAGTTCTCTGTTCTCTTAGTAATCATGGTTCCTTTTTTTCCTCGATTGCTGTGTCAGATTTAGCTGTTTCTTCATTCGTTTCATACTAGAACTTCTTCATTTTAGTGCTTAATCTGTACTTGATATCTGGGTCGGTGGAGTCGTATCTAAGTCAGGTTCGTGGTAGGTGTGGTGCAGCATGAGTCAGGTCTTTGTAAGAATCTATTGCAAGAGTTTGCTCAGAAGAATGGGTATCCGTTACCCCAATACAAAATCATGCGGCAAGGGGAGGAGCACTCACTTGTATTCACAGCCACTGTTGAAATTGCTGGTGTGAGCTACAGTGGTGGTGGTGGTAAAAGCAAGAAGGAGGCAGAGATAAAGGCAGCTCGAACTGCCCTTCTTGCCATTCAGGCCTCTGAACCAGGTATTTTCGACGTGCGCAATATTTCATAATTGCCCGCAATCGGTGGTAGCGTTTATTATATCCTAGAGGACCTGATGTAATCGGCTAGTGTGTCATAGCAGGTCTTCAGCTCCACTGTTCCTGTGTGTTGGCTATAATGTCTGAACGTATTGAAATGCGTGAACTTTTTTTCCGACTGAGTAAATGTATGATGTTGGAGAGCTGTAGGAGCAACTTATGTATGCATATGTTGTGATACTAATTTTTTCCTCACAGCTACAGGTGTGGGATTACCTCCAGTCGAGCCTCGACCACTAGCACAGCCTCTACCTGGTCCGGTAAGAAAGCACTTCATGGGTCAATTTCATGTTACAACCTATCTGTTTGTCAGCCTTTGCAAAAATAAGGTTCATTGTTCAGTTTCAGTTGCATTGTCGTAGCATCGCCAGCATGTGAACTGTATAGATTCAAGTTCATCGTCAGTGTTACTCGTTAATCTCATGCACTCTTTCTGTACGATTATTAGTAAATTGTTTCTCCTTGCCGACACGTATCGGAGCTCATAATCTGTACTGTCCGCAGATTACGAATTTCGTGAATTCTCATCAGAAGCGGAAGAAGAGAGGAAGAGCAACTCCTTTATTGCTTGAGGAACCAAATGCGACGCGAGTGAAGCAATGCTTAGGGCAAGTCGTTGGGCCAGTTCAACTCCAGCAAATGCATCAAGTGCACCCGATTCACCCGATGCACCCGGTGCCTCAGGTTTCTCATATGCCTCACATGTTGCACGTACCACCAATGAATCAGTTGCCCCAACCATTTCCAGTGAACACTATTGGTTACTCTGGACAGAGTGTCGTGCCACTTGAGTGGAATCAGGAGCTTGGTGTTTCCTCCAAGCCAACGGCGGTCTACAGTGAGTCTATTCAAGTGGGAAACTTCATGCCACAGGACACAACCATGACAGAGTCCGTGTGGGGCCCAGTCGCTCCACACGGGACGGATCAAACTCTGGATACACCCGCAGAGAATCATCTGACAACCGCTTCAGGGCATACGGAGACCGCAGCCGTTGAAGCTCAGGTGGCAACAGCAAAGACTGAGCCTGCCGCAGTACAGCAGGTTCCACTGGAGGAGCATCCAGTGAGTCTTGTAACAACAGAGGTGAAAGAAACCATCACAGTGACAGAATCACATGTGTCGTCCGTGTCCACCTCGGAAGTGGTCTCAGTACAGCCTCAAATGTCCGCCCCTGTAAAAGTGAAGGAAGAGTTAGGTGCTGCGCAAGTGAGTGCGGTATTAGAACCGGTCTCTGGAGCTACAACCACAACACCCGTATCAGTCGCCCCACACACATTGGCGAACGGCGAATTGAAAGCTGAAATAAAGAGACCGACGGATTCCGTCTCTTCGGGAGCTGCCTAGGTTCTACAGCGTAACCCGTACTCTAGGTCAGACTGCTACACTCTCCTCATCAACTTGTCTTATTCTATACCTTGTGCAGTTCTATCACGATGCGGTGTGGTGTGTGTAGAATCTCTTCTACGAGTATTTATAGAACTGTAAGCCACCACCGGTAGATCAAATCAGAAACGCGCATTTTTCAATTTCAATCAGCTTATTGATGAAATCCCGACCTAACACGTTGTACTGGTCTGTTGTTTTCTTTGCCACCCTCAGGCTTTACAAGAATCGGTGGGCATTTCCAGATACCCAGCCGAAGACACAAGCTGCTGTAGAAGGGTTTCGTATGTATCATGTACAAGGGGCGTGCGATTTGACCTGCCCTGTGTATTAGCTCCCCCTCAATTAGTCCACATGATCATGTAAATTGTTGAGACAATTTTGACATCACTGGCCTCTCTCTAAATTATTATCTCTCCTGTTCCACCCCTCTCTCTACTGTTCGGATGCGCTTTAAATGCGGTGATTTTAACACTTTTAAATCATAACTTTCACTGTACCCAGGAGCTGGTGAAAGTGAAAAAGCCGCACCTGGTGACTTTCCGTATATAGATGTGGGCGAGCGAAGCGCACTGTTGCTTCACGATGATCCGCCTGCTGATCGTCACATGGCTGCGCGCCACTGTCAGGTTCGCATTTAGCCGACCTCGTCGCGCTCCTCCCTCCGCCAACCCGCTCTAGGGCACGGCAGTCTTGCGCACACTCGCCTGCAACCATGTTAGAGAGACAATCCTGTGAGGGAATGGTGAGAAGGTGGGCGTTTTGATTTGGGCTGTGGGTGACTTGGGGTTTAGTCGTTGGAGGGAGATTTGTGGGTTCGAGATGGACGCGTTCATCCTTGGTGTCTGCGAGGTGTGGGATTGTGCGATTGAGTGTTGGGCATTCTAGTTTTGGGAGCTTGTGGATCGAATCGGCTGCTTCAGCGATGGACGAGAGAACGAGCATTCGCGACGTTATGACAATGTACCTGATTCTCGCCTTCTTCGCGATCTTCTGCCTTCCTGGGGCGGTGCAAGGATCTCACCTTGAAGCGCGCGTTGCAGATGTGAGTCCGCCGCCGAATCCTTACTGGCTAGAGAATTTGCCTCCGTTCGCCCCACCTCCTGCTTACTGGAATCCGGGGCCTTCACCTCCTTCGCCTCCGCCACCATCGCCTCCGCCGCCATCGCCTCCGCCACCATCGCCTCCGCCACCATCGCCTCCGCCACCATCGCCTCCGCCACCATCGCCTCCGCCGCCATCGCCTCCGCCGCCTTCGCCTCCGCCACCTTCACCTCCGCCACCTTCACCGCCTCCTCCTTCACCGCCGCCTCCTTCTCCACCGCCTCCTTCACGTCCTCCTCCTTCTCCGTCGCCGCCCTCTGTTGCGCTACCACACTCGCCTCCTCCTGTCGATCCTCCTGAGAGCCCTTCTTACATCGAGCCTCCGGCACCGCCATCGCTGCCTCCTTCCGCGTCCCCTCCCTCGGTGATCGTACTACCTCCGCGGCCGCCGGCAGGTTCGCAAACTCCGCCGGGGGCGCAGGCGCGCGTGTGGAACGAATCGGAGAAGGCTGGGGTGGTGATAGTGGCGCTCGCCGCGCTGTTGCAAGTGCTGGTGGTGATCTACCTGCTCTTCAAGCGGCGCCAAATGCTGGGGATGGTGGAGGAGGACGACAACCCTAATTCCAATCACGGCTTCCATTCCGCATGAAATGACATGACATGACTTGTTTCTCTTGAAACAATTGGGGTTCCTTCTCCCCACGAGTGCGTCACACGAAGAGGAAGTATCTTCTGGATACTCTGTAGGAGTAGCGTCTGCACCAGTGGCCGCCATTGAATCTCCCTTGCTGTAAGTTTCCACTCCCTGCTCCTGGATTTGAGTGAATTCTTCCATCTTCTTCCATGTTCCATCTTCTTCCATCTTCTCCATCTTCCATCTCGATGTCGGATTGATTGTTCTCGGTGGGGTTGTGGTGTGTTCAGGGCGCAAAGAGCTGGAGCTGGCGTGTGTTGTAGAGTTGCCGAAAGTTGCAGGTCCGAAGGGGTTTTGTACAGGGCTACCTCTCTCTCTCTCTCTGTTTGAAGTATTGTTGGATTGTTGTTGCCCGAGGTAGTATTCCTGACTCAGAGGTTATTCAAGTTTGGCATTCATTTTTTCTGAGACCTGGATGCGCTTTCTAGCATAGGCATGGTCGTTATCCATGTTGGATTCTTATTGGTTAATTAAAGAGACGGGGAGGACAATCTTGTATCGTTCTCCTCCATTTCCAAGAGTTATACTGACTTCTAGCCATGTCATTATCTTCCTCACTGATGTCCCTCCTGCTTTTTGACCTTTGAGATAAACGATTCTGTGGGTCTGATTATACAACGCGGGTACAGGAAACCAATTCCTCCTTCACATCTGCAGGGTCAGTGCCATGGACGGCTGTAAAGTAACATTACAAGTTCCGACCACTTGTCTTACAAAACATGCCACCTTTAGTCTGTCATCTTGCACTTGCAAGTGTAAACCACTTGTAAATGCGCCACAAGGCAGCAAGGTCTCCTCTTCTTCATCTCTTTGATTCACCATCATAAAGGATAAGGTTTATCTAGCTAAGGAATGTTATGTTGTGAGTAGGTCTTCCATACCTCAAAGAACAGCTGCATCAGAACAAACCCAGCACCCAGAGACACGGCGAGGATTCCAAAGCGCGCCAGGTATGTATACCTAGACTCTATCATTACACTAAAGGTTTGGTATTATGTTACAAGAAAAGCAATGCAGCATTGCCCTTTGACAAACTACACAGAAAGGTAGACTACTCCATCCAAAATTGCTGGCTTGATAAGATGACATCAAAGTAACAGGACACAAAATAATTACTAGTCTGTTCTAAAGTGTAGCAGAGTAGAACCTATATACCTGTTCTCTCATGGTAGTATCATAACAGCAGCAACGCACATGACACTGTATGTTTCACCTATGATAACCATGTTGTCTCGGACCGATCGCTTCCAAACCCCTTGCACTCACAGACAACCTCCAGACAACGAAAAGAATGTCCTACACTATGACGTTTTCCTAAAGATATTTCTGTACCCGCTCCCAACGCAGGTGAGGATGACGGTGCCAGTGCTGGGATCAGGCTTGATGCTGAACTGCACACCTAAGATCTGCTTGATGTGTCTCAACGTGAGAATGGCGTGCGGCGACAGCTTACCGACCCTCACCTTGGAGACGTCCTCGGGGCACAAGGCGCACAGGATGAACAGCAAGCTCTGGTGCGTGGAGTCCACCACGCCGCCCTCCTTGATCTCCTCCAGCAGCTGCATCGCGGCGCGGCTGCCGATGTCCTCCGGCAGCAGCGGCGGCGCGGCCTTCTCCTCGTCGTCGTCTCCCGCGGAGGGGGCGGTGGCGCCTTCCGCGCTGATGAGGCACCCGCTTGTCGTCTCGGCGACCAGGCTAACGCCGTAGCCGGGGGAGTTTCCAGCCTCCGGCCCGGACGCGTGGTCCGTGAACACGTACACGTCCGGCAGGAACGCGTTGAGCACCCCGCGCGCCGCGTCCACCATGCGGTTCGACATCTGCGGCGAAACCCTAGCGGAGTACGCCACTCCACGCACGCGCTTCACCATGCCCTCGTCCATCCAGGTGACGGCCGTCAGGCTCGTCGCCACGATCGGGACCTTAACCCTAACCTCGCCTCCGCCGAGGGGCGGCGCGCCTCGGCGCACAACCTTGAGCTCCAAGCTCTCCGTCGCCACGCCGAAGTGCTTCAAGATAGGCAGGGTGGCCGTCCGGAACGTGTCCATGCTCGGATCCTTCCCCCCATTCGTAATCCCCCGCAGCACCGCGCTCAGCGGCTTCTTCCCGAACAGCCCGAGCACGAGAACCGCCTCCAGAAAGTAGCCGATAGGCCGCCCCGCGCCGCACTCGTGCGTGAGCTCACGGTGGCCGGTGAGAATCCCGGGCTTGTAGCGCAGCTTCGTCCCCGTCTCGTTGATCTCCACGGAGCAGCCATTGGACAGCTTCTCCAGGAGGCGCAGGAACGACGCCTCGTGGTCTCGCAGGCCCGGGCGCGACGAGCCCGCGCGGATGTCATCGATGCGCAGCGGCGTGCCGGCCAGCGTCGCCAGCAGCAACCGCTGCCGGAAGTGCTGCGCTCCCCGCAGCTTGATCACGTCGTGCCCCATCGCTGCATCTGCGTCCGTCTCTGTGAATGCGCGCTTGCAAGCCTACCTGCAACCCCTAAACCCTCACGAATGCCGTGAGACCTCCTTAAACCCTGTCTACGCTTCTCAAGAGTTCACCAGATACCTGCTCTGGTATCCGCCAGGTATTATCCGGGTATCCCTCGTGCATCAACTGGATATCGTGTGGAAAAGCGGGACCTCTTTCCTTAAACCCTGGTTAACGCTTAAACGTCAGTCGGGAGCCGTATATACTGGACCGTATTTTACTCTATACAATACATGAAATGTATCAAAGTTTAGCAAGACTTACACCTTTGGATTGAAGAATCTTCTACTAACATCTTTCATTTGGGAGCCATTTCAATATTTGGACCTTATCATGTTCAAATACATGTAGGATACGGTGGCCACCACCAGCACCTTCTGACGTTTGAAGGTTAAGCCTTTAGCGCTATAAGGTCTGTAGAGGACCATATATACAGTATGGTCATGTATTTTTCTTTTAGAATACAAAAAATGTATTAAAATTTAGCAAGACATATACTTTTGGATTGAAGATTCCTCCAACTTTCATTTTGAGGTCATTTTGATCAATTTGGACCTTATCATGTTAAAATATGACACCATACATGTAGAATGCCTGACCATTTTGCAACTTCTCAAACATGCAGTAGGTGTAATAGCGATCTCAACTGAAAATGTCATGTGTCATTGGATTGGGCTCAACGCAAATACAAACTTTTGTAACCATTGTGTACAACAATTCTTACACCATTTATGTCGAATACAAATAAAACATTGTGTTGCAACCCAAATGTGGCTTCTCAAACCTTTAAAGGTTAAGGACAAACTCACTTCTTAAGATAGGAGAATCAACGAGCAGACTAGATGATGCAGTTATTGATTTATACAGTGGATACGTTTCATTGCAATCCCACTTCACGAAAATCATTGTAGTTTGTCAATGCTTGCATCGGTTTTAGTTGCATCTTAAGTAGAAATTCAAATTTTTCACGGAGATAACTTGCAATGATTGACTTGCCCAATGACCAATAAAGGTCGTCATGCCTTAAATTTATTAGTGCGTCCAAGCAGATTACTGGTTAGGACTCACAAAATACCTTGCCTCAAGAAAGATCTCGGGCTAGAAATTAATTTTTTTGGAGAACTCTTGATTAACCCCTAAAGGACCTGAGTCTCCTTCGGGGGGATTTCTGATTTTGGGCAGGTTCCTTAAATTCGAAAAAAAATCCTTTTTCTCTGAAATTTTTATTCTAGATCCCCTCTGATAAGAGCTTCGTGGACATATTTTTATTTTATTTTTTGGATTTGTGGTTTGAAAGTTAGTACCACTTAAAGCCAAAAGTGGGGACACCGGGCACCTCCAAAAATTTTGACAAAAGTTTCTATTGACATTGAGATTTTTCACACATATAAAGAATATTTCCTTTTTTGGAAATTTTCCTAAAAAAGTCTTGTCTTTAGTGTAAAAAGGCATTTTATTCCAAGTCAAACATTTTCACACATTGTCGGGCAACGGGGGAAAAAAACTTCATCTCTTCTAATAAACCTAGAGATCTTCATATTTTTCACTTTTTATTTTTTCAACAACAATATGTGGTGAAAAACTTCTTATTGACCGTTTGGATTATCATTTGAATACATATGTAGTTCACAAAAAAATAAAACGTGAAATGGCAATTTTTGAACCTCCACTCCTTGCACACTTGTTTTGAATATGCTACACCCCTTTTTTACCTCTAAAAATTGGTGTGTTGGGAAATAACATCATGCTTAAGACAATGGTAAAATATTTAGACCTTGTACAATGCAAAAATTTGATACAAAGTGAAGTCAAAGTCTGCTGATCTACTCAACGCTGGGAAGAAAATGAACCATTGTTTTGACTTTAAACACTAAAATCTATCAATCCGTGCGGTGGATTGCAACCAAAATTTAATGGCATGTTAATATATAATGTTTTTTTAAGATCTTACGGTTGAAAATCCAATATTCACTTTAAAATGTGATTTTCATGTCTCTTTTTGGCAGTGGCAGTTTTGGACTGGTTTTAGAGCGAAAGTGGTCGTGGTCCTTTAGGGGTTAAACGACCCAATTTGTTGTTTGGGGATGGACATATTTCATATTGCATTTATTGATGCTACGGTGCATGTGTCCATGATTATATGGGGCACCTGTTACGGGCAACAATAGAGGTGGGAAGTCATGGAACTTGTCCTCCGGAAGAGACCCGCTTATAAGCTACCACATCTCTTGTGAGGCCCTCGTGGACGGGCCTTGTCCTATACATAACATTTTAGATGAAGTGCTAGGATAGCTTTCCATTTGAGAATCTATGAGGAGGATTCTTAAATGAGCTTAGAACCATTTGAACCAAACTAGAAGATCTTAACAAAAATGAAGCGAGTGACCATCTAACTAAAAGAGGTCAACAACAATGAAGCAAGTGGTCATTAAACTACAAGAGGTTAACAAAAATGAAGCAAGTGGCCATCAAATTGAGGTGGAGCAACCCATAACAAATACTTTCAGCCTAATGGGGTCTAAAATGACATTGTATGTGAAAAAAAATTATGTAGAAAAATGATGAATTAAGAATGAAACTCAACAAACATTTTTTCATACTTAATCTCAAATATCCCAAATTAATATACAATTTAAAAGCCCAAAATCCCCCAAAGCCCATAGTTGTACTGTAGAGTATGTGGTACTTGTCATGAGTTGGGTCAAATTTGTGGCCTCCTTTGCCCAATGCTACACTAAAAATCTGTGGTAAATACAAATGTACCACTACAAATACTGTAATACCCAATAGTGGTACAAATAATGTATTTACCCAATACACTATTTGTGAATTAGTAAACAATTAGTGTTAGCTGCCACTATCAATAATGATACCCCAATCAATTGCCTAACTCTTAACCCTTTACCATCCATGGATATTTTTGGAAAAACCAAGATTTTTGCAGATTTTTTTCTTTGAACTGGATTTGATGGAAATACAATGCCTAATACTCAAATCTAACCTTACAAAATTGAACTTAACCCATGAACTAAACTTTGGGGAAATTTTGCACAACATCCAACGGTTGATGGCATAGATTATAAACACGCAATTAAGCAATTATGCACTTGGCCATTTAAAAGTGCACTTGGGTACGGCGGCGGCCATTGCGAACAAAAGTGGCAAAATTGGAAAAAAAAAAAAAAAATCAAAGAAAAAAAATGTGTCTAAAGGAAAAAAAATTGAGCTTCTGCAACAATATTACGTACAATCATGGTTGTTCATATTGGAAGCAATTTTTTGGCATTTTCAACTAATTTGTGGTGGCCCCTCGTTAATACTAGATAAATGTGTATTTAATATAGTTTCACAATATTTCAAAGATAGATTTGAAGGATTGTAGTATATAAACAGGCGTAATTACAAAAAACCATACTTTATACAAGGGTTGGTAGTTGATTAAAAGATATTCTACGTAGTACATAATGCATACAATGGTGAAAACTAAATATAGCTGCTTCAACAATTGGACTTAGCACCAATAGTAAACACAACTTTACTCTAAAGGATTAATGACATAACGTCTTACATCACCCTTAGAATATACTACTCTTACACATACACTATATATCAATTACCATACACAACTAGTATACTCTCAAAAAGGCACACTATCTACTCCATAGAATTTAGGGCTGCTTGCAAACGGTCGTCATCCATAGCTTCGGTTTGCATTGCAATATATTGTAGGATGTGAGCCTTTGCCGATTGAAGAATGCGAATCCTGCTTTCAACCTGCGCTCCAAATACATTGCGCTTTCTCCACCCGCCGGCCCCTGACATGGTTCTTTCCGGAGAGTCTGCCCATGAAAAAATGCATGCATCTTTCTCTACCCACCTATGGCTCTCCCCAGATGGCTCCCAGATTGAGTCCATGCAATTAGCATACCGCTGTGCAGAAGACCCATGTCCATCAACAACCCCCCTTTGGATGTTGGGCCAATACCAACAAACCTTAATCTTAAATCTCCATCGATTTTTTCCTTCCTCAATCACTTTCCCTACATAGAATGGTACACCGCCTTCTATTTCTGCTCTATCAACACTCAAGGCTACAAATTGTCCACAACAGATATCAGATTGTGGATTAAATGGTGGAAATGGGTCGTGATTATTTTCATACATTGCTCCTTCTTCGGCTCTTTCCTCAACATAGTTGCGCTCTGTTCGTTGTGCCCTGCGTAATGCTTGATTAGAGGGTCTTTCTCTACGAGGACCAAAATATCCTCGAGCCTCGGCATTTGGAAGCATAGCCACTACCTGCTCTACGACATTTACCTCGCGATTTTCTTCACTTGCACCATCCATTACATCCAAAGATGCACTCCCTATAGGTCCGGTATTCGAGAACTCTGAAGGCCAAAACGGTGAGGTACGATGCTCATTGCTACGATCTTTGAGTGGAAATTGAGCTAAATAGAGTTTCAATCTTTCAGCCTCTACTTTTGCCTCACAATTCTTGTCCTCATGCTGCAACCTTTGAATGCACCTTTGTTTATATGCAATGAAGTCATCCAACGCCTTCAACTCCCGTTCGTCCGCTGCAAATACTTCCGCAAACGATGGTCGCTCATCCCTATTTGGCAACGACCTCAAAGTTTTCGTCCCTGCCTCCGGTCCCCATGGATCCTTGCAATAATGCTTGTGTTGTACTCGAACCTCACGAGTCCCTTCCCGATTGTCCATATAGAATCGCATGTGGTGCGGAAATGTTATGCCCACCAATGAATCCTGACCTGTCAGTAAGTGAGGAGTTATGAACAATTTCCAATGCCATACATTCTCTAGCAGCCGAGCGCTAACAAATGCCTCTGTAGGAGATGTTCTTTGTTCTATAAGACTAATCATTTCCTTCAACGAGTCGACGTCCGACCTCTTTAACGTATTTGATATACAATTGAAGCGTTGATCAATATCTTCGTGGGTATGGCCCACTATAAGAAAAGATAGTTCCACCTCCTGGAAAAACCCCAATCCCACCAATGTAGCACATAGAGCAAACATATAAATGTTTTTGTTCTCACGCGTGCAGTTGTTGGCCTGAATTTGCAATGTTGGTGGCAAAAAGCCCTTCCTCCGCAGCACATCCCCAATGACGTGCAACAATGTACTCACGACTTGATTGCTATCGTGTTTGTGGTGAGCCCCAAACCATACGTCGCAATATAAACCAATCCCATGTACAAGAGCACCACACAGATGGGTCTTCACAAACCGGTGCTCAATGTTCTTCACAGTCTGACGCATCCTCGGTACCATGGTCGTGTTTTGGTCCATGCCATCCACTATGATGCACATGTACAACTCAGGGCTAATGTAACACGACCTCTTGAATATCCAATAATGCCTACGTTCTTCCATCTGGTTGCGCAGATGCAACATAAACAACTCCTTTATCTTTATCCTTGCATCCGCATTGGTGGTTCCCTCCATGGCACATTTATACTCCCAACAATGATAACACTTTGAGAATCTCGAGAATGGAGGTACCTGAACGTGGGGATACTTGATGCGCCACATCCTCCGGAACGAACTCATAGAAATGGTTTCCCCATTACAAATTCTCTTGACCTCCTCGTTCACGTAATTGAATACATCAAATTTGGCTGTATTCATAGGAAGGAGAATAAGAGGCACCACTTCGTTGTCACTCTTACAGCGAATACAACGATGAGGTTGAGGACAACCAGCTTCATCGACAAACGATTTAAAGCAAGCCTCTGCTGCAGACATTCTACTACTCTCTCTTATCGGATTTGAAAGGATATTGCCGTGAATCGATGTCACTCTTCCATATATTAGACAATCCTTCTTCAATTGCTTAAAGCGCCTCTGTGAATATCCAACCCCAAGAGCGTAGCAAGCATTGCAAACTTCTTTCCCATCTAACTTTGTTACAAACTTGTCTCGACGAGTTCCTTCTGTCCTTGTGTACGGATTGAAAGATTATAATGTTTGAAGTAGAGAAAATGTTCATTTTCTTCCCTGCGTTTATTGGATCAGCAGACTTTGACTTCAATTTGTGTCAAATTTTTGCACTAAAAAAGGTCTCAATAAATTACCATAATGTTAGGCATGATGTTAGTTCCTAACAAACCAAATTTCAGAGGTAGATAAGGAGTGTAGCATATTCAAAAAAATTGCGCAATGAGTGGAGGTTTAAAAAATCTCAATTCGCGTTATATTTTTTTGTGCATTTGATATTGTTTTAAATGAGAATCCAAATGGTCAATAAGGTGGGTTACAACACATAATGCGGTAGGAAAAATCAAAAGCAAATGATATGAAGATCTCAAAGTTTTATGTGGAAATGTAGAAGTTTTTTTGGTACCTTGGCCGAAAATGTGTGACAATGTGTGAAAATGATTGACTTGGATTAATATGCTATTTCACCAAAACTAAAAGGATCATGCTTAACACGTTGATATTGGATTTAGATCTTGTGGAGTGCAAAAATTTGACACGAAGTGAAGTCAAAGTCTTTTGATCTAGTAAACATAGGGAATAAAATGAACCATTTGTTTTGTTTCAAACACTATAATCTTTCGATCCGGGTGGTCAAAGTTGATGGAATTTTGTGAATGGGTTATTTAACAAGTTTTAATTTAGATCCTACGGTCAAAAGTAGAGATAAAAATTGATGTTTTTTTCTTTTATACATTGCACTAGAACCAAGGATTTTGAAGTTTATTTTTGAAATCGTCACCGTACCTTTGGGGTTAAACATGATGTTCGTTATTTGTTCATTCATTTTTTCAAGTACATGAAGGGTGTTTAATGGAAGAGAAGTAGTACTGAATGGGAATTTAGGGTTGGAGATGGAAGTGGATTAATTTTTCAATAGTTGGTCTTCTATAAAAATGAACTTTGAAGTGTTTCTAGAAGGATTTAGATAATTCATTTTGTTGCTTAACATATTAAACTTTCAAATTATCCATAGTATTGGTTCTACGTACACAAATTTTTGCAAATAGGAAAAAAGTGTAATATATTAAAACAATTGTCCCTAAAATCAAGGTCTTACCCTAAATCAATATACATTTTCTATTCATGTGAAATGATCATCTATTAATGTAATTGTCATGCCTTTGTGAAAAAAATTTATATATGAAAGAAGAATCTTATTCCATACTAATAGTGACTATCGTTTTGTAATGATATACAGGTTTTTTGAGTCTTGCGTTATGGCACCACCAAATATTGATAGAATCTCGGAAAGCCACGGCTGGTGGATCGCGGAAGCGGATGAGTCGAGCGCCTTCTTATGGGTGACAGATTATCCCTTTGAGTTGGGGAAGCGTAAATCGGCGTTGGGGAAGAGTTTTGGCAAAATCCAGGCAATCACTCTTCGACGTGATGATATGGTATACGTTACTTGCGCAGTGGGTCTAGGTCAATCGGAGGTGAAGACTTCTCTTTCGAAGAAGTTGCTTCTTGCACCTGTCCCTTTGAATCTCCTTCAAAATCCAGGTCAGGTGAAATTCCTCAAATCATTGCAGACGTTTTGGTTGAACATCTCTCTTGCAGTACGTACCGCTAGACACAACAACGTCTTAGCCTGTTTAGCGTTATCACCGGAGATGGTGCTGAAGGCTAAGAAGATTATGGAGGAACATATTAGATATGAAGCATTTCGGGAGAGGGACCCATCACGTGCGACAACTCAAGTCCCACCAGCGGAACCAGAAGAAACAGAAGTTTATCGAATTCTTGCTGAGCTGTTGCAACTGGATTGGCGACCACTGGAGGGGGGGAGAGGAAGTGGAGGCCAACATCCCACCACAACTTCTGAGGTACAGACATTACCGAATCCTCCATTAACGAGTAGACGTCCTACGAAGAGGCCACGACGTGTTGACAGTGATGTAGCTTCTGGTTCAAGAGAAGGCCGACTAGTTTGAATCCAAGTGGGAGGAGGTTGATTGGGAGAAGTGCAAGATCGGGTGGCAGGATTCCTAGGTCGGGGCTCAGGACGTCTGATGGTCATCATAGGGCCCCTACATCTACACCGGGAGATTCAGCTGATTTGTCAGCCATGGCGCCGGAGGAAGAAGATTTTCACAACCTTCCAGACAATATACCAGAGGATTTTGAAGACAATGCGGAGATACCACAGGATGTTCCAACTCCTATGAATTTAAAAGCACCAGTGCCTACAACAGAGGAGATTGCGAAAGGATCAGTGTGGGGGAATTTTGTGTTTAAGGCACACATAGACCGCATTGTCTCTGTAGAGAATCCGGAAACCAACCACCGGGTTTTATCACAGAAGAGGGTCAGAGAAGTATTCAACCACTTACGAGACCCAGAATCCGCGACTCGGGTGAGTAGATTGGTACTTCGACCGATCAGATACATCGTGCATACTACCACCAATGATAGTGTCGTTGAGAAGGAAGAGCTGCCATTTCCGTTGGTAGGTACCGCACGAGAGTTTGAGCACATGTTCATTGTACACGGGAGTGCTTCTGCACAGGGTGCTATGGGATCCCAGTATTCTTGGCTTCAAGATCATATCATTTGGGAACCGGTGGATGGGCAACACATAGTAGCAGCTTGTAAGTTTGCACAGCAGCAGTGGAGAGATGGTACTATGCCTTTAAACGAGTATCTGGACACGTTTGAGCGGCGGGAGGCCTCTTTTGTGGTGTTTGATGATCGTCGCTTTTACATTGAGAAGTCTGCGCGGATCAACGTGGCGGAGTTCCAGAGACATTCATATTCTACCATGGAGCAGGATTTGAGGAAGATCCGTCAGATTTGGGATCTATACGGGAGGCCTGATAGCACACTACGTGCGGACGATGCACGCAGGGCAGTTGCTTTGGTGAGTGCGGCAAGTGCAGTGCATAAGTTGCCCAAGGGGGATGGAGTTGTCACGGTGAAGAGGTTGGCCAAAAACATGGAGGATCTGACCAATCATGCATGGAATCCGAGCAATGACTGCTTCGAAGCTATCATTCAAGTATGCAAGGACTACGAAGACGGCATTCTCTTTTACAGCAAGGAGGAAGAGGACAAGTGGAAGGACATGGCGAGGAAGAAAGAGCTGGATCCAAATGTGGACGTACGACCAACAAGAAAGGAGATGACGCAGAATTGGTTGAGGCCTCTAGGTAGGGTTCCGAATCCATATTATCTTCGGTTGGCAAAGTCTGCTGCAGCGAAGCCGGTGAGGGAGGATGGAGTAAGACCTTCTCAAGCATATTACTTCGACGGTGTAAAAGACAAGAATCCACATCCTCGTACGATTGCCGGTGTGGTTGACCGATATCAGAGACGAGAAGCTGTGATGAATTCGATCCGTTGGTTGATGGTGGAGAACAAGGAAAGTACACCTGATTCCATGGAAGAGTTCTTTCGTATCCGTGTAGCGAAGTATTTTCCGAGGAGTAGTGCACAACTTGATACCTTTGGGAAGCTTTTGAATGCTGCCACGAAAAAAGCTTGGAGTGCTCCTATACGGAGGAAGGTGTCTAAACTGGAAGACATAGGCTACCTCATCCCCCCTTCCATCAGGTTTCATTATGGTGACATTGCAGCAGGGGGGCGTAGATACATTGGACTGTCCGTGGATGTGGGAGAATTGGCTACTGCTAATTGGGAATGGCAGATGGAAGTCAAGAGGCGAGGGCAGAGCGACACAGAGAATCTTCTTCCGGTTCGGTGTAGAAGAGGATTATTCCGCACCGACTACATAGAGTTGGGGAAACCATGTTTGTGGGTGATTGATTGTCGACGTGGTAGTGAGAGGCATGGAGATGGTCATTGGGGAGACGCCCAATTATCCGCAGCTTTTGCACAGCTGACATTATGGATGGCAAATATTGAACGATGGAACGTCATCTTCTTGTTACCAGCGGCTGTGTTTGCCAATGAGGAGTTTTTCACGAAGGTGAAGCTTCCAGAGGGATGTACTATGCGACGTGGATGCTGGGCTTTTGATCCCAACTCGGTTAATCCCTATGCTCTTGATTTTACAGAGAATGGGCGTCTGGAGCAAGTAGTACAACCGATTGGCGATGTTGTGATTTGTATGCAACACCTTGTGGGTACATCTCCTGGCCCGAACTATGTTTCTGGAGACGTTCCACTTCCACTTGTATTCTTGGATCACTGGAGTGAGGCACGCCAACCCTCTGAAGTTGATTCACTTGAGAGATCTCCATTAGAGCTCGCAAGACTAGTGGGCTCATACTTGCCCCGTGGTTGGGGTTTAGTGGCGTGTAACATATCTACGGCCATTCCCACGATCCTTGAAGGAGATTTCCAGGGATCTGAGGTTTTCATCATTGACGATTGTACAGACAGAGTTTCATTCCTGTACAATGAGTTGTCCGACAATTTCCAAGGACAACTGTTGGTCAGGACTGGTGGAACAAGTACTGGTTGCAACATCGTACCTAAGACCGAAGATGCGGTTGGTGGAGTGAGGAATGAAGAGGACAATGAGGATGGAGGTGGTTTACATGAGAGATTGCCACGTTCAGGTACCACTGAAGATTTTTCATCTGGCAGTGATTCAGACGCCGATGAGGATGGAGAGAGAATTCCATCAACACAGCGGACGGTGGGAGATACTTCAGGGGCGACGTCTGCAACACCTACAGAGAGGATGCAAGATACAGGTGTAGTAGATGTTAGATTGGCGGCAGGGGCACGACGGGGGCGTACATTTGATGGTCCTAGGTTGGAGATGGAGGAAGAAGGATTGGATTCATGTGAATTTTTTTCGGTGCAGAGGAGGATTCGACAGCCTTCGATGCCTCCTCAATCAGAGCCTATATCGGAGACACAAGAGACATTCGGAGGTACTCAGAGTGATACCGGACCAGGTTTGCCTCCCGTTCCAAGATCTAGCGTATCCGAGGACATCATTACATTTCAGGGGGCCTTCTCATCAGAGCGAGAGATGTCCTTCAATGCAAAGGATGGCTTTTTCTATAATGATGACAGGGTAAGGCATACGCGGGAGGGTATTCCTGGCAATTACCGATTTGTTGAGTGTGCATCCATTGGCATCGAAGATATGGGAGATCGTCCAGTGGAGGATCATGAACTATCCGCTATGGTAGGTAGCGCCATTGGACACGTGGAGGGAGTCGTTCCGCCAGCAGATGAGCTGTGAGCCGTGGAGCTATATACTATAGTAGAGCATGCACGCAGTTTAGGTGGCAAATACGTTAGTATTATGCAGTTTGAGATGTGTCTATCGTTCGGTTGGTGGTATATATTTATATATTGGGTGGTCCATATGATATGTTTGATTTTAGAATTCCTCAGCAATAGTGTGGAATTGCTTGATTATGTATGTTTTTGCATTATAAAATACAGTGAGGTACTTTACACTGTCTTAGGAATTTGCATATATATTTTTGTATCTCTTACACATTGTGTTTGTAGTGCAGTACTCTAAAATCCTATAATAACTCATAACACATTTATAATCTCTTTGGGCACATGATCATAATTTTGTAGCATGATTTGCAAACTAGAGTAGAAATCATATATTTTCTAAAAAAAGGTAGCGAATGTAAAAAATATATTACTGATATGAACATAAAGATGCCAATGTATGATACGACAAACACCAAAAAAATTTCACTAAAAACATACTAAAATTTTGCCAAATTTTGATTTAAAAAAAAGTTATGAGCAAATAACTTGCGGCTTTCTACCACCAACCAGTGCACTTGGCTAAGTGCATAATTGCTTAATTGCGTGTTTATAGTGTTTAAACTTACCGTATATTGGTAGTGAAACCTATGGATTTTGGAGGGTGTAATACTTTAACCATCGATAGATTCTTGCAAGAGTTCTTTTACTTTGAATTAGAGTTGTTCACATGTGCACTAGGTTGATAGCTTTGCATTGACATATCATATGTGAAGAAAATATTTATACACAATTACTGGTGATTTTTTAACTTTTTTCTACTTGATTGTATACAAAAATGTTCCAACCTTATACGAATTGAAACGGAAGTTTTGTATGTGAGGAGAGAGATCAACAATTACAAAACAATGAAAACTGTCTTAAAGACAAAGTTCAATCAAAATTTAAAACCAAAATCAATGTGCATGTGTGTGAAATTCAACATAATATGTGGAATAGTATTCGCTGTATTCAATGTATTTTAGTGTATTTGATGTATTTTGTGTTGTATTCCTTGCTTTTCAAAGAGTTCTATAAATTCCAAATTATGATATGATTGTTGGAGAGTGTTCATGTAATGTGTGCGCAATCTGAACCACATATCTTGAAGCCAAATTCCTAATGGATTTCATGCAAATTGGATTTCAGCACCTCCAAAGTCCCATTTTGGGTTTTTTGGTGGTAAAGGATTAATTCTTATCAGCGAGCATGTGCTTCTCCTCACGTGAAACTTTCAAATTGCCACGACTAACTCAATTTTTGTCCAAATCAAGCAAATAAGGTGTTTTTTGACATCTACATTTTCTGTAAACGTCAAAAACCACCTCATATGCCCAATTCGGATAGAGTATAAGTTGCGGTCTTCAGAAGATTGCATATAAGATACTCTGACATCTCTCAACTTCTGGACCATTTATTTTTTAGTTTCTTCTACTATTCAGATACTAAACGTGCACAAGTGAAAAAATATATTTTGCAATCTTGACTGGAATTGGCAAATAGTGTAGTAGTTGGCATTTAGTGTATTGTTTTGTCACTACACTAAATTTGATGTTTAGTGTAGTGGTACAAATAGTGTAGTCACCCCACTACACTAATTGTCAATAAGTTGAGGATTAGTCTCAAATTGCCACATTACGAATAGGTCACCAACTTCATTAATATGGGCATCTTTACCTCTATTGGGGCCTACCCTCATTTGATATTCAACCAGCTGTGGATATTCAAATGCCATTAACTCACTCCTATATTGTATGAATTGGACATATGAGGTGTTTTTTGGCATCTACACTTTTCATAGATGTTAAAAAACACCTCATATGTCCAATTCGGACAAAATTTGAGTGACTTATGACCTTCAAAAGGTTGCATAAATGTTTACAGCACAGTGGACCAACAATATTCCTGCACTTTTGTTTCCCACTTTTACTAAAATTTCAGATCTCTATACTAAATGCCAAGAAGTCAAAAAAAATTGTTCCAAATTTTACTAGAGTTTGCAAATAGTGTAGGAGTTGACAATTAGTGTGCCACATTATCATTGCACTAAATGCAAAGTTTGCAAAAAGTGTCCTAGTTTGCATTTAGTGTCTCCTACACTAAACATCAAAGATAGAGGACACTAATTGCCGAGTTTGCAAGTAGTTATTTAGTGCCCACTACACTAAATGAGATTTGTAGTGTAGTAAGTGAGAGTGAGTAAAAGAGGGTAGACATGCCATGCATAACAACCTGTTTCTCATGAGACGTAGACAAGCAGCATTGGGAACCACACAAACCCTTCCTTCAATAGAGAGTAATATGAATAATGTGATGGGGGCCCGACCCCATTTATATTTGAGAAGTGCGTCAACCTCAGCCCACAATCAATCTAAACTCTAGATCTCAATTCTGCCACTGTAATCTGACTCGCATTACAAGGGTCTGAGAACCTCTACCTCATCTGCACGTTACAAGGCAAGCGGCAACCGAAGGCTGCATCAATTCTCATTTCTGCGATCTTCCCTTTGAGCTAATCTTTTTCGTCGTTGAGCTTGATTTGCTCTTACCCTGCACAAAAGGACAGAATTTCAATAATTCTTCTCTAGAAATATTACACGTGATAGTTGACTTGTGCTATGGTAAAAGAAATCCTAAGCTTGAAAGGAGCCACTTGCACTGAACAACTGTACATGGAAGATAATGGCAGATAACAGATGGAAGGAGAATCAGCTTGGACTTACCGTCTTTGACTTGCCACGTTTGATCTTTCCACGTGCTCTGTTCTTCTGTTCCTTCAACTTATATATCCGCACCATCCAGTGGTGAGTTGTGAAGACCTTCAACACACAACGCTTGGGTAGTCAGTAAAAGCTCCAGCGAACATTCTCTAGACTCACAGATGAGAGGGAGCTGCTGCTGCCTAAGGAGCCAAAAGAGACGGTTACCTCTTCAAAGTGTGTGAGCTTGAAGTGCTTTCTTCCGATTTCAGTCCGCCTAACCCTGTCGAAGCCCTTTCCATCCATAGATGCTTCCGCAAACCTGCCCCCAAAGACCCAAAGTTCAGCTGCGAATTAGAATCACTAGAGTTGTTTGTAAAGTCACCCAAAGTTTCAATAATAAAAAATGAGATCAGAGGTTAAAACTCATGGTATCTTTGCCTCACAGGACGTGCTGGGCAAAAAACGAAAAAATTGACACTTTCATACCTGTAGTAGGATAACTTGTACATCAGGGAGTTGAGCATCGTAGGTGTCGCCTGGTCATCGATACGGTAATTGCCATCCCTCTGTCACACAACACAGTCACGTTAAGATATCTGACGAGAGGTGATATCGTTCAATGCCATGATGCCAAAGCTATGGAAGAACGTACCAGGTAGTCCGGCTCTTTGATATGGGGGAACACACCGCCCCCTATCCGCACCATCCACAGGAACTTGTTGATGTCATCACTCGGATACCCCACCAATCCTCCGAAGACAACGAACACGTACTTCACATCCAGGGATCTGTAGATATCCCATGCTGCCTTCTCCGGGGAAGACATCGCCATGCCAACAGTGGCTATGTGTGTGTTATTCCACGTGTTGTTGTCCACAATCACAGTCCTGTTCGCCATTGCAGTTGTTTGGTACCCATAATCCCACCAGGAAGCCACCTACATCACACAGAAATTGAAGCACATATCAGTGAACAGAGTAACAGAAGAAGAGGTCTAGTTTCGACATAGTACATGCAACAGTCGTTCAACAGGTAGGATTTGTGCTTGAAATTAATTGAACAGTGACATCCTTCTGGTTAGGGCCTGATGAGGAGTACTACTGCTTCTTCTGCAATGATATCCACGTTCAGCTGGGCCAAAGTGAAATGACACTTTCAGTATCACAGAACAGATGTGAAATAGGATACCTTGTCATTCTCATCGGTGTTGTGGTTGAGCCATCCATATGCTTCTCTGAAATCGTCGAAGACATGCACTCCGTCCTCTGTACGCGATGTCAATACAATAGAAGGGGCCGAGTAAGCCTCAGCCGCCGCCCAAACACAATGAACCTGCAGCCAGTTTGAAAAACCATCAACTTTAAGAAAGATATAAAACAAACCATGTGGACAAAAACTAATTAAAAATGCAGAGGGGAACAAAATCCTGCTCTCAGATTATGGTGAGCACTGAAAGAACTTACCACATAGAAGCTTGCCAACAGAATGAGGAGCACGAGACCGACAGCAGATGCTTCCACGGGAAGAAGTGCTAACTTGTCCTCTGGAGACTCCTCTGGAACGTGCTTCTTTTCCATAGCGTCCCTCTCTTTCCGTTGCTTCCGCTTCGCCACTCTCTCCTTAACTTTCTCAGTGTTCGCTTCCTTGGTCTTCTCCTTCAAAGCAGAAGCCGCTGAGGATGCGGATGAGGCAATCGAGCTGGGCGTCTCTTCCTGCTAGGTTTGTGATTTGTCAGGCCCCTCAATGAAATCGACCAAGCTCAGCAAGAAACAGCGCTGAAAGAAGCTACGAAAACACCTTACCGTTTCTGTGGCAAGCAAAGTTGGGGGTGCTGCAGGCGCATACTTGATAGACCTTGTGAGCGTATCAAACGCTGCAGACAGTGCAATACCTCCCACTATACAAGCTGCTGGGGCTAGCACAAGCATAAGCCGGACCTGGAGTCACAAATAAGCAAGTTCAAAAATAACAGGAATAAGTTGGACAGAAGCTGAGAACATCAAGGGGCACAGAAGCTGAGAACCATGGTAAAATAACCAATTATGAGAGGTGCACGTACCATCACTCCAGAGAAGTACACCGAAGTAACCAAGTACAGAATGATGAAGGTGCTGGAATCGGTTAGTGGCCGGAAACATGCCTGCGAATTCCAAAGTATCAGAATGAATTTCTCATCGAGCCAACCACGTCAAACAAGTGACCGAGATGATGCATGATTTGCATGCTTCATACCTTACGCAGAAAAGAGGGAGAGCGTCATTCACAGCATTAAAGCATTTCGGAAGCAGAGACGGCTAGTAAGGTCCTTACGATGATTCCAGCTGGGGCTAGGAAGGCCAAAATGTTAATGTCCATGAAATATGAAGGCCAGGTAGGTGGCTGATGCTCACTAACACTAGCAATGATTGGGATGTACTTGCTTGCATAGGTCCTGAACAACCACATCACACCC
The DNA here is from genome assembly GCA_963971425.1 of Bryoerythrophyllum caledonicum. Taxonomy (NCBI): domain Eukaryota; kingdom Viridiplantae; phylum Streptophyta; class Bryopsida; order Pottiales; family Pottiaceae; genus Bryoerythrophyllum; species Bryoerythrophyllum caledonicum. The sequence goes on from OZ020516.1 coordinate 12,196,039, forward strand.
CAGAAGTCAGCATGTAAACCCTCTTCATATCATAATCACAATAGCTACCCATATCATAGTAGACCATACAAACCACCAAAATAAAAACGCACACATCCTGCAAGAAAAAGATTGTCACTTGTCTGCATTACCCTTGAGAACAAACGCATCAAGATACGAAGATAGGAAATCCAAGATTACGTACGGGTCAAGCAAACTTAAACTTCGCCCACTCCATCCCTTCGTTGGGCTGGCTGCCACTAAGGCAATGAGTATCCCAACGAGCACCACAGCGCCCGTCCTGTATAAATTACACAACCACTCTTAAGTAGTGACCACAGAAATAGCACATGCTGAAAGAATGTATGTTAAGCGGGAAAAACCAAGAAAAACAAAAAAAAACTTACACTCCAATGGTGACAACTACAGTGAATGCCATGCGGTAGGTCTTTTCATCAAGAGTACGACGAATATAGCGCTCCAAGGCCACTACATGTAGAATAACAAACACCTGCCACAAAAGGAAATTTAAGGATGCAAGTGCATAACAAAGCCACTAGAGATTTAAGTTCACAAAACTCAATTCAGTGAGGAAACACCACGAACCAGGAAAGAGGCAAAGTGCTCTGAAGTCATAACAGCATTGAAACCCACAACAGGCACAAGCGCTGCTAAAAGAGTTCCCAGAATCACCTGCACAGCATATCTTAATTCCATGAGTATGCCAACACCTCAAAAAAAGTGGACGAGACATGAGTGTCTCCCAAAAACAATAGATGTGGCAAAGTACCGAAGGAAAGGAACATGAGGGACACTTCTCGGAAACAATTTTGTAAAGACAGAAGGTGTACCAAGGGTGCATAAGCAATGTAGAGGCGTGCGGAGTAACGGCCAGTGACCAGGCACATTAATACATGGATTGGGATGAGGTTGATTATGAATGTGTATCCGCCCCAGGAACAAACCTGTAAAACACAGCTGAATGAATACTGGGACGAAAGAATGCATAATACTGCTAGGATATTGGGCATTAGAACAATTTGTAAAATGGACTTACAGCTGTTGTTGATGAAATCCTAAAGAATGACATCAAATTGGAGAAAATCAAGAAGTATGCCACTAGTAGATTACTTTAAAAGAGATATACAACTGAAGTCTGAGGTAAGACGGATTGAACAATTACGCACCATGTAAAAGTAAGCAAGGGAGTTCAAAGTTGCATAAAAAAGGGACCCTGTGTTCAAAGTCTGCAAACCAACACCGACGCAGAAGTGGATCAATTGCAGTACACCTCGCTCGTTTAATCAAAAGAAGGAATATTACAATACAACGTCACAATGGAAAGTATAACCCACCTTGACATACAAGTAGAAGGTGAACACAAGAGCAAAGATAGCAACCGCTTCGTTGTCGTAGCTACCAGCTACAGATCTTGAGATGTACGATGGAACCTAGATTCAACACAATGCCCAATTAGAACATCACCTTATATTCAAATCGAGTGAGTCATCTAAAAAATCTGTCTGATCGCTTGAAAGAAAAAGTGATGGTTGCGAGGTTATGCATCCTCGTACCATAGCAAGGAGAACTGCAGCTGTGAGTCCTGCGCCTGTCCCTTTCACTTCCTGTAAAATTGAGAGCAAGTCTTCACTTCCACAAACCACATCTATGTATCGCCTCAAGAAAAAAACCTTCTTTCCAGAGACGCAGCAAAAGCATGGTACTAGATTATCATTGGACATGAACTGCAAGCATAATACAGTCAGAAAAGCTCCTTCAAACTTTTACATATCAATGTGTATCACCACTTCACGTAGTAACCGATGCTAGAAATGCACTAACCTTGGTCAACAGAAATGTAGCCCACGACGCAAACGCTGAGAAGACTGGCGCGGTGAATACGCACACTGTCTCTACCGACAAGGGGATGTTTATTTTTTGCGCCAACCTGTACAAACATAAGTACTCAAGCACGGTCGAAAACATAGCAGAAATAACAGAAATTATAGAGAAAAAACAAAAAATTGATTCAAACTAGTAACAGAGCACTCCGCTTACCACCACATCGTTCCTGCTGTCAATGTGAGGCCTGGGTACACAGTTCCTCCAATCACTCTCCCCAATGGATACCTGGGATATTTGGCAAAGAATCAATACACATAACAATGCTCAACGCTGCTGCGGTAGGTAGATCAACCATCCTCGCAAGATAAAAAGCTACTCAGTCATGTTTCAAAGCATCACCCAGCTTAACCCTTACACGTCAGAAGGTCACAGTATTCTACATGTATGGTGTCGTATTTGAACATGATAAAGGTTCAGATATTGAAATGACCTCCAAATGAAAGATTTTAGTTGAAGAATATTCAATCCAAAGGTAAAAATCTTGCTAAACTTTATTACATTTTTTATATTCTACATAGTCAAATACGTGCCTGTAGATACGGTTCCCGACTGACATTTAAGGGTTAACTGATTCGGAATCAGCCGACTCTTATATCATGTTTTAGGAGGAAGAGTGACAATGCTCACCATGTTCTGTCATCAAACCAGTTCCAGAACTCGTAAATGCCAGCCTTAGTCAAGTACTGCCAAAACCACAGCATGACAAGTCCTCAGTAAGGCATCAAGCGGAAGGAAAGATCCTCTCCCTGGGCTATTTCAAAAGAAAGCTGCCACCAATTCACATACCTGGGTGACCCTGTAGTTAAAATAGGGATCGAATTCGTGAATGATACTCTCATACTTGATGACCTGTGAAAAAAACAAAACACCACCGCAGCAGCAGCAGCCTATAAACCAACTGGCTCAAAAAGAAAAAAGAAAAAACATTCGCCTAGTAAAACATCGCCTTCTCATGTCATCCACATCAGAGTAGGAATTTTCAGCACAGAGTACAACAAAGAGTCGACATCCGAAGGAAATGTCGCCATCATCACCAGCAATACCACAATGCGGATCCAAACCCTAATCAGAAGCTCCCAAGATCAAGAAACGATTCGAAACAAAGAAGCCATGAGTCCAGTTATCTGATCACAACGCAGTACTGCTCACTAGGATAAAGCTACACAAGCCAAAAATTGGGAAAAACAGCTAGTTACTACAGAAACTGAACCGATGTTCTGAATTGCAGCAACTGGCTAATTGGATTCCACTTAACGAAAACCTAAACGAACTACACGGGTTGCTCCCTACTGATCTGCATTGTCGGTGAGATGAGGGGACTACTCACAGAGAACAAGCGGATGGAGAACGCGAGGACGCCGATGAGCGCGAGGATGGTGGCGAACACCAGCAAGCCGAGCGGCCCGCCCTCCGAGGCTGCCATGGAGAAAAAAACCCAACAAAAACCCAACTCCGAAACCCAACTCACATCCGATCCGGAGCCGATTCTGGGAAGACAGAAGCGATTCCTGAGCCTGCTTCTTCCCGGGTGCGATCTCGCGGTCGGCCTGCGCGAAGGGCTTTGGCTCCGAACGGGCGCAGCGCGTCGAAGCTTGCGCAAGCGCACACAACGCACGCTCTCAGTGCGCTTCCGCGACCAGCTATATGTCAGAGCCGTAGATTTCAGGGGGGGCCCTGTACGGCCCCCGAAGATTGAATCGGATTTCGGGTGGGGGTGACGGGTTTGGGCTTCACTTTTCTTAGGTTGAGTGGGACTCTGTGCTTAAATGTACGTAGGGTTCAAGATTTTGGTTCCTAAGGATCATGTATATAATAATAGGATCAGTTTCCGTGCGTGCGTGTGATTAAGCTTATACATTTATTGTTTTTGGAATTAATGGTGTCTATCCTCGAGAGGGGGAAGTAATCTTTTACCCGGAGGGCATTGACTTGGTTTAGTAACAAAAAGACCATGTGTTCACATCGGCCTCTACTAGAGACTAGAGTTCTTCTATATTCTACGAAGCATGAACTTTAGTTGCTCAGATGTTAAAATTTGTGTGGAAAGAGTTAAATTTTCCAGAGAAGAAGAACGTCTACATAGCATGAGCGGTGTGCTTGACGGTAGTGGGGACTTAGGGAACTTGGAAGAAGTGGGGACTTGGCCTATGTATATAGCTGTCGTTGGATTATACACGAGCTAACAAAGCAGCACAAGTCCTTGTCCCGCCACGTCATCAAGACCCCCAAAATGGAGTGGAGTGTACATGTTTGTAAATAATATAAACTATTATGTGAATAATGTTAAATGTTGAGTTTTTTTTGGAATTTTTGTTTTTGCATTCAAGGACTCTTGGCTAGTGAGTTGTAAAATCATGATCGTTACGAGAAACTAAAGGGTTCAAACGTTCCAACCAGTTCGAAGAGTCACATGTGTTGTTGACTCTTATCTCCTCCAAAGAAAAGATGCACTTGTCTCAACACCCACTTTGAGCTCCACACTTCACTCGAAAATCCTTTCTTCTCCAACACACAATCCACAGATCATAGTTCATGGTACACTACAATAGGGATTCATTATAAACTTTTCACAAATTAAGGTGAAGTGATGGTTTGCCTGACCTGTCAACTGATTGTTTTAACTTGGTGATGAATTCAGGCAGGAGTACAAGAGCTGCAGCAGGCAGCAGGATCATCGACGTGGTTTGGGATGCCCGCCCTGTACGTCCAGATAGCACTGGCGATTCTCGCAGTAGTGGCGGTGTGGCAATGGCAGAAGCGCCGGAGACGCGGCAGGTGACATTCGGCGTGGCACGTGACGTTCGTGACAGACGTTGAGGCAGAGTCGAAAAGGGCCACTGGAGAGCCTTCAAGTCGATGAAGACGATTCAGCCACTGGAGCATAATTCTTCAAGTTTTTGCGGGCACCATGTGCATTGATACAAATCATCAGTTGCCTCTTCCATTTGCATGGACTCGGCAATCCCAGTTCTTGCAAGGGACCAGATTTTAACTCTGTAATTTTCACATGAAAAAGAGAGGTTTTGTTTCGCATCCTGACCTACGTGTTTTCAGACAGGAAAATAATACACGCGGACATGTCATCATTCACATGCAGACAGAGCTTGCTAACCCTGCAATTATGCTAGAGAGACAGCAACCAATTACAGTAAATCTACAGGAACAGTATGGTGTAAGATCCAAGATGAGGACAAGAGTCCACAGTGGAAAATTTGACACAATTTGTGAGTGAAGGAACCTGAAATCGATATGGGGCTCCCGCTTGAGCGATTGGAGAAAGAGAGAGCTGCTACGCATTGTTGGAAAACAGGTGCCTCCAATTCCGAGGGTCAAAATCGCGAGAAGCGGGCGGCTTCAGTGCTTTCGTGAGAGAGGCTCCTTCAACTACTACCTTACCATCCTCAAGCAGCGTGTAGGAAACATCCACGCCCTCCAACACTAAATGATACACTACCTTGTCATCTCTCTCGATCTTCTGGTACTCCGCATCCTCGGTGGTCTTGTCAACCACCTCAGGCGAGGTCGTAGATTGATCGGCGAGGTCGTCGGTCTGGTCGAAGCTTTCGGCGTTGTCTAGTGCTTTTTGCAAAGCGTCAAAGCTGACGTCCTTGGGAGCATTGAGATACTGCTCATTCAAAGCGCTCAAAATAGCGTTGTGAGGCTTTTGGCGCTGGCTCAAGGACCGTATGTCACGAGACAACACTTGCTTCAGAAGTCCCTGAAACTCTGTCCAGCTCGAGTACAGTGACAACTTTCCCTGGAAAGCAAACACACATGAGTTTCCAGAATTAAATCATGGAAAAGACACACAACATGTACTACTGCCTACAAAGTATCATTCAACGGTTCACACAGTCTTTTGTCAAAAACTGAAAATCCAATCATTGTGCTCCACATGAACAACTCAACACCCGAGAAAGACTCACCATTGTTTCCCAACATTTAGCAAGTTCTTCGCAGAAGCTCTTTGTGAAGTCGACTGATGCCATAGCAATAACGTCATCATCTCCCCCAGCCTGCAGCATTAGTATTAAGAAAATCAAGAGTCTTCATCTGGCCTTTTTCCAGTTCAAGGTAGAGACGAAAACAGATATCACACAGCATCTTAGCAACCAGAATGGCAAAAGTAGCAAAAGAAATTAATACCTTCACCCAAGAGGGTGCAATTGCATCTGGAACAGAGTCGCAATAAGGTAGGTATGGCTTTATGTCCAAGACTGGCTGTTAAACACAAACCAAAGTCAGCGTCATCCTTTTCAGTGACAGAAGAAAATAGCCCATAAGATACGCCCTGGTTGGAAACCATCTAGATTCATGATTTTTGATGGATTCCCAATGACACAAAACGTCTTACAAATCTACAATAACAAGTTCAGCAGATCGAGATTTATTGTCAAGTGCCAAGTACCGTGCCATCAACCAGATCGGCTCCAGATAAGAGCAAAGTTGCTCCTTGGATACCTTCAACCTATGCATATATAGCAATGGAAAAAGAGTCAGTCAGAGTTAGAAGCAGCAATATCTTGATGGTAGCCCTCTTACATAGGATTTGAATCCACATCCTTTTGCATACTCACCTATACACAAGGTTGCTAAATCATCTCTTGATGCAGAAGCGAAAGAAAAGGAACTGAAGATGAAGGACGAGGGCATTATTTCAGAAATACAGGACACGAAGCCCTACTACCACGCAACAATCAGAAACAAGTGTTGAAAATCATGCATGTACCTTGGCAACAGTCAGGCCTATGGGACAAGGGCGATGTGGAGTACGTGTAGCAAAGACTCCCATCTTGCCTCCATCCAGTCGAGGCACCCGCACCTAACTACAACGAACATTGGCTTTCGTTAGCGGCTACACACCATAATGACATCAAAGAGATGAACTGTGCTCACTTTCATCAACCCACTAGATGACGGAAATTTACGAATCTTGACATCGGGAGTTAGACATCAAACCTATCAAGAGGTGCAGGTACCACTTGATAAGAGAAGATTGTCCATTACCTTAGCTTTGAAGTCTTTGTGAGGTGGTTGCTTCCAAAGTCCAGGAAGGTCAGTGTTCTCGTGGAACACGTAAATGAGCCAGCAGTGCGAGTACTGTGAGAGGCCATCAAATGCCTCGGCTGCCACATTTTTACTTGACAACACCAGGCTTGCTCTTGCAAAAGTCACTAACATCGGCTGTCGTGGTGTCCCATTCCTGCAAGAGTAATGAGAATGTATCAAAGGTCCAACTAACAAAGCAAGAGTTTCATAAAGCATACTATTCAAATTCAGGGAGCTAGAAAAGAAAAATGGCACGCACATCCAACAAGAAAAGAGTACCGATCAAAATTAGCTGGAAAGACTCTCTGCCACAAGAAAACAGTGACACTCTAGTTCACCTTGTGGAGAAACATGACCGGATAAGCCCAATCGGGGTCATAGGATAAGATGCACTGCCAGCCTTCTCGTCTTTGCTACTCAACAATGCTTGCCGAAGCTCCTGCACTCAGCATGAGCTCCAACAACTCAACAACTCAAAATAACCATTTCCAGCCAACAGACACTAGAAAAAAATCCTGAGCGCAACTAGAGTGACAAGATGAAAAGAAGAAAACACTGTACCCGTTGACCTCTAATACGTCCCATACGCTCAGCTTGCCGCTGCTTGTGGGCTGCAGCTACCTGATTCTCAAGCTCCGCAATCCGAGCATACAACCGCTTCCTCCATTCCTGCACTGCTCAAATCCGCACCACTCTCTCAACCTTACATTCAAATTAAACCAAAGCAACCCAGTGCACTAACTCAAAAAACAGTACAATCAACCCACATAACAGCAAGTACATTAAAAACGACTTGTCAGCAGAAAACACAGAAGTAACTCTCCAAATCCCTTCCACACTATCACTGACAAAGCCTTTGGTTAGGGTTTAAGGTTTAAGAATTAGGGTTTAAGGTTTTTTGCTATTGAAAATTCATGAACACTTGAAAGATCATGAATGCCCCGTGCTAAGTAGACGCCAACAGAAGCAAAGGAAACCCACGATCGACCCATAACACTAAACCCTAAGTAAAAACGCAGGAACTAAGAGAAAAAAACTGACAGGAGAAGGCGGAGACGGCGATGGTGGCAGCCGCGGCAGCGAGGGAGAGCAGCACAGTCCATGAGGAAGGATTTCCCATAGCGGAGAGAGGTGCTACTACAATTCTCGAAGAAGAAGAGGATGATGCGCCTCGTGTTTGCGCTCTGCTCTATCTCTGAGCGTGTATGTGAGTGCGTTGGATTGCATTTCACGAGCGGAGGATGATTATGGCGGTTAACGAGCCTGGCGAGAGCGGGTTGCAGCGATTTCTGCACTCTTGGTGAGATGATCGCACGCGAATGTGGCTCTGTCGTTGAGTTTCACGGGATGCCTCCCACCGCGCTTGGATGAATGAATAGTGTGTGCGATGAGCGACTTTTATCATCCATTTTATGGATGAACGGACGACGAGACTTCACCCAAGTTTGGAGTTAGCCAAAGTTAGCGGCGAAAACAAACTATTCTGTAGTCCAACTTGGACTTTAGTAAACTTTTGAATTGATTTTGCTATTAGAATGAAGTTTGAGTCAGATTTTAACACCCTAGAACCGTCAATTGGGAACCATAAATATAGGCACGTATTTTACTCTATAGAATACAAAAGATTTGTTAGAGTTTAATCCTACCGGACATTTGTCCCTATGGGGGACAAATGAATTTTGGGTAGGTTTCTAAAAATCCATTCTTGAAGATAACTTATTGAAATAATTATTGTTGCTAGAAATGCGAGTTATCTTTCCGGGGAATTTTTTTTTTTTTGGACTTACAGGGATAAAGTTATGGTGCTTCAAACATAAAAAGTTCAACTTTTTTGGCAGCTGGGCAGGGTACTCTAGAGATGAATAGTGCTACGGTAGAGTTGGCAATTGCACTTTTTGGAGGCGGGTAGTAGTGAAGGAAAGTTCTTGGCTACCTTCATTGTTTTCACTTAACAATGCATAGAAATTAAGGATTTTACTTTTTTTTTAAATATTTTTTCTATTGTCAGAATATGACATAATGATTCTATTCACCATTTGAAAATTAGATCCATCAATTATTTCTCTATTTGAAAAAATAAAATTGCTTTCCTGAGTAAATTGGCACTTTCTATACCCCTAGTCGTTGCGGGTTCATTTTTCTTGTTGTAAACACCTCCATTGCTTGTGATTTTGGCGTGCAATGACTTAACACCAAGTAGAACATAAACCCATTGGGCTTATGCAATGTTTAATGGAAATATATGCCATTATCTTGAGTCAAAGTATGTTGAACTAGTCCAGGGATAGTAAAAACAAAAATCACTCTTTAAGTGCAATTGTCTTTCAATCCATACGGTCAAAGTTTACAAAAATTCTAGGGTGTTTGTCATAGTGGTTAGCTTGAAGATCCAACAGCTGAAAATATAAAAAGGCGTTTGAATAAGTCTAATAATATCTCATGTCAAAGTGTCTGTTTTGGGGTGGTTTTGGTGAAGCACAAGGCCCGGTCCATTAGGGGTTAACAAGACTTATGCCTTTGGATTGATGATTCTTCACCTAACAACTTTTATTTGGAGGTCATTTCAACATCTGAACCGTATGGGCATGCTCAAATACGACACTATATATGTAGAATATTATGGCCACTAGTGGCCCATTCCAACGTTTAAAAGTTATACGTTAACGTCAGAAGATGCTACTATTGGCCACTATATTCTACATGTATGGTGTAATATTTGAGCATGCACATTCAGTTCGGTTATTGAAATGACCTTCAAATGAAAGATGTTAGATAAAGAATCTTCAATCCAAATGTGTAAGTCTTATTAAACTCCAATATAGTTTTGTATTTTACAAAGAAAAATATGTGGATGTATTTTCGGCTCCCGACTAACGTTTAAGGGTTGACCTTTAAGGCCTAACGTCTATTTTTGGTCATTTGGGCACATGGACCAATATAGCACGTGCTATAGACCACCTTCAAGAAAACTTTAGAGGCAAAGCAAGACTTGGAATCGGCGCCACCAATATCAGTGCAAACATTGATGAACTACAGTGATTTCCGTGAAGTAGAGTCGCATTAAAATCTACTCGTTCCATAAATGATGTTTTGCATTATCTTGTAACTTTGTAATTCCCCCAAGCCTCGTGAGCTCGTAGGCCTTAAAGGGTTGAACTCAGAAGTTCTGAATTGTATGGAGATAACTTGTAGATCTTACTTTAATCATTATGGTACACGAATCAATCAACATAAATTTTGGATAGATGTATCTAGAGATTTTTAGTAGCAGTTTAGAATCATAAAGGTGTCCAATTTTCGGTTGTCATTGGTGGCCTTGCTATAAAGTCTCAAGAGGCTGCTGTGGTTTTGGATCATACATGGTTGCCCATGTATGGCATGCCTTCTCTCTTTTACTTAGTGGCAGTTCCTAGCATCATACAAAGGGGCACAAAATTCCAATCCCACTCATGACAAGTACCACATTATTACAATGCTATTCACAGTTCTGGTGGACTTTAAGCTTTTAAATTTTGTATCAAATTGGCACCTAGGTGATCAAATTTGGAAAATTGCTCGTTGAGCTTCAACCCTAATTTTTAAATCTTTCTTCATAGTTTCCTTAGACACAATGTGATTTTAGACCCCATTGGCTGAAAAGAACGGTTATGGGTATTCACTTTCATATGTACTTTTCATAGCCACCTGCTGACTAGGTTGTGCAAATAATGCTTATTTGACTAGATTGTGCAAATTATCTGGAGCTTTTCCCCTTCTAGAAGAAAAACCTTGATAAAAAAAAAAGCACTTGGGTGGCTCTAACACCTTTACTTGGAGATCCTTAAATCACATTAAAAATAACATTACCGTACAAATTGGTCAGTTCACCTTCCTTCCGGATTATTATTTTTTCCAAATCACGGTTGTTCAAACACAATGTGTATCACATGACTATCACCTGGGTATTACAAGGGTATCTAATTGGCATTACATGGGTATCACCTAGGCAAATCTTTTGAATTTTCCAAAATAATTGGACATTCTCCTTTGTGAATTGCTTTTGTACAAAACTGACCAACTTGAAGGATAACTTCTATTCTAGAGGCCCAGGTGGAAAAACAATCATCATACCTCAAAGCTGATACCGTAATGCAATCTCATCAAATAATTTGAAAAATTCAATATCAAAATTTAGGTCGTAGGAACATGGCCATATTGCAATAGACCCCAAGGATCAAAAGGATACATTCTTCGAGGAATAAATTCCTAAAAGCTTGGTAGTTGTCTTTGAATACTTTATCACCGAACATGGCCCTTGGACTTGATATAATTCATCCAATATTCCCCTAAACACTTCCCCTCCTTTAAGCTTATCATCCAAACTAGTATGTTTACTCGTTGTCCCCAACAGGCAATGTAAGTGTAGGTAAGGTAACAAAAATTGTAAAAGTAAAAGTAAAATCCCCTGCCCAAGTTAAGTCCCCATCCTCCTCTTATGAAATATCTCCTACTTACCTCCCATTTAAGTAGTAGGTATCACTTGAGTATCCGTGATATCCGTTAGCGCTTTTGTAATAAATTAGTATACCAACCCGTTGTCCACAACAAATAATGGAAGTTTAGATAAGTTAACTAAAACTGTAAAAGAAAGAGCAAACAAATATACGTAAAATGCTATGTGTCACCGTCTCATATGGCCGGTATCACCTAGGTATCCCAGGGATCCATCACCAGAAATTTTCCTTCTTCTTTAATAATATTATTTTATAATAGTATACCAACCCGTTGTCTCCAACAAGTAATGTAAGTTTAAAGAAGTTAACTAAAATTAAGTATAAAAGAAATAAAAATAAATGCCACATGTTGCCGCCTCCTACGACGGGTATCACCTAGGTATCCTCGTTTTCCATCACCACGTATGTCCCTTCTCCTTTTACTTAGCTATTGCTACGTGTCAAAGAAGGCCAATGTCTGGGTAGGCCAGGTATTCCCACGTGGCGCAACGGCTTCCTTGGATACCGACCAGGTATTGGCCCCTCTTCTTTTATTATACGTAGTAGATTACTAGTAAAGAGACCCGTTGTCCCCAACATATGGTGTAATGTAACTAAAATCCTAAAATTAAAAGAAAGATCAAATGTAAAAAAAATAAAAAATGCCACATGTTGTGGCACGATACCTAGGATATACCCATAGGCCTTTTATTACATAGATAGAAAATAGACAAATTACTAATACCAAAATACTGACCGTTGTCCCCAACGAATAGTGTAAGTTTAGGCAAGGTAACTATAATTGTAAAATTAAAAAGTACAACCCCATATAATAAAAGTAAATGCCACATCTCGCCGCGTCCTATGGCGTGAAACTTGTAGGCCAAGAGAGATTTCTAATCCATAATTATTGGTGATAGATTAGGGAGGTTATAAAAAAATGTCGCTACATTTTTATGGTATCTTCATTTTCGCGATTTCCTATAACCGAGTGAATTTCTAAAAACGACGGATGAAAATTATCGACTTGAATAACAAGAAGTCATCCATCCACGCAGCGACGTGGGACCGTCCGATGAGCCCCATCTGACGGCCACCGTGAGCAGCAGGTTTAGGGTTGAGCGCAGGGGTTACAACAATCACTCTCGCGCTCGTAAGAGCCCTCTTTTCAGCGTCTGTGTGCTGCTGCTCTCGCAAGCTCGCTCGCTCCTCTGCTCGCTGCTGAGCTTCAGCCCCGTCTTCCGCCATGGTAGGTGTACCAACACGGATTCCCTCGTCTCCAGCAATGTTGTCTGTTCTTGACCTAAAGCGCAATGTTGATGTTCTGTGCAGTCTGGAAAGAAGAAAGTCAGAGCCGAGAAGGAGGAGAATGTCACCCTCGGCCCCACGGTGAGGGAGGGGGAGCACGTGTTCGGCGTTGCCCACATCTTCGCCTCGTTCAATGACACCTTCGTGGTATGTTGGTTTTCTTGCCTGGGTCGTCGTGGATGAGGATGGCTGGAGCGTCGATCTGTGTTCACCGAGGGTTTTAGTTTATGAATGAAGGAGCAGGCAGGGTTGAGAGATGGTGAGATAGGGCTTCGGATATTTCATACTTTGGAATCTAGGGTTTTGGACGGAGAGGAAGTATGGTTGTTAACGTAATTTCTGTGTTCTGCAGCACGTCACTGATCTCTCAGGAAAGGAGACAATCGCTCGTGTCACTGGTGAGTTACACAGCATTCTTGCGCCGTCAGTTTTAAGGGTTTAGTGACGATGACGGATGCGTTCACGAGGAATGCTGAGATGATTGTGTTCACTGAATGATGATTTTTTGATTGAAGGAGAGTAGAAAGGATTCATTGGTTTTCTCGCGTTTCGTTTCTACAGGTGGCATGAAGGTGAAGGCCGACAGAGATGAGGCATCACCATACGCTGCCATGCTTGCCGCCCAGGATGTCGCTCAGAGGTGCAAGGAGTTGGGCATCACTGCCCTTCACATTAAGCTTCGTGCTACAGGTGGAAACAAGACCAAGACCCCCGGACCTGGAGCTCAGTCAGCTCTTCGTGCCTTGGCCCGTTCTGGCATGAGGATTGGACGCATTGGTGGGTTTCGTCTTTGGATAGACGTGAATCATTCGGCAAACATTAGTTCTTGCCAATCTCTATCTCATCAGCATTTAAGAACTGTTATTGTTATCATATCACAGTGCTTATGTGCTTATTATTTAGTTCTTGACATTCTTTATCTCATGAACCGATCTATCATACTTTTGTAGTTAATTTAACTGTATTGACTCTGGAATATTTGCACGACTGATTTTGGATTTTCGTATTGTCTTTTGGCAGAGGATGTTACTCCAATCCCCACGGACAGCACCAGGAGGAAGGGAGGACGCAGGGGACGTCGTCTCTAGATCACACTTCATTTCGCGCATTTGGGAGATCAATGTCGGAGCATATTCTATGTCCATGTTCTCCCTATGGAGTTGAATTAAGGAAGATCTGCATATTTCTGCTTTGATCCAGTTTTGATGTGTTCATATCAAGTGCAATCAATGTCCCGATTTTCAAAGCACGATCTGAGTTTGGTATACATCTTCAAGGGGGCGGACACTATCTGGTTCTTTAGCAGAGATGGCGGAAGTTGTTGATTACTTAAGTGGAACTGATGCACAGCAGTTTATGCCTGAAATCTGGATTGGAAACTATCTCTATAGTGTTTTCAGAAATTTATAAATTATGTCTTCCATTCCTGGTACTACTGAGGTTTTTGCAGGAATTTTTTTTTCGAACTGGTCAACAGATGGTTGTGTATTGTACTTTTTGTTTACAGTGAAGGATTGCCGGTAATTTTGTTTGAATTACTCACGAATGCCGTTTTATCAAGGTCTTTCATCCAGAGTGGGAAAAGCTGCTGAGAATTCGCAAAACTTGTTTAGCAGGTGCTCACTAAAAGAACATATGGAAGTGAGTAACCATGAACCCTGGAACGTTTCAGCAACCTAAAACTGATGACATTTATTGGATGACATTCTCTAGATAAAACATGACTACATCAGGAAAAAACATGGCCAGGAGTGAATGTGGTGGAGGTTGAAGATGTCACCAGCGACTGTTGTTGGTGAGAGATAACCACTGGTTGAATCAGTTTATGCAGTGAAATACTTTGTTGTATTCACTAACCCTAAACCACTTCCAACATCACCTCCTTTGCCGTTGAACCATTGTATAGGGGTGGTGTGCGTTGATATTGTAGAAGAAGAAGAAAAAAAAACTGACCTCGCTAATTTTAGAGGAGTAAACATTTCTGACATTTATGAGTCATTTCAAGTTACCCACAGTGTCATTAACCCCTAAAGTTCCTTGACAACTTCCCTCGAAAACTGTAAGTGGTACTAACTTTCAAACCACAAATCCAAAAGTAAAATAAAAATATGTCCACGAAGCTCTTATCAAAGGCAATCTAGAATAAAAATTTCAGAGAAAATTGATTTTTAAAAAAAATTTAGGAACCTGCCCAAAAATCAAAAAACCCCTGAAGGAGACTCTGGTCCTTTAGGGGTTAATACTCAATTTTGATACAGTGGTATCCATTTGAAAAATGTGACAAAACTTTGGTAGTACTGATTGCAAGATGCCACAAGTGGGCAGTACTGCCGCGATAGCTAATACCAGGTCAGTGTTGAATGAGTGGCCTGATACTAAAGTATTGCAAGCGGTAATACATTCATGTGGTACTGCGAGAGTATTGTGGCAGTAACGCGAAGTATTCCCAATTTTGCAACACTATGGTAGTACTCCCGCAGAGGAGGGCGTTTTCCCGATGTACCTCAATGAGGCAAGTTTCATCATCATCTACCACATACACATTCAATGAACTCTCTAGAAGAATTGGATGAAAAAAATCATTCACATTGATTATCATCCTTGAAATGTCATCCGAGAAGCCAATTTTTGGCTCCTCAAACATTCTAAGGTTGACCCTTAAAAGACGCGGCCTATGACTATGGCATTAATCCCCAATTTACATATTACTATGTGCTCTAATTTCTCATCACATATAAGTGGAATTCTTTTTATTTCATTTTTAAAGACGAGATCACATGTTTTATTCATGTTACAAAAATCACAACTTTTCTTGTGAAATTTGAAATTTTTGTGATTTTTGGAGGAAAAAGTGGAGAAATTCATATCAATTACAAAGCATGCCAAAAATTCTATTTTTTTGGCCAAAGGTGTACATTGTAGAGACTAAACTTGTGGTGTGATTTAACCCTTTAACGCCGCACGATTCCTGGAGACAATGCTGCACAGGCCCATTTTGGACCTCTTTGGCATTAAAGGGTTAAATTATCCATGTTCAGATAAGATTAAAGTTTCTTCAACCACGGTTACAGGCCTAGAGTTCAAATTGAAATGAACTATTCAATTCATGTATTTTTAGAAGTTGAAAATAGAAATGGAAACTAAACGTCATACACTTCATTTCATTAGCTAGACTCAAAATCAAAAAATATTATTTTAGTGATTCAAATTCAGATTCATCTTAGTGAAATTAACAAATCTTAGATCTGTAAATTTCACTAGCCCGAGCATTTGCCTTCAACATCACCTTGTCAACAACTTCCTTCCAAAAGAAATATGATATTAGTGATTCGTAGAAGACAACATTAGACCAACGCACATAACGGCCGTGAGGGCTAAGTTGGACGTCCAATTCACGAGGGCGGGCCTCCACGAAGCCACCCAATTTTTACATCCATGTTGACTTCTCAAGCTCATTTTTGGATCCACTTAGGTAGAATTCACTGTTTATCTCATGAAGAGAGACGGTGCCCTAGAGAGAGAGAGAGAAAAGGAAAGAGACAAGTAGACTTGCGTGGTGACATCCACCAGACAATGCTTAAACCCAAGCAAGCAAAGCGGATGCGTGGATTGGTTACAACTCTTTCTAATCCTGAAGTACCACTACACTTAACATACAATTTAGTGTACCATGTTACTACTAATTCAGGACAATACTCTTTATAAGGGCTACGACTTTTACTCTTGATGAATATTTCTAATAAATATTCTTGATGAATAGTTTTGATGAACATTTAATGTACGATGTTACTCCTAAACTACGCACTTTTGTGCGATGCAAAGTCCTGGAGGATTGAGTGAAGATGTTACTCCTAAACTTTAAGTAGGTGCATCTTTTTGGCCTTCTCCTTGAGCTACATTGCCATCAGAACAGTGACATTTCTCATGCGATTAAAATCTCAACCGCAGTGTGTTTTGAATTTTGTCGAAGCTCTTCGGCTTCCAACGTGAGTATCCTCAAGTATGTCAATGGTTCTTTGTAACATGAGAATGTAGTAAATGATCGTTGGTTGGATGTCCCTTCTAAAGGTAGCAGGACTCTTTGACATCTTTAACTAAAGAGAATGCCACGGAACTCAGATGTTACAGTAACCCTGAAATACTACAGTGTGCAGTGATGAAATAGAAGTGAATATATTCTTCATTCTATTCAAGTTATGCTCCTTGGGAGGTGGAACTCAACTGTTGGCTGGTCTACCATGCTGTACGTGCCTTGGTGAAAACACAGAGTGATGAAGTCAGGACAAAGAGCTTAGGTGCACCCCCAAATGAAAGATGTTAGTTCCCCCACAAAGGTAAACTTTAATATATCTATTATATTCTACAAAGTAAAATACGTGCCTGTTATACGATTCCCGACTGACGTGTAAGGGCTGAGTGTTAACCCAACCACATTATTAGCAAAGAAGACCACAAGCACCAAGTCTCCCAAAGTGAATGAAGGAAAGAACGCCAATTCCATTGGCAGTGACGTGGTACGGAATCTGCAGTGACCGCGAGCGGGTAGCAGGCCCTAAGACCGGCCCGGACCGGCCCGGCCAGCTGCGCGCCCAATGGAATCCACCCGGTGAAACCTCGGGCCGGCCCGCCTTGCAGCCCAGGCAGGACAAGGCCACTGAACCAAGTCCGCCATGACAGCTCGCCCTCAACAAAACTTTCACGAGCAAGAGCAAAACCGAAGAAAGGTGGAAACCCTCGCGCACTCGCGACGGAAGAGTCCCAGTTGCGGATCGAGGGCAGAGATCGAGGCGGCGAGGAGGGGTCGGGGAGTGCAGTGGAGTGAGGGGAGGAGCGAGGAGGTAGCGGGGGATGAGTAGCGGCGATGAGGATGCGCGGGTGAGGGAGTGGAGGGGGAGCCATTCGTCGCAGAGCTCGTGGGAGCGCTTCCACCAGGACCAGGGCCACGCGCTCCACCATCGCCGCACCATGCCGGGCTCTAATCAGTACTCGCGACCGTCGTCGTTCAGTGGCGGAGGAGGAGTGAACTCGGGCCCTTCCTCGGTCAGCTCCTCGTTCGGCCGCTCTGCCAGCTCCAAGCAGCTCTTGACGCCGATTCACCCCAGCCAGCCGTGCGTTGGTGTCGATCGCGGCGGCGCCATCGTCAGCTGGTGGGTTTTCGCCCAATTTGGGTTTTGGATCCGGGATTTTGGTGAATTTGGTGATGATAGGATGTTGTTGTTTTTCTGTTGCGTGTGGTCAGGAATCGCGCGGCGGAGCTCCAGTATCAGTGGAAGAGGGAGGATGTATTGAATAAGAATTTGTTGGACATTATAATTCCGCCAAACAAGCAGACATTTATTTTAGATACTATATTGCGCGCGGGGCAAGGGGAGATGTGGTCGGGGCAATTGAGCTGCCGACGGAAGGATAATGTGCTTTTGAACTCCATGGTGATTGTTAAGCCTATCGTTGATGAGCAGCAGACTATCACGGGGGCATGGTTTTGTACTGAGACGTACGCGATGCCGGAATTCATGCCCAGGAGCTTCTCCTTGGAAGAGGGAATTGGGGAGCCTCTCGACAAGGAGAATGCGGTGGACGAATCACCAAAGGATGATGTTGATGTGCCGGGCAAGAATCTTCTGGTACCGTCTCCCTCATTTCCTCTACCTCTGTGGTGTTTGGTACACTTGTTTAGGGTTGAGGTGACGTTTTCTCTCTTTTTCTACAGAGGTTGGGGCGTAGTTCGGTGGAGCAGCTGTTGCGGAAACTGCATATCGGGGGTCCGCCCAGGCGGGAAGAGGATGAGGCAGGGTCGCCGAGATGGCCCCCGGAAAGGCAGAACTCGTGGGACTCAGAACCAGACAATGATCCATACAGAGGTAGCGATGCGAGTAATGCTGATGGCGTGTCACTTCCTCTTGTTGCGGTTGGTCATGGTGCTGGACCTTACATGGGAAGAGAAGGGGAGCATGAGGAATTTGGGGGCTTCCAGGTACGCTGCTCATTCCACCTGACTGATTAGGCACATCTGTAGCTACGAGTATGTTGAGTCGGTTTCCATACGTAGCCAGTCTTTAGGATTTTAGCTCGGCCGGGTTTAAGCACCAGAACACGATCCTCTTCCAATTGGGGAAACTTTCTTTCGAATTTAGACTTTTCCTGTGAGATGACGAGTTTAGCTTCGGGGTGAGTAGTGGACGACTCTTGAACTCATTGATTTCACAACTAGTTTCGGTGCTTCTTACGTTTAGGTTGGGTACACAGAAAAGGAGCGTGTATATCTACGGAACCAGGGCAGTGAGTCGACGTGAGCCAGTTGGTTGATGGTCATAGTAAGAGGTTTTCCTTTTCCTTTTTGGTATCATCTATTAGCTAACGACTCGCAACATATACCATCAAACATGTCTAGTACGCAATGAAGTCAGCTGGTGGATGTCGGCAGGAGCCAGTAGATGATAGTGGGCACAATTCATGTCACAATCATTGATCATTGTAGGGCCAGTTTCTGGTTTTGCTGAGTGTTTTTTTTTTGTTTTTTTGTTCTTGCTATACTTTGTAGGCGTCCCGTTGTTCTCTTTCTCAAGTGCTTTTTTCGTCCGGTAAATTGAGAACGGACCATGTAACGTAGAAGAAATCTGGAGGTAGCAAATAGGGTCTCAGCGGTAGACGGGAACTCATGCAGGGCAGGAGTCAGGACGCAATCAATGTCTGTTGTGAAAGCTTAAGCATACCACATAATTGAACTTGTATCATCATCATCATCTATTGGTTGCAAGGCAATAGGAGTGGTGGCATCAAAGTTACTACGCATGATGGAGATAACATATTCATCATGTGAATGGTACGTGATCATAAGGTCGCACTTTCATTTCATACTGATAGTTCTATGCCAGCGGGAACTAGAGGAAGTTGCATAGACAACGCACTGTATATTATTCTCTGTAAGCGTGAACAAGAAGGAAGGAGCTGATAAGAAAGTTTAGTACCCCTTTGGAATTAAGACTGGCTGAAATGCGATTCTGTGCAAGTTATGTTATTAGAATTGTATGACTGAATTGAAATTTAGTGAGTCTTTGTTCGCAGTCTAGGTAAGCTTCTTTACTGATACCAGCTGGTGTACTACTGCTACTACTACTACTACTACTACTACTACTACTACTTGTAGGTTCACTGATCTTAGGGTCATTTGTAGTTCACGTTGAAATACATCTTGCTTCTGGCTCAGGTACTGTCTCGGACATCCAGTGAAAGTGTACCAGGAAGCCCTAACGTCGCTTCCGTACAGGGAAGCTCGGCTGAAAGCACCGCATGGACTGCTTGGACTGGGCCTGCGGGAGGAATTAATTTTCAGCAAGCTGAGGAGGATTTCCAGCTTCAGTTGGCCCTGGCATTGCGAGTTGCAGCTGAAGCGGCTGCTGTCGATGATCCCGACATGTCTGCCAACAAGCGAGGTCCTAAGGGTAGTACTCGGATGGTGGCCGGTGTCAGCCGTGTAGAGTCTACCGCCTATCGGTATTGGGTGAGTTTTATCTTCCTAGTGGCATTTCTGGATGTTTAACCAGACTGATCTAATCAAGAGTTGGAATAAATGCGGATGATGTTCTTTTTGTTGCAGGTGAGCAATTGCTTGGGGTATGATGACCGAATTGAGGATGGCTTCTACGAAGTCTGGGGCATGAGTCCCTACGTATGGTCCATGTGCACAGATTCGAACGAACTTGGCCGCATGCCTCCGCTGGAGTCACTTCGGAGTGTGAACCCTGCAGAGGCGGAGTTTGAAGTCGTTCTTGTAGATAGAAACGGAGATCCAAATCTTCGTGACCTCGAAGATAAGGCCGTAGGATTCGGCTACGATTCTCAAGAAGTCCTTGATTTGGCAGCCAAGGTGGCCCAGATGGTTGCAGCTCAGATGGGAGGTCCTGCAAGTTCTGACGAGGCGCTAGCGGAAAGCTGGCGTTCGAGTACTAAAAGCGTGATTCATGGGATTAAAACTCTAGTCCTCCCAATCGGGATGCTTAAAATTGGCTTGGGGAGGCATAGAGCTCTTCTGTTCAAGGTGCACATTCCTAGCTTCTCTTGAACGTAAATGATCTATCACCGCTGTGTGTATGGAATTATTCTTTCTGTGATTAACATTCTCTCTATGTTGCTTACAGGCGATGGCGGATAGTGTGGGCTTGCCATGTCGTCTCGTTCGTGGTTCTTCCTATTGCGGCAAGGAAGACGATGCGATGGTGGTTGTCAAGTGTGGAGATGATAGGTATTTTTTATTGTCTTGAATTCACGTTTAAAGAAATATCATTCAGTGTGTTGATGATTGATGAAAGTTGATTGTTGATTGTTGATCATTGAGTATTTGGCTCCCTCAGGGAGTGGATGGTGGATCTTCTCGTCAACCCTGGCCATATGATGGCTCCTGATTCGCGGCTAGCTGCTCCTCCTGCTGTGATCGCATCACCCTTGCAGTTTGAGAGGCCCAGTCCGTTTGGTGGTAGTAGTGTATCTGTAGTTCATTGGGCGCGAGGGGAGGTGGGTTTGAAGGAGGGTGGAAGCGTAGGTGCTCCTGCGGGGGGAGGGTCTACTGCCACAACTGCTGCCAGCAGCACTGCAGCAGCAGCTGTTACGGCAGTTCCCATCAGGACCGGAGCACCTGCTGCTGATGTAGACAAGGGCAATACTGTGAGTTCCCCGCGTGCTCAGAACATGGGTCCGTGGAGAGGGGGTATTCCTTCGCCCAGAGGGAACGTTGCTCCTCAGCCTTTTGATTTCACTCCCTTGCAGTTTGACCAACGGACTAGCGTAGCGCAGATCGCCAAAGAACGAGAAATGGAGAAAGAAAACAGCTCACCAATGGACAACTATCAGGGGTCACAGTCTGGTTACAACCAGGACGCAGAAAGGAATAGGAATTTGGATGTTGCTTCTGCTCGGCAGGCGGACAACAATGAAGGACCCGCTGGACGCAGCCCTACTGAGGGAAGGATGGGAACTCCAAGTAGCCAGGAAGAGGACTCAAGTAGATTAACTACAGAACAATTGGTTGAAAATGCTCTAGAGTTTGCAAGGGAGTTCGAGATTTTATGGGAGGATCTCATCATTGGAGAACGGATAGGACAAGGCTCTTATGGTAAAGTATATCGGGCTGATTGGCAAGGTTCGGTAAGTAACTTATGTTCCTTTCTACCTAGACCATGTCTTGTAACTCATTTTTGTCTTCATGTGCGTTTCCTTTGGTTTTCTGAAAGTCATGTCGGCGAATTTGCAGGATGTAGCCGTCAAGGTATTTCTAGATCAGGACTTGAAGGTGGAGGCTTTGGATGAGTTCAGGAGAGAGGTATGCTGAGTTTTTCGTGTATCAAATCCTGTTTTCTACTTAAATGTCGTAATGGCAGAACTAGTACAAATATGAGCATCTCAGTGCGTTGTTATCTCCCCTGTTGTTGTACACCGATCACTTTGTTTGCGCTGGAAAGGTTAATGCTGTATCGTTGTTCTCGGTAGTATTGACTGAATCAAACATGGGATCTGTTCAGGTGGCCATCATGAGGCGACTGAGACATCCCAACGTTGTTCTTTTCATGGGAGCCGTTACAGTACCTCCCAATCTATCTATTGTCACTGAATTTTGCCCAAGGTTAGTCGTGCGTACTGTCTGGTAGGGCATGGTATTGCCGTCTTGTGGTCTTTCTGTTGGTAGTGTATTGACAGTTGATTCTTTATCGTCTAATTTAGCGAACTGCCATTGAATTCTACTCAGAGTCCGTGGTCGCTAATTCAATGTTGGTTGTTCGAGTACAGAGGAAGTCTGTACAGGCTACTACATAGACCGAATCGAGAGCTTGATGAGCGCCGACGTATTCGCATGGCTTTGGATGTGGTCAGTTCTTGACCCAACTTGACTGCAACTTGCTTAGAATATCGTCGAAATCTTTCACTCTATTCGTGACCCTTTTCATGAGAAGATGCAAGGTTTTTGTGACACAGTGAGCGGGCATAGTGCTGACTATGTGTTGTCATTGCTGCAGGTGAAGGGAATGAATTATCTGCATCGCTCCTCCCCACCGATTGTACATAGGGACCTGAAGTCACCCAACCTCCTTGTTGACAAGAACTGGACTGTGAAGGTTTGACTTGCCCGCATCCGTCTTTGTCTTTTCTATTGTGTGTTCTGTTCAGCAATCAAGCTGTCCGGGGCCTGGGTTGATGTTTTATCACCTTTGTCTCGTCAGTCTCTACTCCATTTTTTATAAATGTTTTCATCTTGTCGCGTTCCCTTGCAGGTCTGTGATTTTGGGCTCTCCCGGTTAAAGCACAACACTTTTTTGACCTCAAAATCAAGCGCTGGAACGGTACAATCCACGTCACATTTCAAGAATCACTGTCAGATATTCTTGTAGCATGGTGGATAAGTCAACACACAGGTTCTGATATTGATTTTATTTGTTGTTTGTCCAGCCGGAGTGGATGGCACCGGAAGTGCTTCGAAACGAGCTCTCGGATGAAAAGTACGCCCTATATTCATCTCACTTAATTGCTGGCAATCGCGTTTCAAAAGATGATATGCTCTCTATTTGTGCTTCATCAACTCAGATTCGAGTTCATAATGAGTTGCTTCTGGTGCACAGGTCGGACGTGTACAGTTTTGGAGTCATTCTGTGGGAGCTTGCGACCCTTCAGCAACCTTGGGCGGGCATGAATCCTATCCAGGTAGATACTTGTAAAATACTCAGCTAGTACTCTATATTAGCTACTTCCAGACTAGCTATACAAACTGCGGATCTTGTTGGTTAACTTCCATGTTTTGTCTTCCAGGTGGTGGGAGCTGTTGGATTCCAGCACAGGAGGCTGCCGATTCCGGAGGACATCGACCCAGCTGTTGCTAACATCATCCAAGCATGCTGGCGCATGTACGCACCCAGATTTTTGGTTCTACAAGAATTATAGTATCTATTGTTAGTCCTGGTAGCTGACAGCTGTTTTATTGTTTTTGGATTGGCTTCAGGGATCCGAGACAAAGACCCACATTCTCTGACATTATGCAAGCGTTGAAGCCTTTGACACGACCTGCGATGGCGCAGCCCGGAGGAGCCGGCACTCCCAGAAGTTCTGCTGGTCACGATTTATAAGTTCCAAGTTAATGATGAGTCACGTATTGCTGAGTCAAATGTAGAGACTGAAGCTGCTCTTGTTTCTTGTGAGAGAGAGAATGAGCTGATAATTCGGTCTCGGTTTTAGATGATGGCAAACTATGAGGCTAATGCCTCGCTGTTTGTATAGTAAGTGACTGATGTACTGAAACTCACCAGATTTGGGTTGGTTATTATGTCATTGTTTAGTGCTCCTCGGCCTACTAGCTCGTATAATTATTCATGTTACTACACTACTTAACCCTCTTGTTCACTCGGTTTGCCTCGGTTCCATTCGCTGCTCTCGAATCCAAATATTTAAGCTGGACTGACGATTCAACAGTCTCACTTCTCCTGTGATTGCCAGAGTCAAGGGGTCCTATCAATTTAGTCACGTCCCAAATGCAGTTTGAATACTTCGATTGCACATATCTCTCTCTTGTGTGTATCTCAACCTGTTTGATTGGAATGATAGATAATTTTTAAATTAAGGAAGGAGAGTTTCTGCAACGTTGATATTAGGATTGCTTCTTGCGTATGCTTCTGCGGTATTTGTGTATGTTGGATGCATAACTTGATAAGTGAATTCAAGTTTACACATCTGAGATTTCATGAGGAAGTACAATGTAAAGTAGTAACACAGATTGAGAGATTCATGAAGATTGCTTCAATACAATCTTCCATTCCACAGTTGTCCATGATATGTACTAAATATAATGGTCATGGAAGCAATCTGCACCAGAAATATATACGCGGCTAAAAAGAGTGCATCTCGTGTACTGAAAGAGAGGGAATCCCACAGCAACTTAATGAAGACTCACTCGGACATTAAATATTAAACAGACTCAAAATAGTGACAAGCAGAAACTATTTTCAACAGTAGAATCTCAAAACTGGTCAAAACTATATCATCCGTCGATCCTTGCTAGTAGGATGGCCATTTCACCTGCAAACATGAGAGGGAAACCATAAGGTCGCCAGAAATTAATCATGTAGGAAATAATACAAACAGTGATCGCTACATCCAAAGACACATGAAGAGAGAACCGATTGGTACAAACCTCTGGTTGCCACGGTCGAAGGGCGTCCACAGTCTCTCTCACTCAGCTGGCACTACTTGGATCTCAACAAAATGCTCAGAAGGCTATGCCACCTCGATGCCACTCTAGATAAATGCGAGTCGAACCTCGCTCTGTGGAGCCTGCATTCACACCTTGAAAGTGGGAAGAAAAACACTCCAGAGGCGTGTCCACACGGAGAGGAGCTCGTCATGTAGCTGGCCAACCTCTATCACTTCTATACTTTCTGCCTAGAGGCTCGGAAACGGCCAACATCGGGATAAATAATCATGAATCGTTCTCGACGACGTCAGAAAATGAACCATAAAACCTCATTTCACAAGATACCCTCTCTCATCACAATATTAAACCTTAAGCTAGAGTGACTCCATATTGGGCGCAAAACTGTCCTAAAGCTGCCATGTTTCCTTGCTCCAATCCCTGCTGTAACACAGTCGACAAGTTACGATACTGTTGAGAGACTTCTGCGAGGGTTTTGGCCACAAACAGTTTAGGATCCCTGATGTCCTTCAAAGGATCGTCTTCTTTCTTCGCTGCGTTGTGCAGTTGTGCATAGACAGCCACATAACCTGCGACCTCGTCCATATCAGGGACGTCTTTATCATCTTCCACCCTCTCCTCTTCAGGCTTTACTAGCAAGGTCATCACATTGTTCATCAGCTTCCCTACGTACACTTCCTTCGACGCCTGAAACAGGGGTGCAACAAGCATCGTTGCAAAAACAGCACACAACTTCGTCTCAATGTCTCCGCTAATCGAGACAAGGTTTGGGATCCAGATTTTCTCCAAGATGGTGCTGAACAGATCGGGTTGCACTGAATTGATCGTCTCGATGACTCGCACGGCACCGTGCTTCACACCAAAGAGAGAAGCAAAAATTATAAGCGACTTGATGAACTTCACGGTACTGCGATACTGCAGCCGCGAAAACAAGATGTTCCAGATTTGAAGCATGTATGGAGAGAGAGCTTCGTAACTCAGATTCTCCACAACAGTGTTCAGGATGAAGAACCCCTGATGATCTGTATTCTTGGAAGCAACGAGCTTCTCAAATACTCCCAACACTTGGGCCAACTGATTTCCTTGGTTAATTTCTTGCGGAGCCTTCTGTAAGTAAGCCTGCAGAAGCCTGACCAAACCAGGGACATTGGCCTGCCTTTGCCACAAAACAGGAGTTAGCAATACTGGAAAGAATGCGATGTAAACTTGTGGGATCGGCAGCCTTCGACTCTCCAGCAATTGAGACATGATTTGGAAAACGTAAGGGGCAAACTCCGTCACGTCTTGCTCCAACACGGTCTGGAAGACAGGGAACAGCAAGTTCTCGAAGGTTGCCACCTGCCCCGCATCTTTCTCGCAAGCATTCCTCAAAAGTGCCGCGACTGCCTCAAAAAGGTAGTGGTTAAAACTTGGATTGGATGGATTCTTGCAGACCTCCGCCAATATTTTAGCAAGCTCAGTCAAACATTGGGCAGCAAAAGGCCCGATATCTGCTATAGACAACACTCGCATGATACACCTCATCACATAGGCATTCTCCTGAGATTCGGGAAGCTTCAGGGCCCCGAACAGGTTTGCAAAAAGAGGCTGGAGAAATGGGGCAAGATCTGCGGCAGTATAGCGGGTCTGCTTCCCATCCTTAATAGCCAGAAGCTTCTCGATAGCCAGGGCTGCGTATGAATGCACAACATTCGACTCCGCCACGAGAAACCCGATCAACTGTGGCATCAACTCCAAAGTCAATTGTTTAGGGACCTGAGTGCGAAATGTCGTCAAGAACTTCAGTGCGTCGGCCTTCAGGAGTCCATTAGAATTGACATCTTGGCTTCGTAATTCTGGGACGATCTGGGAGCTGAAAAACTGTTCAAAATTCACCAAGTCTGTGCCAGCTGCTCCTGTCGATGCTTGTTTGGGGGCAAGCGAAACCACCAAGTAAATGGCACAATCTTTCGATTTCCAATTCTGAGCTGGATTCGTTGCATACTGTTGTAGCATGGACTGTATATAACCATTAAACATTCTCGTCACTTGTTCTCTGTAGTGAGTAGACAGTCCCTTCACGAGCTCACAAGCCATCCTCCTCCTGTAAAATACATGAAATTTCCAAGTATTAGAAAACGGGAAAGTTTCAAAGATTAATAAGCATTTGAGTGTAAATAACAGTGCTACCCTTCATAACGTCTTCAACTGCATTTCACACTAGAAAGCTTCTACGATAAGTCTGTTGGAATCAGGTCAGAGTAACATTCACTGTGAGGCCGAAATTTTAGACGTCATATGAACAAACGCGACTTAAAACGAAGTAAATAGGCATTTACCTGGTATCCAGATCGCTGCCCTCCACATCCCGCCTGATATATTCAACGTGATTCATCTCAAAAAGCTCTTCGTCCTCGTCTCGGATTTTTACGTTAGGAATAACAATACTCTCACAAATCTGAGTTAAAGTTGCAGGATCCGCAAAGAGAACATGGTGGACGCTCTTGCTCACTGTGGTGAGAAACTTAATTGCAGTTGTAGCCAACCGATCTTGGCTGGGAGCCAGAGAAACAGTCATGAGCAGGCTCCAGACGTCTGTTGCAAACTGACTCAAAAAGGGCTGGAACTCTTGTTCGTTCTTCTCCATATACAAATTGATGTTTTCGCAGACTGCCGCCTTAAGATCATCCACTACGCTCGTCTTCTCGGGGTCGGTCTCCGCCAACAAAGGATTAATGTACTGCAGATACTTGTGAAACTCTCCCATCCACTCCGCTATATGATCTTCAAAAAATTCAGGAAGATCTTGGAAGTTGAGAGAGTAAAAGATTCGGCAACACAAGCGCTGGCATTCCAAAGCCGGCTTCAGAACAGCCGGAGCTTCAGGATTCGCATCAATAACAGCGCCAGTCTTCTTAAAAATCTCCGTCAGCGGCACGCAAAATCCGTCGAGACAATACTTCAAATCCGTAAAAAGCTCATTCGACTTAAACTCATACCTAAAACGCTTGAAAATCGAGTTCGCTGTCTGTAAGATCCCATTAATAACCGTATAGTCGGTCGCAGCGCTCACGCTGCGGACAAGCTCCGGCAGAAGCGACTGCCATTTCCTAGGAAAGTCGTGCTGGCTCATAATAGCCAGCGCCTCGCTCAGCTGCGAGCGAATTTTCGGCGGCGTATTCAGCATCAGATTCACAACCGCGCCCTTCACCTGCTCCTTCTCCGGCTCCTGAATCGCCACCCCCGCGCTCGTCGGCGCCTCGGCGTCCGGCGTCTCCCAGCGAAACTTAATATGATTCTTAAAATTCACCGCTGCCGCCTGCCTCACCTGCTCATCCACTGACGGCTCACACACAATCTGCATAATAACCATCCCATACCCCGCCTGATCCGCCGCCTGCTTCAAAAACGCCTCCGCCTGCTTCCGCGGCTCCGGACTCGGCGCCAGCGTCTGCAGAAAACATTGCGACAGCGTCTTCACCGTCTCCTGCGTGTACTGCATTGTCTCCGCCTCTCAAACGCTGCACACGGAACTCTCTCAAAATCCGCGCAACACTAAACCCTAGCCAACAAAGCACAGAAAATCAAACTCCAATCCTCAAAAACAGCTCCTCCACACTCCAAACCCTAACCAGAAACCAACCCCTCCCTATCCAGCTACCTGATCTCAATCCGCCGCAACACCAAACCCAAGATCACTGTTGAAACGAGAGAGCTCACCCAGCTGAGCTTGGAGGCTGCAACCCTAGCGGAGATCAATCAGGAGTGATAAGCTATACGGGCTTAGAGAGCACGCTAAGTCTGGCGGCGTGGACAAAGTAAGAAGAGATTTGAAGGGGGAGAGAGGTGGAGATCGAGGAGCCGGGGAATTGGTTTCGAACTTGTAGAAAGCCAGGAGCCCCAAGTTAAGTTAGCGGGACATGGGCTGGAGCTCGGAGCTTTGAGCTGGCGGAAATTTCAAGTTCCGCAACGGCAATCGATGATCGGGGATTGCGCATTCACACCGCGCCACCCCAGGGTCAGCTTCGGCACTCCGGGGTCAGGCTCGGCACTCCAGGGTCAGCTTCGGCACTCCCGGGCCTGGCTCGCCAATCCATGGTCACGTTCGGCACTCCAGGGTCAGGTTTGCCAATTCAGTTATGGTACTCGCTGCACAAACTTTTATGTAGATAGTTACTTTTTTTAGTTTAGGATTCTTTTGAGGATTGTTTCCTTTCTCATTCTTTTTACCGGGCTTTCCTTGCCTATTTACTGTTATTCGGGATTTTTTTTTGCTCGATCATTGGAGTGCTCCTTAAAGTCACCAAAATACACTGGATAGGTATCCCAAATCTTAGGGTCTTGTCTTAGTTACTGAGACCACATGCACATGGTGTCTTGGCTTGGGAAAGGTTTGGGGGAACCCCTTTGAGAACTTAAGGTATTATGGGGGAGCTTTAGCTTGCATGGAGTAGGGCCCAAGAACATTGATTGCAATGCATTTCATTGGTGCAGAAAAAGGCGATATGAAATTTCCTCATGCTTTTTTTTTTCCCGTTTATACATCTCATACTCTCTGGCACCATATTCCTCCTGACTTGCCCATTCGGGAAGCACTTTTAGGGAAACTCTATTATGTCGTGGCCTTTGGGTCTCGTTAGTTTAACCCTTAAACGTTAGTCCGAGACCGTATATACTGGCTGTAGACAAATATACGGAGGTTGTGCACGTGTACATCTACAATTTGATGGAAAATCGGAACGGTGTAGACAAGTATCTTTGAAGGGTGAGGTGGTCGGTCATGTCTGATGCAAAATCTAATGTTGGGTCTATTAGATCGGTGGAGCATATAAATTGAGTGAACTAGAAAGGATCTACAAAGGCGTTGCTCCGTAAGCCGGGCTGAAGTTGCCACGCTAGAGAAGTCCGTTGCTAGCATAGACGTCAAGATGGCGGGACGTGAGTTGGATCCCAACTTTGTGGAAAAATCTGCTCACATGCGTTTGTTAGCAGCGTCAGCTGCCGTGCATGGCAATCCACTTTGACTGTAACAGACAGTTGTTGTAGAGGAGCTCTATATCATTGCAGTGATGGGTTGATGGAGCTTGCTCCATATTGTTGTTGTGATGCTATGGAGGTTGACGTCATATTTAGTATATACGTCCATATCATAAGTCATTTTTAGTGTAGTTGTAAGCATGACATGTACTGTGGGGTGACACCCAAATTGGCACCTTGTGCAATTCCAGGGATAGTGCCCACACTGCTGCCAACTTTGACACCCTCCCGAGCGCTGGAAAATTGTTATTTATACATGAAATTTTAGACACAAAATCACTGTTATGTTGACAACATGTGTACCAAATTTCAAAGCTAGAAGATTGATACAAAAAAAGATATTCAAGATTTACTAACAAGGGGTAGTCGTAAGAAATGTTTCACAGCTGCCAACTTTGACCCCCTCCCAAGAATTGAAGAAATTTTTTTTCACATGAAATTTTTGGAGTAGAAATATCTTTATGTTGTTTATACATGTGAAAAAATTCAAGTCCAAAAGACCCACAAAAAAAATGATAATCCAAATCTACCAACAGGTGTAGTTGTGAGAAACAAAGGGGAGAATCGTTTCACAACTTCCAACTTTGACAGCCTCCCTAGGGCTGAGAATCTGTTATTTCAATATGAAATTTTAGTCACATGATCTTTATGATGTTAATCACATGTATGAAAATTTTCAAGGCCAAAAGATACACAAAAAAATAGTTATTTTAAATCTACCAACGTGTATGTCCTCCATTAGCATCAATCACTGCTTGTAACCAAGAGGGCATAGAATGACATAATTGAAGGAGCTTTGTTTCACTAATTGACTTCCACTCTCTTTCAAGAACTACCTTCAACCCATTTATGTTTCTGGAACATGCCTTGTTACGTTGTACTGCATCTTTTAGAATCCTCCACAAGTTCTCAATTGGATTGAGATCGGGAGAGTTTGCAGTCCAATTGAGCTTTTCTAGAAGGCGCATTTGTCTCCATTCTTCACATTTTTTGCTACGATGGACAAGTGCGCCATCTTCCATGAGCACTGCATGTGGAACTTTAACCATAAAATGAAATAATTCCCCTTCGTAAATCACTTCCACAAAATCCTTTGCAGAGCGTCGATCTTTAAGCATAAAAACAAGTTTTGACTTTTGGCCTCCAGCAAATGCGCCCCAAATCATCAAAGAAGTCCGTCCACTTTAAAAAGTAGGAACTACACAATTTGATGAATACCGCTCATATACAGTTCTCCAAACACGAACTTGTCTCGAATTCTTCCTAATTTCAAAGGTAGATTCATCTGTCCAAATAATACGCTTCCAATCTTCTGCGCTCCATCCACGGTACTTCTGAGCAAAAACCAGCCTTTGATATATGTGGCGAGGTGTCAAAAAAAGGTTTTTTGACTGCAATTCGACTGAAAATGCCACTTCTATGTAAGAGCCTTTGAATGGTACGTCCACACACTAGAGTAGGGCATACACTAGCAATCTCTGATACTGAAGCGCAACGGTTATTTTTTGAGAAACGCAAAATACTGCGCACATCTCTATCACTAAGTTTTGTAGTGTGACTTCCACCACAAGGTTGGTGCTTGTAACTTCCATTTTTTCTAATTTTTTTCACCAATCTCTTAATTGTTCTAACGGAAACTCTGATAGTGGCTACAATTTGAACTTGAGTACTCCCTCCCTCACTCATACCTATAATACGTCCACGAATTTCATCGGAAATTGCCATCTGAAATATGGTGAACTTTCTTTTACTAGGCTAACAGAACCTTAAACTCTCATTAACAACATTAACAATTTTATACAGAATCAGTCACTCAATCACATCATTTAGTCCATTAGGCATAACCACATGCACATCATTCAGCCTAGTAAGAATAACCACATACACATCACTCAACATGCATAAGCAGGCATGACTAAATTACTCATGCATCACATCACTCATACAACACATCACTCCATGTCTCACACATAACACATTCTTTCTCTCTGCTCTCACCATTACTCCAACATCCAATGATCACAAATCACATGCAACATTCCTTTAAGTTTACACAATAGTGCTCAATTGATATTTAGAGGGGGAAACTTCGTCATGCGTGTATGATGCAAGTGGTTTCTTCTTGATGTGACAACTCCACACTTCTACATTTGGATGTTACTGATTTTTCTAAGATGCATTTATGATTAGGCATCGTGTCAAATGGATAAGTTCAATGAGGAAGCATGAGGTGTCAAAGATATTTCAATATTTTCACCATGTCCTTGAATTGGTTATTGTCATTACACACGTTGGTAGATTTAAAATAACTATTTTTTTGTGTATCTTTTGGCCTTGAAAATTTTCATACATGTGATCAACATCATAAAGATCATGTGACTAAAATTTCATATTGAAATAACAGATTCTCAGCCCTAGGGAGGCTGTCAAAGTTGGAAGTTGTGAAACGATTCTCCCCTTTGTTTCTCACAACTACACCTGTTGGTAGATTTGGATTATCATTTTTTTGTGGGTCTTTTGGACTTGAATTTTTTCACATGTATAAACAACATAAAGATATTTTTACTCCAAAAATTTCATGTGAAAAAAAATTTCTTCAATCCTTGGGAGGGGGTCAAAGTTGGCAGCTGTGAAACATTTCTTACGACTACCCCTTGTTAGTAAATCTTGAATATCTTTTTTTGTTATCAATCTTCTAGCTTTGAAATTTGGTACACATGTTGTCAACATAACAATGATTTTGTGTCTAAAATTTCATGTATAAATAACAATTTTCTAGCGCTCGAGAGGGTGTCAAAGTTGGCAACAGTGTGGGCACTATCCCTGGAATTGCACAAGGTGCCAATTTGGGTGTCACCCCACTGTACAATAGAAGTTACAAAAATTAGTAGACTTCTACAAGTGAACACAACATGCACAGAGTGGGATTCCATCATGCACACTTTGAGTCTCCTACATTTCTATCCATATTTTCAGTGTTATACATTCTTGATATTTTGTAGATTTTTGTTACTAGTAGAGTGTCATCTTCAATACTGATCAAACGAGATACTTGTAATGAAACCAATCCAGGTCCTCACTTTTTGGAATTACTTGGACTCACACTTATTCAAACAAAAGAGAATAAAAAAAGAAGGGAGCTCTTTAGACAATCAAGTGGTTGCTTTGGACAATTGGCCGAGGAAGATGACCGTGTATTCTCCCAGAGACGTGCGACGGCAACAACTTAGAGCATGTGTGTGTACATTTAAAAAAATTAGCACACTTCTCCTATGAAAATGAAACCTCATAACTCACTTTTGCAATATAATAACTTGCACAATATAACAAACAGAGACATGCATTAAAACAAGCAATTTCCCACGTGACTTTGTTAGGCTGTTGGCATCCTCAACTGCCTCCAAATATATTGCTCTTGATTGAAGATCAGAAGCACTTTGGGTTTGCCATCACCCATCACCCATCACCCATCCTTCACTTTGGATTTACAATTACTTGAGACCCTCTTGATAGGCCCTCGGATCCAAGGCACACCTAGAGGGGTCAATGGTATTTTATTCTTCTTTGAAATGCATGCATTTGTGCATTGATTTTGGGCATTAGGTCGGCATTGAGTTGAAAATTCTCAAGGGTTGCTTCTTTATACACGCCTTGATCCATGTGTCGCAGCCTGTGAATGCCTCAGAATGTGCATGTCGTTGCTTGTGATTGTTGCACATTGGTGGTATCGCACGCTCAAAATTTAATACGAATGGGGTATTTCTTCATACATGGACCATGAATGAAGGTCCTTGGTGTGGTCACTTTTGTTGTCATGAATGCTTAAATGAGCTCATGGTAAACTGGTTTACTTCTCCAAGTTGAGATTTTAGAAACACATATGACTCCCGTGAGAGGCCCTTGGATCCGAGGCACACCTGGAGGGGTCAATGGTTCTTTTTCATTCTTTAAAATGTATGCATGATCATGTTGTGATGCTTGCTTGCATGAGCTGAAACTGCTCAAGTTGCACTCTGCAAGTTGAAGTTTAAAAATTACTTGAGACCCCTGTAGGAGGCCCTCGGATCCGAGGCACACTATGAGGGGTGACTTGTACTTTTTTGTTCTAAAATTTTGATGCATGACCTCATTGTTAAGTTTGTGTGCATGAGTTGAAATTGCTCAAATTTCCCGGTCATATGTTGGTTGTAATGTTGTGGTTTCTCTGATGACCTAGATGAAGGACTTCATTTTAAATCCAACCCCAACACGGGAGGTTATGGGCACACTGTCTACGGACATGGGCACAATAGCACATGATATTGACACGCCGACAATGGGCTAGGATGAGGATGGTGGGGATTTGGGAACGCTCTCGGAGAGCATGCGTTTGCCAATTGAAGAATTGGGCATGGAGCTTCAAGTAAGGGATCCGTTAATCGAGGCGTCGGAGATGGGGGTCGATCCAGGCTTGGAGTCCACGGAACAAGCATTGAGGAAGTCCATTTGTGGGACATCATCTGATGTTCTACAGAGGTCTATCTTTCCTCACATGCCGGAGCTCACATCCCATTGTGTTGGATGTTGCCCATGACAGAGGTTCGTGTTCCAAAGAAGCCCGACATTGAGAAATTGAAGGGTGAGTTTGTGAAAGGGTACCGCCTAGGATCAACAAGTTTCTACGTTGCTGTGAAGAGTTTCTCTATGGTGGGGAAAGAGCTTCTTGCAAACGAGCGTGCGGGTTGGTCAGAGCTCTGGCGGGAGGAGGACAAAAAGTTTGAGGCAATGATTTAGGGCAGGCCAGAATTGCAAGTACTTTCAAACCAATGTTTCTATAGGTGGGATGGAAATCACTGTCACCTTGCATGGATGGAGGTCATCTCTACCATGCACAAGAATGATGTAGCATTCCATGTTTTTGGTGGGGGCAGTGTTGTTGGAGCCAACTTTAGGGAATCAACACATCTTCCTGAACGCTATGATGGACTGGAACAAGTGAGTTCCTTAATCCTATAATTTCATAATTTGAAGCATTGCACCTGCTAGTTAAATTTTCATGAATTATTGTTACTACGGAAACTCAACATGATTGAGGTTTATGTACATTGACTTCCATGCAGAAGGATTCCAATTATGTGACTTAACAGCTTACACACGGGCTAAAGAGAATTCAACATTTCAGTTTATTGGACTTTGATCAGTTGAAGGGGTTGATTTGTGAGGAGGACTAGTAGACTAGTGTGGTAGAGCAGGACCGGAAAGGGACAAAGAAATGGTACCATATGACCTTAGATGCATTCCTGAAGTTATGATATGAGGTACATATAAATGTATAGACTCTAGTTATCTTCAATTTCTTATTGTTTTAGTTCATTGAAGACTTTGCTAAACTCTTTATTATTGATTGTTTGTATAGCGGGAGCTGATTGCTGCACATGAGGATTGTATTTGCTCATATCAGGACTCTCTTGTCATAGGTGTTGGAGCTGATCGGTTTGGCAGCTCGGTAGAGTTGGTCACAAAATGTAGCAAAGTGGTGGCAAAGAAGAAGACTTAGTGCAGTATCTTGCTCACCCGCTTGCACAAAATTGCAAACCCAAGTAACGGCAAGGAATTCTTTTACAAGGTATGTGTATCTCCTAGTTTTATGTGAATGTCCATTTGTATGAATATTTGGAGGTTGGCGGTGTCCATATTATGCATCAATGATTTTATGCTTACTCCATTAATGTTTCAATATGCTTTAGATTTTACACCATTATGACATATATTGGAACAAGCTGGAGATATCGTCAGAGAAGCTCCAGTTGATCTCCACCACCAAAGTCGCAGCTAGGTTCAAAGGTCGGTGGATGTTGTGGTGGAACACGGTAAGGAAGCAAAGATGAGTACAACTTCCCAAAGGCTCTGTGCTTGGACACCAATCTTTGCCCCTGGCTTGACGTGGCATCTTTTTGGGCAGGAGTATGTTTTCTGAATCAATGTTGTTATTTAACTTCAATGTTTGTGAAGGTGGATTTGTTTCAGACAACAATTTTTTTATTTCGAGTTGGAAGAGGAGGCGGAAAAGTTGTTTGCGAAGATAGTGAAGGAGGACAACGTTGTCATCAAAAGAAAGGGCCTTCCAAAACCAATTCTTGACATCGATTCATGGATTGAGTCTCATTTTTTGACTTTCTGGCATAGGGCGTTCAAGAATCACTTGGGGGTGAAGCTCGAGTACGTGAAGTTTGAAGAGTTTTTGAAGCAGCCGGAGATGTTGCAGACCTTGAAAAGGGTGGTTCTTAGGTATTTTTGGAGGGAACTAGTTGACAATGGTGCGCTGCAGCTTCAGGAATTGCCCATCCGATTCAAGAAGTGGATTGATACTACTATTTGCAAGGACTGCATCTTTACCAACTCGTAGCTGCGGCGCTTTACTCGTCATCACCTGGCTCAATGCCCCTGGTACTTGGAGCTCCGTGACACTACTCCAACTCTACAAAATGAGGTGGAGCTTTGGGCGTCTTGCGATGCCTTGGCTTTGCAGTGTGGAGTGGGCGCTGCGGTCAGCTTTTCTGTTCCAGTGACAGAAGAGCTCAATCTTTCTGAGAAGGTGAAGGCAAAGGCAACGAAGCGTGCAACAATGATTGCAGCCAAGGCGGCAAAACGAGCCGCCGCACGGTTGGAGAAGGAGACTACGAAGAAAGAGCGGAAGGATACGATTCTCAGGAACATGGAGCTCATGGCGATGGTAGCAAAGGAAGGGCCTAAAAAGTTGCTTTGAGTGGATGGTTTGGGAGCATTTTTGCAGCCACCACCTATGTTGACCACGTTTGGCATTTCTCCATTACCCAACAGCCGGCCTAGAGCTTATGTCACCAAGCCTTTGCAGACGATCTATTCCATTCCCCCGGTGGAGCATATTGAGTCCAGCGTGGGGGTCGAGGTACTGTGCCACAACGCCCTCTCCATCTTTGCTGAGTTTGATAGTGTTGCATTCTCGGAGGATGCTCCACTGGTTTGGAGAGACATGGTACAGTGGTTGAAGGCCCACGGCAGATTGAGGGCGCGGTACTTGAACGGGGATTTGTCCGACAAGAGGTTGGCAGGCTTGTTTGTATTTGACGTCCCAGAGGACTTGCCCGTCTCGAGTATCAAGGGTGGTACTATGGTCTCGGTGTGGAACATGCTTCTCATAGTACCGACCACAAACGGCAGGAAGGAATTCCCTTGGATTTAGAAGTGTTTTGAGCTGGCGATGGAGTTTCTTTGCGAAATTGCGATGGAGGGGCAATCATTATGTTTTACTCAGATTCCACGTCCATTTCTTTTGAATTGGTTTCTTGGGCGTCCTGGGCGGACTTTTGAGAGGAAGCGAAGTGGTTTTCCATCAATAGACTGCCACTCTTCTCCGACGCACGCCCAGGCCGCACGCACAAGACCTTTATGGTCAAGTGCTTTGCGAGGAAGACCGATCCGCCAGTGCCATTTGTCTTCAACGACAGAATGGAGCTTCTCGCGGATGGGATTGAATTATCGTCTAACGGTCATTTGACCAGCTTTATTACCGATAACTCACTCACATTGAGGGCCTCGGATAGGACACCATGGCAGGGTGCAAGAAAGAAGTCTTGGAACCTTATGGAGGCTCTGATCAATCTTTGTACAAAGGGGGATGAGATTGTGATGGACCTCACCGCATCTACGGGTTGATATCTTACTTTCTCTGAACAATTTTTATGGTTTCATAATTCTAACTGTAACCTCTAATGTTTTTCACACCTGATTGAGGCACATCCAAAAGGGCTTGCAAGGCCCTCAAGGGCCATATCCTTGCCTTGGAGGCGGACATGGGTGAGGTGCTCCTACCTCTTATCCTCCTCGCGGTGAAGGTGGAGTTTGCAAATGCAGAGCTTGTGAAGGAGCCTTCTTGCAAGTGGTCGTTGGAGGATGGCAATGATGAGCTTGAGATCAACTCTGCGCCAAAGAGAACTTGTAAGTAAGTTCTCTTCCTCTAAAATTGATTTCTATTTTTTGTATTCTATAAAGTTGCATCTCTAATCAAACATGGTTGCAGACGGTTCTCGCCGTTGTTGATGGCTTCTCTATCAACACCTCAGGTTGGAGTGCTGGCTCACTTGGCAAGCTTGTTGGTCAGTCCGGAGCAATCGCATGTTTTGCTTGAGTATGCAGAGGCTGTCACTATTGCACTCGCAGCGCAACCATTGCCTCTAGGTTGTCCACGAACCGGTAGACTGGACTCGGGAGCGGAGGTTTTTCTAGACGAAGAGCCGTAGGAGGCTTGTAGTGATTCAGATAATAGTCGATCAGGTAGTGGTGAACCATTTATCCACGAGGTCAGCGACGATGAATTGTCTAGAGAAGAATGGTGATTCCTCCATTTTGTTTCTTTGTATTGGTTATTTTCATGATGATTTTGATTTTCATTCTTGTACTGTATCACTAACGGATGCATTAAATTATTGATAATATCTGATTCTGACTATAGGTATAAATTACAACATCATGAATATTGAAATAAGTTTATAAATGTTTGAAATAATCATCTCATTTTGACGTTTACCATTACTACCATATATCTACGAACAGTATTTTCCATTATTGAATTATGAATTTCCTCCTTGACTTGACAGCTACAGTCCTTTGTTGTAGGTCATTAGGAACCTATGTCCTCAAATCTGCTCCTTCTTCATCCTATTTTTATATCTATCCAAATAGTCTAAATATAAATGATGGCCATAGGCACCACTTTTATATTTAAGGAAATATAATGCAGCCCGAGGTCCACATTTTCTCCTCCTTCTACAAATTTTTTCTTAATTTTTTACAAATGGTTTGCCTGAAGCCACGGCAATAGGTGTCCCTTTTAATTCCATATTAAAAACCATGCAAAAAACTATCATAAATTCATTGCTCACCGCTCGCCCCTCACTGCTCACTGCTCACAAGATAGCATTCCGGCTTTGGAGGGCATACTACTTCATCCACAAATAGATTCTTGCAAGAATTTTTGTACTTTGAATAAAAGAGGTTTACATGTGTACTAGGCTAATAGCTTTGCATTGACATATCATATGTGAAGAAAACATCAATGCATGATTATTGATGATTTTTGTACTTTTGTCTATTTGATTTTATAAGAAAATGTTCCAAGCTTATACAAATTAAAATGGAAGTTTTTGTATGCAATGAGAGAGATCAACAATGACAAAAAAATGAAGAATCTCTTAAAGACAAATTTCAACCAAAGTTTAAGACCACAATCATTGTGCCAATGTATGAAATACAACATAATATGCAACATGGTATTCATTGTATTTTAGTGTATTTGATGTAATTTGTGTTGTATTCCTTGCTCTTCTACAAGTTCTATAACTCCAAATCATGATTTGATTTTGTAAAGTGTTCATGTAAGTGTGCAAATGTGAACTTCACATTTCACAACCTAATTCCTCATGGATTTCATGCATGTTTTACACCTCCAAAGTCCTATTTTGGGTCTCTTGGGCACTAGAGGGTTAAAAATAAATGAAAATTATAAGGGCTGCCAACATAAAAATTCCGGGATATTATGACAAGGCATAATAATAAATACTTAGTCAATACAATTATCAATTGTATTATACAAATCCCTTACACAATGAAGCCAACATTGCGGTGGCTGCAGACTCTCACCAGAAAGGACAGAAAGCAGCCGCACATAGCAGCCATACCGCCTACAACTGGTCCCGGGTTGGGGCCTAGGTTACCAAATGGGATGAGCCAAGGAGAAACCCTTGCATAGGCCTCGAAGCCAAGTAAGATTCTTATCCTTTTCCACTTTTTGAAATTTCTTTCTATCTATTTTGTTCATTCTGTTCAAGCAGGGGGGGCAGTAAATCGGCAAAGGGAGAGGGGGGAGGTTTGAACACGCTTGGACCTGGTCCCTTAGCATGTGCGGCCGCCGGCTACTCATCCGGGCCCCTGGTGGATTGGTCCCGCCACGGTCATCTACAACCTGACGCCCCCCCTACGGTTGCATGTGCGGCTGCTTAGCCCCTAAGGTACCGTGACAGTTTCACACCAATACACTTCAAAATTGTTGGATTCTAGTGCAATGGATAAAGAAGGAAACAAAAACTTTGATTTTTAGTTTTGACCATAGGATCTCAAATACGGCTTATTCAATAACATACTCCAAAAATTTCATGAACTTTGACCGCACGGATTGAAAGATTATAGTGTTTAAAGTCAAACAAATGGTTCATTTTCTTCCCTGCGTTCGGTGGATCAACAGACTTTGACTTCACTTGGTGTCAAATTTTTGCACTACACAATGTCAGAATCTATAACCATCGTGTTAAAAATGATGTTAGTTCCCTAATCACCCAATTTTAGAGGTAGAGGAGGGGTGTAGCATATTCAAAACAACTATGCAAGGAATGGAGGTTCAAAAATTGCCAATTTGCATTTTAATTTTTTGTGAACTTAGTATGTTTTAGATTGATAATCCGAATGGTCAATGTAAAGATTTATACTACACATTGTTGTGGAACAAAAAAAAAGTAAAAAAATATGAAGATCTCTAAGTTTTATGTGGAAAAGAAGAAGTTTTTTGGTACCTTGCGTGACAATGTGTGAAAATGTTTGACTTGGGTTAATATTCTATTTTTCACTAAAGACAAGATTTTTTTTGATAATACGAACTTTCAAAAAGCCCATTTTTAAAACTTGGTCCTTTAGGGGATAGAGATGTCACCATGTTGGCTACCTCAAACCTTCAACCTCAAGACGGAAGCCTAACTTCTAATAAAAAAATTGTAGGCTGTGTACTTTTAAGTACTAACCCTAAACTCTGAATTGTCAAATTACCACACTAAACTCTAATAGAAAGACTAAACTCTAAAACGTTATTGCTCCTACTGTGGACAACGCCCACACCATCCTCCCTCCACCAACCGTCTTTGGTTACGAATTCATACCGCCGCCTTCACGCTCACACCTCTAAAGCCCCCTGAACCGCACCACAACACCACCGTGAGTAAGGGCCGCTTCACACTTGGTGGCCAAGTCGAGTGGCCGTCGATTTCCACCAATAAGATTGCTAGAATGGTCAAAGTCTGGACTTTGGGCCTTCATAATTGTGCCCAAACTCCAAAGGCTGTCGTCCTACATGGCAACACTTTTGGGCTCTTTTGGCCCCAAAGCAACAGCCTCTCAAGCAAAACTTGGGTCGCCCATTATAGCGGACTCGCACTACAATTGAGAATCCGTCCATGTTTTTAATAAATAATAAAAAACTGACAAGATCTGGACCACTAGATGAAAGAGACCGAATTTTTTGGCTGATTTTATTGGCT
Organism: Bryoerythrophyllum caledonicum; assembly: GCA_963971425.1. Taxonomy (NCBI): domain Eukaryota; kingdom Viridiplantae; phylum Streptophyta; class Bryopsida; order Pottiales; family Pottiaceae; genus Bryoerythrophyllum; species Bryoerythrophyllum caledonicum. The sequence continues at coordinate 12,237,276 of OZ020516.1, forward strand.
GATTTTTTTGGGCTGAATTTTGTTGGCGTAATGATATGGGGTTTGGACTATGGACTTGGCCTTTGGGGCTTCACACCACGACCAGCCAAACCTTCAATCTATATTATATAATGTATTTTTTTACCAAAAGTTTGGACTCTCGCCATAATTTGGCCACTCATTTTGACCGACCGACATTTTGACTTGGGCATACTGTGAAGCGGCCCCAGTCCCCTAGACGTAAAGCATGGACAGTCTCAATAAACAATAGACCAAGGAAAAACGAAAAGGTGACGTACCTGAATCTAACATCTATGATGGCTGCCCCGCCAGATCCAGCCCTCCATCACCCACACCCCCCGCAGCTGCGCCCTCCGACCAGGAATCACCGCTGCCGCTGCTGGCCCCGACCAGGCAGAACTTATGCTGCAGGTCCCTCCGCCCGGTCGCCGCCGCTGGAGCATCCTTCCCCGATGAAGCAACCGGACTTTTATGACAATGTCAGGCTCTCAGACTAGTTCTCTGGCGCTAGATAGAATTTGACCGTTGGAAGGGTTGAATTTGCAGGCTAGGCGAGAATGACAGAGCCCACTTCGATCTCGCACGGCGAGTTGCTGCACTGGCGGCCCGCAGGCGAAGGTCAGAATGGAGGGCACGCGACAGACTTGGAATCAGGGAAGAAGCGGCCCTCCGCGGACGTCATGGTGCCGCCTGCGTCCGTTCCACTGATGAAAGAGGAGGAGGAGGAGGAGCCGAAGCTAGCGGAGGTGGGCTATGTCGATATCTTGAAGCAGTTCTCATTGCTGGGATGGGTGGCCTTTGGCGGCCCCGCCGCGCACATTGCGCTTTTCCAGAAGGTCAGACTCTTGCTCTTGCATCTGGCGTGAAAACTATGGGCTCGACTTTCCCATTACTCACGTTGGGTGCTCCTCGTGCAGCGTCTCGTGGAGCGCCTCCGGTGGCTGTCCACGCCCGTGTACCTGGAAATCTTCGCGCTCTGCCAGTGCATACCGGGACCTGCGTCGACGCAGGTTTCATTCGCGCTCGGTATTCTGCGAAAGGGACTTCTTGGTAAGCTACCAGTAGCCTCCCCTATCCGTCAAGTCAACACTGGAGTGGTATTGACGTATGGTGTGTTTTGCAGGTGGTCTCCTCTCGGGAATTTTGTTCCAGTACCCGGGCGCCATCCTCATGACAGCCATCGGTGTCTTCGCCGCGAAGAAGCTTGAGAATCCACAAGGCTGGTTGGAGGGCATAGCAGCAGGTACGTAATTGAAGATGAGCGCAGGACTGCAGTTCCCGTAATTTAGGATTCCTAACCTGCTTCTCTTTTCAGGTGTCGCCGCGGTAGGAGTGGCGCTCGTCGCGTCGGCGTCCAAGTCCATGTGCAGGAAACTGTGCGCCACGCCGCTACTGGCCACCATCTGCACCGTCACCGCCGTGATCGCCTTCTACTGGCCGAAGCCATACACGTTTCCGGCCGTCATCGTGGGCAGCGGACTGGTGACGATCGCATGGTCATATTTCAAGAGGGAAACGCCGAAGCCGAAACCCGTGAGTGCAAATCCCACTTTCTCCTATCCAATCCAGTCTAACCGCCCACCCTGACGTGCTCTCTCTCTCTCTCTTGCAGGAGGCGGATCGGTCCGCAGGGAAGCAAGGATTCGGGATATTCGCAGGCGGCGTGCTGATCGCCATCTGGTTGGTCGTCTTGGTGGTGACTCTCGTGACACGGCGGGCGCAGAAGAACCCTTCCATCTTGCTTCAGTGGTGGGAGGTGTTCTACCGGACGGGGTCGATCATATACGGAGGCGGGCAGGTGGTGCTGCCGATGCTGTACACGGACCTGGTGCAGCAGGACTGCAACGCGGTGGGGATCTGCAGGGATCGGCCGGACTCGTGGGTGACGAGCACGCAGTTCTACGCAGGTCTGGGGGTGCAGCAGGCGTTGCCGGGCCCCTTGTTCAACTTCTCGGCGTACCTGGGCACGATCATGGCCATCAACCATGGCTACGTGTTCATCGCGGGCGCGGCGATCGCCTGGCTCGGTCTCTTCGTGCCCGGGATCCTGCTCGTCTTCGGAATCCTACCCTTCTGGGGCAAGTTCCGCAACTGGAAAATCTACAACCGCGCGCTCCCGGGCCTGAACGCGGCAGGCATCGGGCTCATCGTCACGTCCGTGTTCTCGCTCACGCTCGGCGCCTACAAGCAGAGCCCGTTCGGCACCACGTCCATCTGCATCGGGATACTGGCGTTCACCGCCGTCGATCAGTTGCAGTGGTCTGAGCCTCTCGTTGTGGTCGGCGGCGGCGTGCTGGGGGTCATTGCGTGGGCGCTGAAAATGAACTAATCACTCATCACCACCACCATCACCTCAGCTCCGATTCTTCATCTTGAGTTACGGTTGATCATGCCACCAATACGTTCCCTCCAGTGTGGTACCCATCAGTCTGTGCAATCTGTGTTTTTCATGTCACTGCGGCATTTTCGCAGAAATGCACTTTTATTATTAGTAAAGGGAGCATCATACAGTGGCATTGTTACATGAGAGTTATCGCCGAGTATACTGCTGTGAGGTTTTTTTGGCTGTGAGCGTTTGCAGCTGTAGAAATGAATCTTGTTGAGAAAAGAGTAAAGGGAAACAGTTTCCAGGTGGAGTTTATGGGCAATCATTAGTTTTTGAGGAGAGATGATGTGACTGTTTGGAAATGAAGAATCAGAGGAAGTGGTCTCATGTATAGTTCGTTGAGTTTGCCAGTATCTTATTCTTATTCATGATACCCAGGCAAATGTTATGTCCCGGTTTTGTTTACAAATGTGCACATGAGCTTGCATTCTGGCGGTCGCTTCGAATTGGAGATGTACATTCTGTACATCTACCTAGTTGGATGAGGTTTCTGTTACAACTACTGCTTTCTATGAAATGTATATCTACCACCAATTCACCGATGGCTGGGTTCATTTGGGTTATGAGTGTTTTCTAGTATCTGAGCCCTTGTAAATTGGGGCATCTACCTAATTGAGTCCATTCAAGGTTAGCAGCTTTGGGTTTTCTTAAAAGGCGTTCTGTAGTCGATTAGCCCAGTATCCAGAGTGGGTTTCGGTAACAAAGCGCAGCTCATAGGATTGGTTATGTTAGTGATTGATCCAAACGCGTTCCAGCAGGTGAAATGAGCTTCTCTTAAGTCTTGATCGGGTCCTGTGCTCACTGCGATGTTCTGGAGAACTATATTTCTGCAAGGCACTCGATCACTGCACTTGATTTTCACTGCCGAATTCGATGACGATGTCCCTGTGATGTTGGCTATGATGATTTCGGAGACGGCAACGGCAGAGGTCTGCATCGAATTTTCATTGATTACTCTCAGGTTGAACATGAAGGTCACCAACAAATCCTAGAGGAATTCGATTTTAATGGCGTTTCTCTGGGAATTCATAAATTGTTCATCAAGTTCGTTCAACACCTAGGACATATTTCTGTGAAGACAAAGGAGCATTACCTCATTCGCACAAGGAGTGGGAGAGTCACAGTAATACTGATCGATAACCACCGGATTGTGCACCCTGTTCATTCTAGAATTCAGGAAACTCATGCCGTGGGCATGACCTGATCCTCCCTGAGTCACCAAAAGTCGAGTAAGTTTCAGTGTGGTGAAGGAAACGAGTGACGTACAACGAACTTCGAGAAATCCATGAAAAACGTACATGAAAATCATCACTTTATAAGTTGGCATGCTCTAACCATACCAAAACTGGGTCGAGCACCGAAGAAATGAAATCTTAAGAAGGAAACGACAGTAACATCGGCTAGGCCGCTGACATAAGATCATCGAACGGTCAGAGCATTACCTGCCACGTTTTGATACGAAAACCGTTGGTAGTGCGGTCGAAAATGGCACGCTCCACTCTAATACCCCAAACGCATGCTCTCGATTTCAATTTCCCTAAGCTTCCAACACTGCATTCATAGAACCACATCACCACTTGATTCCTGTCATGACAAATCTCACAATTTCATGACATCTTGTTCAAGGTACAGACCAGCATGTGACACTGTCTTCCACACTCAGAAATCCCAACTCTCAGCTCGTGGCAATCAGGTCATTCGAATCTTTTAAAGCCCGCCTTACCATATTCTTTATGCCTTACGAAATGCATAAAGATGACACTATTCTACACTTTGTTCTAAATCTAAAGTGTGCATGCTGCAGACAGCTCAGTTTAATGACCTGATGCCGTGACCAGGCCCGCACAAGATGTCCTCGATCAACACCCGATTCGACCCTGTCTGGATGGAGACGCAGTCATCACCTGCACATAATCCAAGCGTAAGAAAATCAATTGACCCATACTTAATGGAAATTACGACACTACGAAGCTGTAAGATGGCGTACCAGTGCGGATCCTGCAGTTCAAGATGAAGACGTTCCTGGAGTTGGTAAGGTGGATGCCATCAGTGTTGGGGCTCTCCCTGGGTGCCGTGATTCGCAACCCTGTGGCGTACACGCCGTCGCAGTTCGTGAACGTAAGATGAAATTTCGGGCTGTCTCGAATCCTCACATTGCTGACGCGAACATTGACGCAATTCTGAAAAACCAGCCCCTGAAATGCCCGCTCGAAACCAACTTAGATTCACACAATCCTCTTCTTCCAAACATAGAGTAACTGAGCAGTGAAACCTTTTCGCAATACATCAATCAATCCATGACTTACTACTCTTCCACTGGCGTACTAGATGTGACAACACAATACGAAAGAGTACTCACATTGGGGGGCTCCTCAGATCTTGATGAGTTAGGGCCACAGTTCTGCAGATCCTCGAATGCCGTCAGAAAGTTGCGCACGATTGACGAAATGCAAATGTCACCTAACCTTCCAACTCAATGATCTGCAACCGAATTTAAGTAACTCACCTTCATTGAGGGTCTGCAAACTTGGCTCCACCATCGACTGCCTCTTCCATTGAACCTTCCGTGACCCACCACAGCAAAATCTCGAAGGTTCTTGAATGCCAGCCACGCCTTGTGATGCCCAGTGCCCGACCCCGGCCCTCCCATCGCCACGATCGTCCCCTCCACCTAATGCAACATGTTACAATCACAATTTGGAACAGTTCACAAGGTAGCATATGCTTCCACAAATCAACATGATATCAGCGAATTCATGTACATACCTGGAGGAGGAGATTAGGCGCACACGGGCCCTTAAACACAGAGGGCCGCAACGAGAATCTCCCTTCTGCTGGCACATACATGACCGCATCCGGCGTTTTACACGCCAATGCCCACACTCTCTGAAACTCCTGCAAAAACATCCCCAATTCCGTAAAAAAAAACCTTCAAACTAAACATGCCTGGAATCACGATCATACTCTCGCAAGCACCGAATCACCATCGCTTTCCATGACATCAATTCTACCTTTCCATCATCTGTTTTCACATACTTATGACATCCAATTACCCATCTACCTTTCCATCATCTGTCCTGCCGTCTCCCACGGCGCCCCCCTCCATGACATTGAAGACCGGTCTGTCGCCGAACACCATGGAGCTCTCCGAAGCGCGGCACCTGCTGTCGCAACAAATGATCAAGAACACCATCACCACGACGTGAAATTCCTTCACAAACCTCGCCATCCCACTCAATCCTCCAGGTTTTCTAACCTCGGACGTGAATTCTAAGCTCCGACACGAGATTCTAGACTTGAATTTCGAACAACAAGATGTGGACAACTTCATCGTCTGCTCATCGTCTGCTCGTTTTATAAGCAACAAGCTTGTCTGGTGGCAACTCGGGATCCCAACTCCGACAGGGGCGTCCATTTCCGGCACCAATCTCCCTTGAAATCACGATGGGATCCTAGATTTGGGGAGGGTCCCAATGCCGAGGTTTCGAGATGAGGTGAGTGATGGTTGTGTCGGATTTGGGTCCTTGGCGGGGCTGAGTTTCCCTCCACTTTGATTGTGTGTCCACGGGTATGGGGGTGTCAGGTTGAGGAGGGACCAGAAACCGTGGTATCTACGACCTCTGTTGATTTCGGGTTTGAAATGTACCTTTCTGCAGTTTTTGAATTTTTATGGTTTCTTTCAAGAGGATGAGTGCTGTTACATTGGTGCAGTTTTGTGGTTGCTGTTACATATGATGGATGTTTATGTTACATAGCGTTGGCTGTTTGTGAACTGGACTCTGGTTGCCAAAAAATAAAATTTTGAAAAAAAATATGTATAATTATGTAAAAAGATTACTTATTTTCAAGAAAACAAGATTAGGATGCCCACAATTAGAAGTCTGTGATTAGTTAGTTATGTTGCCCGTAGTTTCTTTTCGTGTTTTGAATAGGGTACACTTGCACATTTATATTATTAATTTTAGATATTAAGCAATTACGAACATCCTACTATACTAGAATATACAACTTACCCTTTAAGAAGAAGGTGGCTATGGATGGTAGAGAATAGATGGTATTCTACATATTCTATTGTGCTCGTAGATTTTGCCATCATCCATAGCCACCTTGTCCTTAAAGGGTTAACACTGTAATACAATAGTTGGATTCTTCACCCTTGAAAAATAAGGGTGAAAAATGTTTAAATTTTGCAAAATATTTGAATATTGATTCTTATTTACTACCAAAATTCATTAGTCAAGTGAAAACTTCAAATAATTCTCAAATTTGCATTTCAAATTTTGCATTTCAAATTTGCAAAAATTTGGGTAAAAAGTTCAGGTAAAAAGAACAGTGGTTTCAATCTGACTACCAGGATCTTGTCAAGTTTTGAATATTTTAATTAAAAAAAGCTTGGTATCCTAGCAAAAGTTTGGATTTCAATTCACATTTGGCCCAAACTCTCTTCAAGAGGCTGAACTTTTGGTGCCAATAGTGTTGCCATATAGGCTTTTTCAACCTGGTCAACCTCTTAGAACTAGGTCCCTTTTGTGAAGCCTAAAGGCGGAGTTTTAGCTGTGAACCAATCAAATTGCTTGAATACTTTCTCTCGACCTTGGTTGCTAGTAAGGACTCTAATTTAAGTTATTTTCTTCTCATTTTTGTTTAGTTTTTTTAAAGCATTGTTTTTTTTTCTTTTTTTAATCACACAAGTTGTTAAGGGTGTCACACCATTCTCAAGACAAACATTATTCAGTAAGAATGGGGGAGAGAGCTTATAGGGTTTAGGGGAAACCATTTTTTGTGTTAATGGAAACCATTTGTTTTGATAATAGAAACCAGTTTTTTTGTTCTACACAGTGTGACATCCCACATGAAACTAAAAAGACTGAGAATGGTCAATTAGCCCCAAAGAAAATGGATATCAATTCTCCAAGCTCATTCTTCACCTTGCAAAGTGAAGAAAGCCCATCCTCGATCTTCATAAAATGGACACCCTCTTTTCATGGAACAAGCACCACTTCACCTATGCAAAGATTGATCATGGGCAACTGTAGGTTTGACAATCCCTATTGCCAACTTAACCCGAGGATTTTCCATCAAATAGAGAGAAGCTTTCATATTGGGGATCAACCGCCAACTATTCCATTCAAACTAGGTACCTCTATGATTGGTAGTTGAGGTCATTTAGACAATATGATTCAAGTCTAGAATATAACCTTTTATTGAAGAATAGTCTAAATTTATTTATTTGATATAAAATTTCCTTGGATTAAGAAACAAGAATTAATAAAATTGTTTTTGTTGACCTATGCTACTTCAAGTGCGTTTGAATTCTTACCTAAAATGTTTTATTTGAAAAAATTATATGATTTTTCACCTAGATTTTTTTTTTAAAATCTAAAGTACTTAAATTTACTTTTTCATTTGCCTTTGCTCCCCTCAAGCCGTCCATTCCCCAAAGAACATGCATTGGGCTATGTTGGTGCAGGAATTGGAACTCTAATTTCCTCCATACTATTCAATGGCTCAAGCCCCTGTTAGCAACTTTCCTATTTCTAAAAATATGCCAAATGGTATGGGTCACAGCCCATCAAATTAACCCTTCAAACTTCATACTAAAAAGATCCAAGCTCCACAAAATACATATTTTTGTGTTTTAACCCTTAAAAGACGAATTCCCTCTAGGAGAATATTTTCCATTTTGGGCTGATTCCTAAGGTCTCAATATTGATCATGAATCTTGGAAATTTTTAATGAAGATGCAGCATAATGTAGCTTTGTGGGAATATGTTCTTTTCAAGTTCACAAAGGAGTTTTAAAAAGAAGATAATGCTATTCTAAGTGCAAAATTGGAGACTCCGGGCAACTCCTAAATTCTCCGAGAATAATCTATTGAGATTAAGATTTTTAACACATATAAAGAAGATTACTATCTTGGAAGATGTCAAAAACTTATGGCATGTTCATATAGAAGTCCTACTTCTACACCGGGTTGTGTGGTCTGCCTCAACTGGGCTCAAACCACCCATTCTAGGCTCGTAGCTCTCGAATCTGAAATCTAATGCTGCCATAAGCAACTCACGTACATGGACCTTACATTTGGGCCCAATTCCACCCCATATCCGCCTCTTATCCACCCATTCACTCTTTATTAGCTCCAAATTTACATATAGAATACACTATTCATGTCCTTTGGAGATGTTGAGTAATATATGCAAGCGCATCATTAAAGTCTTTAGAATGATTAACACAAATGTGCAGGACGCAAGATTCATCCGGTACTCATGATCTCTATGTAGGACGATTGTTGTGGGATGCAACCTTACTGGCTTGGACATTGTCTTAGGTTGTGATTCCAAAAGTACTGAGATGGAAGAACTAGCTTCAAAAGCACAAGACAAAGCTTCACAAGTAGAGGACACTCTTAATCCGCAGAAAGTGTTAGTCGATATTAGGTCAAGGTTATTAGACATCAACAAGTTGGCTACAAGAATGCCAATTTGCGGCTTCGTGTTCTTGCTATAGTACAAGAGGCGAAGGGAAAGCTTGAAACCTTGAAGGTCAATACTAACGGTAGACTACTCCACCCAACATCACAACCTTCTTTTCGTATGAACGAAGGTAGTAAAAACAAACAACGTTTCAAGGCGTGAAGTGAGTTGGGTCGGCGTAGGTCAAGGTCCTTGACTGGGGGGGGTTCCCCCCGGACAGGCGGATCTTAGGCCCGCTTTACACTATGGTGGAGAACTCCACCGACCAAGAATTCAAGGGAAATCGAGTAATATGATTGGAGAATAATTTGTTCTTCACTGGATTGGGTTTACACTATGGCCAAGACTTGACCGGTGAAGAACTTCAAGTATGGATGAAAAAATGACATGGATGCCTATAAGGCAACATCTTTTTGAAGAGTTCCTCTCCTCTCGATTAGTTTCTTGTCCGACCTCAACCCCCCGGACAAGAAACCAAACCACTGGAGAAGAAGAACTTACTTTAAATATTCTCTCCCCCTCCAAATTTGCTAAATTTTACTGCAGTTCAAGTTCTTGCTTCTTCTTCCATGAGTGTTTATTTTAAAAGACAATCATTGGGTAAGTTGCACATTTTTGTCTAGTTTATGTGGTACAAATTTCAAGTCAGTTCAATAAGTATTGAGTGAGTTACGTGCATTTTAGTGAAAGGGGGTTCTGCATATTTGCAAATTTTTATTGCTATTGATTTTCAACTCTTCTTTAATTGTAAATGACATGATTGTGGGGCTTGTGTTTCAAGTAGGAGTTTACTACTTGTTACTCTTTCTTAGATTTTCAAAGTTGACTGTAGCCCAAAAACTCTATGCTAGATAATGTTTTCTATACAAGAAGTAGAGTTAACCCAGTGTAATAAATGGCTCTCAAAATTACATACTACGTTGAATTCATGTGAACTTTTTACCACACAAATTAGACAAGTAAGACCATTTTTTCCAACAAGGTTTACTATATTTTTACACTTGATGTAAAATGTATAGATTTCAAAAGGGGATTGTGGCCAAAAATGCATGGGGGACCTTATAACATTAAGTAGATGGGAGATATCCATTCTTTGTTCAAAGAAATCAAAAGCATATTTGGAAAATGATTTTTCATCTACAAAGAGTTGGCGCATTGAAGAAATTAAAAGGAAAAGACAAGATGATATTGGCAAAAAGCAGGAAGGAAATTAAAAAAATATCTTACATTGATGGTACATGTTTTATTTAGAATAGTTGCTTTTGAGTTTGACCTTATATTTGGACATCAATCGTTGTCAAGGTATATTTCATCTTTATTTATATTTTTATTTTGACATCTTTATAGATTTCTTTTACACACTCGTCTAATGTGCAAAAATCATTTCAATCTATTAGTTGGGTCAATTATTGTCCACATAAAAAAACAATGTCCTAAAGTTTCATACTAATATTTTTTTCATGTTATGTGTTATTTTTCATATTTCATATTTCATATTTGTATTGAAAATATTTATACCAACTTCATATCATCTTTTTACAATATGATCTCAAGAAGGATTGAAACAATATTGATTTTATGTCAATATTGATATGGAATGCCATTATGACTTGTATGGAATCTTTATGACCATAAGAAACATATATCTCTGATATATTCTACTTATGAACAAAAGTGCCTTCTATTTTCCTGATGTACTTTTGGAAAATAAATTTTGAACAACCGAATCGATTTTTTTTGTAGTATAAAAATTATAAAGAAGAACCCATAGTAAGCACATAGATGTGTTGTTACTTAATCTAATGTTAGCATCAACAAGCCTTATGTGGTAATTGAAGAAAAGGCAAGCAAATAATTCAAAGGTTTGAAACAAATCAATTATAACATGGTTGTGTGTGCTAACAACATGTATATTGTATTCATGTGAAATTTTTATCACACAAACTAGACAACTAGGGGCTTTTTCAGAACAACTGTTACTACATTTGGACATTTGATACAAAAGATATAAACTTTTGTAGTTCAACGGAGCCCATAATGTACATAATATGTCCATTAGAAATTGTGGTTTCCATTGGCTAGCATAAACTTTCTTGGTGGTGAAGTTCACCGGTGGTCTTCACCTTATGAAGTTGGCCGGTGGACTTCACCGTTGGGTGTTTGCACTACTAACCTGTCAAGACTTCTTCATGCATTACTTTATTACTTTTTTTTTTGTCTTGTCCAACATCCACCGCTCGCCTCAAATAACCATGTCTTGGCCAAGACTTCTTGACCGGCCGGTGGAGTTCTCCACTGTAGTGTAAAACCCCCCTTAGAGAGGCAACGACGCTATCTTGTGAGCAGTGAGCAGCGAGCGGCGAGTAGTGAGCATAAAAAATCCTGAAATCTGGAATTTTTTTGTCATTTTTTTGCGAAAAAAGTGAAATTTGTGGTTTTTTGAGCAGATCATCAAATTTTGGTGACATGTTTTTCAAAAATTTCTAATTTTAGAAAATACCCTGTAGCCGTGACATACTGCGAAATTGCGCGTTTTTTTCTTTATTTCGGTCTTTTAGAGTTTGTAAGGTTTAAAACGGGTCAACTCACAAAACACCCAAGACTCACACACAATCTCCCCCAGACTCTAAATTCATTCCCGGGATGGTCTAGCGTCAACTGTTAAGTAGTTTGCCTTTAATTGTATGCCCAAAGCTATCTTTTATTAAATGACTTAAGTTTATGCACTTATTTTTAGGGAATCAAGCCTTAAAATGCCTCACTCTTAGCATTCCACTCTTAAGGTATTAATCCCAAGGATTAAGTGCTAGAATAGAGCCTTGCTCCTCTAAAGAGCCTTGCTCTTTAATTAACTATGAATATGCACGTAGTTAGTTTCCTAGACTTTTGCCATCTTCAGCTCATGGATACTATCCATTGCGCTCATTGTTAGTTCCTTAATTAAATCCATTAGAATTCACAAATTTACCTCGTGCAATTCGCTCCACTTCTCACGTACGTCCCACGGTTCACGTACTCACGTATTCATCACAAGTGTTAGACTCAAACAACCCACAAGTTAGATTAAGCCTCTAAATAATTCTACTCTAAGACTTGACTTAAGTCTAACCTATCTATTAGTCCTTAACACTTAAATGCAAAAAGAGTATCTTCATTCTTACACTTGCATGACTTAAGTTCTATCGCTTAGACTTAAGTTCTCTTATTCACACATGCATAAGACTCCCACCTTATGTCTTAATGCTTAAGTTTCCACACTTAAACTTAAGTCTTTCATCAACTACTTATGTATTTCGCACATTAATGCATTAAGTTTCTTACTTCAATTAAACTCCTAAATGCTTCACTCACATTTAGGATTATTGCTTTAACATCCACAATGTCACTTTGACATAGTTAGGGACTTCTCTAACTTAATCTCTTGAAGTTTTAATATTAAGTATTCACATTTCACTCATATGCAATACATTAAGTTTAATTCATTAACACACAATTTCATATCACATAAACGATTAGGATGATAGCCTAATTTCTACAATGAAGATCTAAATAAATAATGCATTTATGCATAGGAATTTATTCACAATTAATATCTCATGAATACAATTGCATTTACAAAACACAATGTCAAATTTATTCTATGAAGAACTAATATTATTGCAATTATACATATTAATCAAGTCACACACAAGACTTTACATATGCAAATTCAATAATATATATTAATAAAATTAAACATTCTTACAACCATAAGAATCATCAACTAGCTTTTTCACTTAAAGCTAGGGCTCACTCCAATCTTCCTCCAAGGAATTTCTATGGTAATGGCCAAGAATGATAAAAATTCAAGCTAGTCATTCTACTCAACATCCAAGAGGCACACCTCTTGACAAGAGGTTTTCCCTATCATTAACCATTAAGATTAATTCCACTTAATCTTCACATCTATTCATATCTATTCATGAAAAGGTACACCCTTCTCAAAGGGTGTGAGTTCAACCCTTTTCCCATTAATCCTTCTATCTTAGATATGAATAGGCACTTTTTGATTAATTAACTACTTAGGCTAAACTTAATCATTAATTATTTAATTTTCCATATATCTATAATCCTTTTTACACTTTATTTTCGGAAAAAAACTAATTTTGTCATTTTGGCTCTACATAGCCCTCCTCTTAGCTTGGAGACGTCCTCGTCGACTTCAACGACCTTTGTCCTTGAAATTAATCTTTTGCACTTCATCTTCATTTTTATTATTTTCTTATAGTCTCCTTAAGCTCCATATAGCATTTCTTCTTACTTGTATTTCTATTTTAAGAATTGTTGATTTTCTTTATTCGCTTTCCATTGTTCTCCTCTTTAATAAGTATGTCTCATACATACTTGGCTTCAAGTTTCTCCTTTCAACTTAACTCTTTTTAGTTAAGTCTTCCATTTTAGGACTTTCATAATATTTTTTCATTTTAGCTTTGAATTTTTCATTCTCTTTTAGATCTTCATTTTTAATTTTTATTGCTTTTCAAATTTTCCTCTTCCAATTTAATTTTTCTTCTATATCTTCTTCTACATTTCAATTTTTTTTTCAAATTTAGAAAATTAGCACTCATTAGTCCTCACATCTCTTGATTAGTAGATTAGTAGTGCAACTAATTACTAATCCTAGGTTACTAATTTTCGTTTCACACTCTTCTATTTCTTCTAACTTATGTGAGCTATCCTATCATACAATTTATGTAGTGCGTGTATTACTTCACCACTAATTGTGTTATCTACATCACTCACATAACTTCTTTTCTTCATTTCTCAATATTATCATGTTCTTTCTTATTTTTATTATTTTTTCTTTCATGGAAATCTCTCATTAGATTTATCATGTTTTCTCTTATTTTTCCTTCAACTAAGTTTAGTCTATGTGTCTTATTATTTAATTTTTTTTCAATTTTTTTTTTTTTCATTTTTCTTAATTATCATTTTTTCACATTTCAACATACTTTCAAACTTTTAGAAGTTTTAGGTACTACTCTATTTACCTTGGCTTACTAAGTCTTTATAGGTTTCCATCTAAACTCTGTTGTATCTTGGTTATTTTCACTCAGGCTTCTTTAGAGTTTGTAGATTCTAACTAATATGACTTAATCATTCCTATCACTAAACCTCATGTATAAGTCTCTCTTAAAGTATGATAGGTACAATTTGGTTCTAATTGTTCTTTTGATATTGTTACTAAAACTCTTATAATTCCATACTCAGACTCAAGGTTCTATTCAAATTGTTCTTTTACTAAGTATTACTTTAAAACTTTCTTCGTAGTTTTCTTAATCCTATTCCCAGACCAAGGACTCAGTCCAATAGTTTCTACACTAGTAATGTAACTAATTTTTGTTTCATAGTATCTCACATCAACTAGCTCAATGTTTGGAGACTTGTTCTTTTCTCTTCCTCAAGGTCCAATCAGTTTTGAGGAGTGACTTGTCATGATTACTTATCCTTTATCCAAGAGTTTTTAGCTGATTAGATAGATGGATCTTTTATTCCAATGATGTGAAGTTTACTTTGATTATGAGATTTGACACATTTACTATTACTCCATAACTTCAAGCATATTCAAATTCTAACTTATTAATAGGGATGGCCAATATACTGTGATAAAAAGTCTTGCAAAAGTGTCACTTCTTATGTGGTAGTCAAACTATGACTATTGTTGGTGTCTCACTTATCAAATCTCGTCGACCTTTATCCATGTGTTTAATTCATCCATGTTATACTTTGTTTACACACACATGTGTCTGTATTAACTCACAGTCTTTACATCATATCTGAATTGACTGGTATTGCACAAAATTCTTGAACCTTTTCCTCTTCACATTTTTTAATTAATGTCACCTTTTCCTACCATGATTGGAGATGTTGAATAAATCTTCAAGACACTATGGTAATGTTGAATTGCCATTAAAAAGTTTTAATAGCAATAATCATTTACTCCGTATGGTCCAAATTCACGAAATTTTGATCACATTATTTCATATAAGTTTAGGAAAAGATCCTATAGTTACATTTTCAATACTTCTATCATGATCTTTGTTAATCAATGAAGTAGAGATTCCTCTAAAATGGCCTAGCTTTTAGGGATTAAGCTATTTAACAATTCTTCATAAATCTCTTGCACAGATTATACTTGCTGTTTGTAATAAATTGGATGTAGGTACAACTAATGATTAATGTGATGTAGGGGCATCAATCTAGCCGCCGATTATCATTTTTTATTATTTTCTTTTTCTTTTTCACCCTAATAACTTAAGTGAATGTGAGATATTAGATGCATATAAGCTTTTTCATTTCAGATGAAGTGGTTCACAATTTCTTCCATGTCTCTGATTTTTTATAAACCAAGCTTTATCAAGGGAACTTATTGTATCACGTTTCAGTTCTGTAGAAATGAAGATTGATTACATGGTTGATCAGCCTGTAGGGTTGAATCATGTCATTTCATATGGTTTCCAGTGGTCATTGTCAGTTCAGCCTTTATGGTTGAATCATGTCATTAAATTAGGTGGAGGGACCCAGCTCATAATTCCAGATCAGCCCATCGAACATGCATGTCAGTCGAACATGCATGTCAGTCAAGTTCCTGCGCTTTATTCACTGCTTGCCCCAAATCACTCAGGAGCTTTATTAACTGCGTTCCCCAAATCACTCAGGAGTCACATGCAGTTCTCTCGTCAGTGGGTCCCTTCGCCAAAAACTTTGCACATCGAAACTTGGATTAATAACTTCAGAGGGTTGTCCATGCACATCAATACAGATAGAGTCTCTATTTGTGTCTATCAACGCCTCATGACCCAGTATGTTATATCTCATACTTTCACATTCCTTTTGTAAGAATTATTATGCTCGATAAGTTGCATATATTGATATGATGTTATCTCAAGATCATGAAATCGCTTTTAGTTCACACGTCTTAAGTTTAGGCACATCATAACTAAGCACTACATAATAACTTTGGAAGCATAATCCCTGAAACACTCACTGTTCCTTCTTGAATTTCAAAATCAAAACTGGCTAGAAACTTTTTTTTTTTTTTTTTTTTTTTTTTTTCATCAGCATGGTCTGATGTTAACTGTAGCTTAATTATTACTGAACAAACAACCAGCATATTTTGCAAGACAAGTTATGTTCCACGTCAGCTTCTTATTAAAGTTTCTACCCCATCATTTCTTATCACAAGTTAACACAGCATTTTGTTCTTTCCAGTACTTAGTTTATTACCTAGTTACAGTAACTTAACATTCAACCTACGTGACCAAGGTTTGTAACCATAATCTTTCAATGAACAAAATAGCGTTCACAGATCAAAGTTTCAAACGTAAGAGTTCAATCCTCATAAGCTTTGCCTTGCTACGGAACACTCGAAAAATTCAAAATTTTATCAACATGAGCTTCCGTTACTGATAAATAGCAAGGAGCTTCAACATGAGCTTCTAAGACTCAACTTCAGCTCTTCAACATCTGTGGGCTGATCATCATCATTTTAATTTTAATTTTAATTTAATTTAATTTTTTTTTAACATCAACGACAAATACTCAACTTGGTTCTTCACAGTCTTCTTGTCAAACTTCGGCACTCGTCACATAAAACAGAGATTGTCATTCACCGGCGTTGTTCACAGCTTCATGTTGACACAGAGTCGACGTCGTTGCTTATGTATTGACACAGAGTCTACGTCCTTGCTCATCGACGGTTTGCTTCCACTCTTGGACGTCGGTGTTTGTTCTCATCCTCCTTCTCAAGCTCCTGCATGAAGGTTTGAACTCCCATCTCCTCTATACTACGCCATACGTCTTCATCACTGATGAGAGATGTCGCATGAGTTAGTTGATAATTTAGCCAACACGATAGCTGCTGCTGGCGTTCTGGAGAAAATTCCAAGGCGAAGATGGAGCTTGAAGCAGCAAGGAAATGAGTGATGATCATACATTCCAACATCCGAATGCACCTTGCAGAGTGTCGCTGCAACTTCACCCACAGATAAAACTCCACCTTGGTGTCATCATAGTGGTTCACATTGATCACTACCTTGTATTGTGCACAAACGTACGATAAAAACTTACAAAATACTGCTGCACGAAAACAGACAGGATCGGTGTGGTATTGATGCGCATCAAAGAAGGAGCGATACGAGATTACACACTCTTCAAAAGTGCTGAAGTGCCCTGGCACTTGCGGCCAATTGTATGGCACTGTATCAATTCTTGCCCAAGGTGCCCATCGATATGTGCGAGGTACGTTTAGTGGGCACAAGTGAAAGTTGGTAGCCACATTGATAGGCACAGTAGTCGGCCAATTCTGAGAAAGAGAGAGCTTCGGGTACAGTGTATCCCATTTCCTCCACCTCTGTCTCGACAGACCAAAATCTTCTAAAAGCCACTCGATTGCCTGCCACGTTGGGAAGGGCTTTTCACTCTCCTCATCAAACATCCGATCATAGTGACCAAGATAACGTTGTTTTAACATTGAACCACTTACTGGCAGGGTGGACTGTAACCAAGTTGGAGGTCTGAATTCTACTGTCGATTGCGGTATCAATACTTGGACATGATACTCAAAGTCACTTGGGTGTGGTTGGTTCTCCAACATATGTCTCAGACGTTGGCACACCCCAGCTCTCTCAGAAATATAATGACCACAAGTGAGCTCTCCTCGCTTATGGACGTCTTCACGCTCCTGCACTTGTGTCAATGTACCGAGCAAAGCGGCGTCATCACTAATTGGCTGCAGCAAGTGTTGTACTGTCTGGTTCCAATCTCCATCTCTAGGGTGAACCACTGTAGCCGGCGGTATCCTAACAAGTCGATAAGACTCAACTGGCTGGTCATTAGCTCGTCTCTGAGCTATCTGCTCCTCCAGGTTCAAATAGTATAACAATGTACGAGCACCGAGGTCGCCTATCGGTACTACCAACTTGTTTGTAGTTGTCAAATACAAGTCACATCTTGTTAACATCTCGCACATGAGGTTGTTCATGTTAGCATATTTACTTGCATCTAACCAAAAAAAATCAAACGCCTCATCTGTGAGGGTGGCTCCTCTGGCCAAATTATGAATCCGCAGGAATGCTTCCCGTTGTAGCTCGTAGGTGCGGAACAAAGAAAATGATGGAGCTGCAATGCTGTCATACCACCACAATGACTCCTGTAACTACAGTTTTAAGGCTTGTTCTCCAAATAACTGCAGTTGGAGCTGACCATTGGCCTCTACCAGGGTCTTAATCTCATTCTCTTTATTACTTACCTCCACGAGTGCTGCCTTGTGATCTGCAATCTTCACAGCCAATTCTTGTGTGAGGTTCTCAGTGCGTTCTTTCAAGAGCTCCTTCTGGTTTTTCAGGTGCTCCTCATAACCCCGCAGATCCTTCTTGAGCTGTATTAGCTCTACTTGGGCCTCTTCGTATTGTTGCCTCTTGCTCTGGAAGTCTACAGTATCTTGGTGCATCTTCTCCGCCTCTGCTCTAACCATCACTATCTCTGCACGGTATCTTTCTCTCTCCTGGGAGAATTTTTTCTCCATGGTCTCTTTGGCACATATAGTTGCTGCACTATTAGCTTGTGCTTCAGATAAAAGGTTGTCTTTGGCTATTACCATCATCTCCAGTTCTTCCTTCTCTTTCTGCACGATCTTGTAAGTAGAAGTATTGGGAATTTTAGAGGGTGGAACTTGTGGTCGTATGGACCTATCTACTGGAGCTTTGTTTTTGGAAATACCAAGAGCACGTGTCTTGTCCGCCATTTCTACTACCTCACTCTGGTTGACCGGAGTCTTTGAGCTAACTATAGGTCTTGATGAAGAGGTCCTTTTCCGTATGAGTGGCACCTCTGGTGAAGATGGTGGATCTTCTACATCCATTATAGTGGGCTCGGGTGTCACTATAGAAACGAGCTCAGTGACTGTACCTGATACAACATGTGAGATCGGAGCTACCTTGTTTGCCACATACTCCTCCTGAGATTGCTCCAGTCGTGGTTTCTTCCTCCGAAAGCTAGTCTCTCCCTCCTCCTCATATGATCTGGACTGGCCTTGGTCACGTAACTTAGGACGAAGTTCTGAGAGATAGGTAGAGCTGTAGAAGAAGGTATTGTTACGCTTTCCAGCAATCTCAAGTCGAATTTGGGTGTATAAAATTTTAGCCCAGTTGAGCCGCTCTCCATGCCAACTTCGAAACGCCGCAGCTAAGCCTTCGGGTGCAAGATTGTCTTTTCCAGCAGGTGCCATCAACAACCGCCTATTCACGTAGTGCAACCATTCCACCCAGTTTTCCTTGGCACGATCTAGCTTATAGCCCTTCTCTGTTTTAGCTGCCTCAGGAGCATCAAATACTTCAAGCAGCTCGCTCTTTGACAAAAGAACGACTCCCATTAAGGTGGTCCCTGTAGTAGGTATTCCAGGGAAGTGTTTTGCCACTGTCTCAAGGTCAAAATGTGCCAGCTTTTCCTGTATCCTGAATTCTTCTCTTGCTCCTCGCTTTGATTCTTGCAAGTAGGCTTTCACTCGTTCTGGATCTGCTAGAGGCCAACGTTGACAAATGAAGTCCCACAGTCCAGCTTTTTCCAGGTGATCTCTATTCGGATCCACCACTTCGTCAGGAATCGACATCAGCGGTGACGGTGCCACCGTGAGTTCAGCTGGCCTTTTCGTCATGTCTTCTGTCCGTTTCTTCACCCGAAAATGTGCAACCACCTTGTCAATTTGTTCGTTACTTAAGATACCTTGGCCTAATCCCATCATTTTTAATATTTAGAGAAAAACTCCTTGCTTCAGGAAGACTTCTTCTTGCTTCAATAACTCACAGCTCTCGGCAAGGTTCTTTCTTTCTATCAACTTAAACTAACATATTAGATGCATGCATGCAGACACTCTCTTCGTCTTAGGTGATTAGCCTTCTTTTTATTCTGTTCACAATACTGAGATAACACTTACACAAGACATTTCCATACATGTGCTTCTTGACTCACCTTAACCTTGGATATTGATACAGACTGATACTTTCCTGATGCGGGGAAGTTCACTTGAAATTACTCTTGTGATGCTCACATGTGCTCTGATGCCACTCACTCCCAGAGACAATCCATCGCTTTGCAATGATACTAACTGTTGCTATTCACTGTGTGCTCATGCAGTCAAGCCACTTTAGTAACGCTCAGTGCATGTACATACACTACTTAGAAGATACAACAATCTGCATTGATAGGTTTTCTTAACAGATTTTAATTCTGACCACTTGCAACTTCAACTTGAACATCCCATGTTTGAAGGAATACGACTTCACAGACAGTATTAATTTAAGGTGCTTTTATCTTTATTCACAGACAGGTTTCTGTCTATGTTCACAGGTATGATTTGAGCAACCGACTTCTTTTAGAGACTCTGACTATTACTCTCGGCAAATTTTCAAAAAAATCCAACATTAATCATGTCCATACTTGAGAAGATATATCTGAGAGTTAACTCCAAGAATGATCGAAAGTAATGCAATGATACAGACAATTTTTTTTCTCACCTCAAAGTCGAATGCCTACAATGCAGACAGTTATCTCTTACTACTTCATGCACTCTCGACACTCCTGCAGTGATGCCTGAATAAACTACGACTTAAGAGCACCATTACAGTCCTGCATTGATAGGTTTTGCAGTTATCATTCCTGTCTTTCCAAACTGTGCACCGGTTGCGCCTTCTCGCTACTCCACTTCTCGCGCGCCAGTTAGGGTTCTGTAGCAGACTCTCCAGCTTTTCTCATGTCCTCTCAAACATGTGCTTACCACACACCAGTAGTAAGTTTGTTTTGTCTTCTTGAAGCTTGCTCTCCTTGGCGGGAGCCATTAGTTCTCACAAAATCATCATCTGAGCTACCTAGGTATCACACGTTAAAATGTAGTACTCTCGCCTGTATTGTTATCATTTCTTCTCGTGTGTAGGTTTTTAAAATCACATGAATGCCATGCACTTATTACAATCTGTAGCCTACTCACACCTCGCCTCGTATACTGTTTATACTCGCGGCTATATCGTACACATACCCTATTTTTTTATGAATACCTAGTTTTATTAAATACTTTCTTTACGTAATTCCCACAGGCTTTCCCGGAGCACTGACTTTGAAGTTCTACTGTTTTTTATTATTATTATGTTTTCACTGTTTACTTTTTAAAAATTTGAATTATTTTCCACTTGTTCCTCTTGAATTTTTCCACTCTTATTAATTTAATTAATTTTCTCTTTTAAATGACTGGTTTTTTATTTCCCTATTTATATTTTAACTTTCTTTTTCTCGTGTCAATTGTGCATGCAATCTGTACGTAAACTTTATCAACTGGTAGATCGTACAGGTCTCGTAGACTTGGAACCGTACCAGCCCGAATACCCGTATTTATACAAAATATCGCGTACGTATTTGTATCAATTTATGTACCTGCAGTATGTATCTCTATTCGATACATTCAGTTAACCATTCCTCTCAACCAGTACTTTACCAATTCTCGTTAGAATTAATTAATTAATTAATTTTTTATTTTTATTTTTTTCATTAATTTTGTGGTTTAATTTCCTACTTTGCCTTGTTCAACTCAACTGACTTTTCTCTTCCAAAATTACTTTTTTGTTTCCCAACTTCTAGTTTTGTTTATTGTTTTTTCTTTTACTCAACTTTCATAATTATTTATGTATAATTTGGACATTTGTCCAAAAATAACCAGGTTCTATAATAATTTTAATGTCATACTAAATATTAATAGTGTGACATTTTCTCCCTTAATCATAAGTTATAATTTAATTAATTTAAGAGAATTTTGGAAGATTTTTGTGCGAGTTTAGTTAAACAAATACTTTTATTTTAACACTATTACTTACGAGAAAGTAATTAATTAGCCACTTATAGAAGTTTTTTGTAAAGTGAGAGAAATTGTTTTTACAATTTTTACGAGTCCTTGGAACTATCACTAAAAATATTTCTCACCTTCATGTGGGTAGTTTAGGGTCATTGCGGACTACTAAAAAATAATTTTTAGTAGTGGTTTATCCTCTATTTGCATTTTTTATTTTTTTTATCTATCCTCCTAAACTAATCAAATTGATATGTTACTAAAATGTGACATTTTAGAAACAAAAATTTGAACCAAGTTCTATCATAAATTATAGTGTCATATTAGATATTAATATGAATTTTCTTCCTTGGCCAAAATTTAATTAGTCTAAGAGAATTTTAGAGGATTTATTTTCATGGGCTTAATCCAACAATTATTTTTGTTTTTGGGATTATTGCCCCCCTCTTTAAATCATAACTTGCCCTCAAGTTATGTATTTTTTTAACCTATAGCCATTATATCTTGAGGCATGAACATTACCCGCAAAATCTTGCAATTCAATAGATCCATTAGGATAAGACTTAAGAATGCGGTATGGACCAAACCACCTCATCTTAAATTTACCCGGAAACTTTTGAAATCGACTATCGTAAAGTAATACCAAATCATTATCATTTAAAACTTTTGGTTGTAACTTACTATCATAGTAGGTTTTTCGTTGTTTCTGTATAGCTTCCATGTTTAGGAAAGCTTGAGCTCTTATCTCATCAAGACGCTCTAAAGTGTCATAACGTTCTCTTAAAGATGCAACATTTCCAAGTCTCTCGGATATTGCTACCCGTAATGAAGGTACCTCCACTTCAATTGGTAACATGGCCTCCAAACCATATACTAACTGAAATGGTGTTGCTTTAGTTGTAGTTTTTATGGTACATCTATATGCCCATAATGCGTTATTTAGCTCATAATCCCAATTAGATGCATTCCCCTGTAATGTTTTAGTTATGATCTTACAAAGAATGCCATTAGACTTTTCAGTTTGTCCATTAGCTCTAGGGTGATAGGGTGATGACTTACGATGCTTAATGAAATACTTTTGCAGCATTTTCTCAATAGTATCATTGATAAAGTGAGTCCCCCTATCACTAACAATTTCTTTTGGACACCCAAATCTGGTAATGATGTGTTCATAAATGAATCTGGCAACAGTGTCTGCATCATCATTTTTAGTGGCAAGGGCTTCTACCCACTTAGTCACATACTCTGTTGCAACCAAGATGTAACGCTTTTGACCCTCACAACTAGGTGGTTTAATGGGACCTACAAAGTCAATCCCCCATTTCTCAAAAGGAATCTGTGCTAAAATTGGTGTTAATGGCATAGCCTGAGTGGCTGTCGGTTTACCGACTCGTTGACAAGGATCACATTTTTTAACATAACTAGTGGCATCGGCAAAAAGCGTGGGCCACCAATATCCAGCTCTTAATGCTTTTTGAGCTGTAGCCCAACCCGCAAAATGCCCGCCACAAGCATCATTATGACACCCTACTAAAATCATAGACACCTCACTAGGATTTATACATCGTCGAAGTACATCATCTTTGCCTCTCTTATAGAGAACACCACTTATCATAGTGTATGGTAAAGATTGATGAACTAATTTAGTTTTATCCTTGCTAGTGTATTCGATAGGAAAGGTGCCTTTTGTCAAATAGTAGATGATATCAGCATATTCTTTGGGAATTATATCTAGTACCTCCACACCCTCTTTAACACTAAAGATGTGTGCATCAGGAAAATTATCATCTATAGACTCTGGATTAATGGTCTCACTCAATCGTGACAGAAAATCTGCATTTTGATGTATTCTCCCTGGTCTGACATTGATGGTAAAGTCAAATTCTTGCAATAACAAAACCCACCTTGCAATACGGCCACTGAGTTGAGGTTTATTGATCATGTACTTTAAAGCATCATGATCAATATGAAAGGTAAACTTATATCCCAATAAATAATGTCTATATTTCTGAACAGAGAAGATCATGCCAAGACCTTCTCGTTCGGTTACAGAATAATTTCTTTCTGGGGCACTCAACTGCCGACTTGCAAAGTAAATTGGTCTATCATGACCTTTAGAATTTTTCTGGCTTAAGACACTTCCAATTGCTACATTAGAAGCATCAACATACACTTCAAAAGGCTTTGACCAATTCGGAGGAATTAGAACAGGTGCTTTACTAAGACGACGTTTTAACTTGTTAAAGGCCTTAGTACAATCATCTGTCCATACCCCTGGTAATAAAGTTTGTTTAATTAAAACATTCAAAGGTGCTGCTATAAAAGCAAACTTATATATAAATCTTCTATAATAGCTCGTTGCACCTAGAAATCCTTTTAGTCCAGTCAAATGTTCAGGTATGTCCATTTTGAGGATAATGTCAACTTTGTCTGGGTCAACTGATATTCCTTCACTTGAAACAACATGACCTAATAATTTTCCACATACAGTGGCAAACTCAGACTTAGCAGCATTTATGGATATACCATACTCTCTACATCGATCAAAACATTTCTTTAAATCTTTTGCATGATCTGCCTTAGAACCAAACACACAAAAATCATCTAAAAATATCTCCATGAATTTTCTAAGATATTTTGTGAAGGCTTGAGTCATAACTCTTTGGAATGTTGCCGGAGCATTACACAATCCAAATGGCATGACATTATATGCAAAAGTTCCCCAGTCTGTGGTGAAAGTGGTCAATGGTTTATCTTCTGGGGCGATCTGAACTTGGTTATAACCCGAGAATCCATCCAGAAAAGAATAACACTCATGACCAGCTACACCATCCAAGACTGCATCAGAAAATGGTAAAGGAAAGAAATCTTTCTTGGTTGCTTTGTTCAACTGTCTGAAATCCTGACAAATACGGATCTTACCATTCTTTTTAGGTACTATGACAATAGGTGACACCCACTCGCTAAATGGCACGGGATAAATGAAATTACACTCTAGTAATTTATCAATTTCCTCTTTAACCATTAGAGAATACTTTGGGTTCATCCTATATTGTCTTTGCCTAACAGGTTTAGCATCCGCTTCTAGGATAATCCGATGTTGACAAACATCAGGAGGTATGCCTTTCAAGTCTTTGTAAGTCCAAGCAAAGGCATCCTTCTCCTTCTTAAAGAATTCCAACCACTCATCATATTCTTTAGGACTTAGTCCATCATAGAGCTTAATAGGCTTAGGATCTTCCTTAGTGCCTAAATTCATTTCCATAGTATTTTTTACTAAAGGGCGAACACTAGGTATTTTGTCACCTAGCAACTCATCAGAATCTGATACATAGGGAGGTTCCTTATCAGATTCGCCCTCGATAGTAATGTTAAAAATAGGAGAATTTTGCCATGCTTCAATAGCTGCATCCGAGTCATCGACTTGACTAGGAGGGACAAAATACTCTCCAGGACTTAAACTTTTAAACGTAGGCATATCCTCGATAACGTTAGTGTCCTCAAGTTCAGATTCTGATTTTGGATCAGTGGTCCACTCAGAACCATCATCCTGGGTCTCACCATGGTAGTTGGCAAGAAACATGGAAAGAATGATTTTACTTTTATCCTTCCCAATAGTCAAAGTCCCTTTACCCCAATCGTCCTTGGCTTTGGCTAATGACAACCAAGGTCTGCCAAGAAGGATTGGATACGTGGAAATGGACTCACTCAATTTAAAGACAATATAATCAATTTTATAATCAATTCCACCGATTATTGTATTTAATTGTATTAACTTCCCCAAAGGTTTGACTCTACTTTGATCGGCCATTCTTAAAATAATGGGAGTAGGAACTATTTTGGTTATACCCAATTCTTCCATAGTGTCAACATTCATCAAGTTAACACTACTTCCACTATCTACTTGTACTCCATCAATCAAAGTTCCATCTATAATCACATCAACTGTAGGTGCCCCCGGATCTAAGGAAATATCATGGACATTTACAACTTCAAGTTGAACTTTACTTGCCTCACTTTTTGTTTTTGCCTTAGAATTTTTAACATTACTCTCTTCAATTGTTTTAGCTCTCTTACGAATTAATGAGGATGTCAATTCATTTTTGCAAAATGGTGATAAAGCAAGTAATTGTCTCAAGGATATTTGAGGTTGTAACCTATCCAAATCCGTGAGTATATCATATGGATGCATCCCAACAGCTAACCTCATGATTCTATTGTGTTTTCTCTTTTTTAAGGACAAAGATGGTTCTTTTACTATCTTCTTTGAAGGCTTATAAAAAGTAGGTTGTTCTAAAGGTTTCATTGAAGTACTTGGTTTTTCTATAATTGCAGGTTTAAGGACTATTTTTTCTGGCAAAGGAGGTGGTTTAGATTTTTCTTGGGAATCATTACTTATCATTTCAACTATTTGTGGTGATGGTTTAAGAACTTCTGGTCTTTTTAGTATAGTTGGCATATTTCTATCAAGCATAGGATTAAGTTTCACTTTACTATAATCACTCTCTGAGCTACTAACAGGTTTCTTTTCAAGAGCTTTTTTGGCTTGTGATCTAGTGATAAAGACATCATGAGGTGTATCAATAGCCATATAGTTAACATTTCTAGAATTAGAAGACTCTACTTCTTGAATTTAAACTTGTTTTCTAACATTAGGAAACTCAGTAATTATGGCTGTGCAAAAGGTAGAAACATGTCCTGTCTGACCACACCTCCCACACAAGGGATTAAACCCTACTTGTTGTCGCTTATTTGTGCATTCCCTAGAATAATGACCTGGCTCTCCACACCTATAACATACTACTTCCTTGTTCCCATCCTGATTAGGTCCTTTCCAAACTTGGTGTTGACTATAACCATTATTTCCTCTCGGTTGGTTATTATTATTCCTATGTTTGATGAAAGGTCGTGTGGATGTAATTCTATAAGGTTGTTTTTGGTTATTATCTTGAAAGGGTTGTTCTTGCACTAAGGCTTTAACTTCCTTGATATTTTTACAAGTAGTTATATCATAACCTTTTGCACCACGATATGCACATTTAAGTTTAGGAATTCCTCCTATAGGATATCTACACTCGGTGGCTAAGTGTCTGTGACCTTTACAATTACTACACCAAATATTAGTTCGTTGATTAGTTGGTTTAGGTCTCTTATTTCTACCTTCATTAACTTGTACTAATAATTCCTTAAATTGTTTTTGTAAGGCTTGTATCTCACTTTCCTCATGATTGGGGGGCATCAATGCAAGTTGTTGCTCTCTCGGATGAGGTGGTCCTTGTATAGTTAATTGAGGTTGATTAGATATTGACCTAGGATAATAATCTCTCCCACTATTATCCATTCCATACTGTGTAGTTACAGGTAAAAGGTATGGGTCCTGATATGGGGTTCTTCTCGTCTGTAACAACATATTCGATCGCTGCATGGCAGCTTCCCAATTTCTAGCAGCTTCATATGCTGCAGTTAAATTTGCCGGGTTGGAAAGTTTAACTTGGTATATACACATAGGATCTAATAATCCTCTAGTGAAGGTATTAGTAATCCATGCTTCTGGCATATTATGATCTCGCCATCTATTCAACAAGTTTCTTAGACGAGTATAATATCCAGCTATAGTTTCTGTGGGATACATTTGAAAACTTTGCAACTGATCTTGCAAAGTGTTATGGTAGGACTGGGGTCTAAATCTCGTTAAAAAAGACTCTTTTAACGCTTCCCAATCTACCGGTCTAGGATTTAAAGCTGCATACCACCGTTGAGCTTCCCCTAGTAAATTACCAGGAAAACTGGTGATATACTTGTCAATAGCTAAATTATTAGCTGTTGCCACTACTTGGAATCGTTCCAGGTAGGAATCTGGGTCTTCCCCTAAATCTCCATAAAATATAGGAAAAGGGGCAATGTTTAACATTCTATGATGAGCCATAGCAAATGGATTTTCTATATCCCCTTCAGGAGTAGATGGGGTTGTTGGTGGAGTAGGAGGTGGAGATTCTTCAGAAGAAGATGAGGTAGAAAAAGTCACAGGACGGGGTGGTACTCTAAGAGATAGTGACCATCTAGATGAATCTGATGAAGAAGATTCACTTTGATCTTCGTCACTTGTACTATACCCACCAACTTTACTACCCCGTGTTTTACTATCCTCACTGTTAAAGATTCCTCCTTTTAAACTACTGGACCCTGCTTCTTCTCCATTTACACTTAATTGATCTATCACATTTTGTGCATAAAAATTCAGTGTTGTTGGTTCAAGAGTACGTCTAAAAATATCCTCTATACTTTGACGGAAATTCTTCTCTTTTCTGTCTAACTGTAGGGAACTCTCAACACTTTCTGTTCTTATTTTTTGAATAAAATTTTCTAGGGAAATAATTGCTTCCTCGTTAGTAAAGTTAGGAATATCCTCTAGTTCTTTTTTAATTTTAAGATCTAATTTTTGATAAAAGGATTCCGGATATGGAATTTTAAACTCTGTTGGGTGGAAAGGTCTATTGTCCTCTAGAACACTTTGAGTGGTGGATATAGTTGCTACTGGAGTCTTGGAAGAGTGTTCTTCCTCCTTTGATTGATTTATTAGACTACTATCCGACTTATATCCCCTCTCCCTAGTCTTTGAATTAGATTGGTTACTCCAGGTTTCTAGCCTTAATTTCTTTGGACTAGAGTTACCTGATCGTGAAATGTATTGTTGTCCTTTTTTCCTTATCCTTACTCTAAAACTTTTTGAGGTAAGTCCCTTAGTTGTTAAACTGAACTTGAGTGAATGAGGTAGAGTTTGAACTTTTGTATCTTATTGAGTGAGTTCTAAGTTTTCTACTGGCAACTGAACTTCTGCAGGTATAGGTGAAGATGTGTTATTAAAGGTTGAATTTATTGCTAACAATATAGGTCTTTCCTTTTTTGCTATCCTTTTCTTGTAACGTTCGGCTCTTTCTAGCCTTTGTTCTTCAATTTTTCCTTTATCCCTATCTGACATTGGTAGGTGCCATTAAGAATTTGAAACATTTAACTCTCCAAGTGAATTGTTCAAAGAATGTTGAGTGTATTAATTCAAACAAAGGTACAATGCTTCTTCCGTTAAGTTCATTCCCTCGACTTCCCATTCAATGTTTCTAGGATACTTATACATGGTTAATAAAGCTCCCATTTCATTTTCTCCCAACCATTCACTGGCTATTCCTATTAAAAGATCTATCTCATTTTCAGCCATTTTTAAATATTCCCCGTCATAAGGACCTATCTTGTGGTATATAAAGATTGTGTTGATTAATCTTCTAATTATTTTTCCACCATTAATTGGGGTACATAGAGGATCAATCTCTTGACTCATTTTCCCATTGGATATTTGTTGGGTTTTAAGAAACTGCAAAGAGTTTTAATTTGAGCAGAGGTAGAGAGCTTCCATAGATATGTTTAGTTCATTTTCTTTATTTATAGGATAACCCAAATATGTCAACAATTCTCCTATCTCAAGTTCACTCAACCACTCCTTTGCTTGTTCAATTAATTTATCTATTTCAGTTTCTACTATTGCTGAATACTTCCTATCATGACCGATAAAAGTTTCATAGTAAACTATCCTAGCATACAAGAATTTAAAGGATTTATTTCTTTCACTTTTGGAATCTAGGCGTTCAATTTTTCTCATTTGCTCCATTCAGGAAACAATAGTGACGCCAATCAGTTAGTGTAAATTGTTCTGTCTGAAATTCTCGTGACAATGGTTCTATTATTAATTCTCTTGGGTAATTGAATTTTTGTAAGAAAGTATTGACAATTTTTTTCTATTGACGGAATGTTGGTTGCTTTCTTTAATGCGTTCTATTTCTATCCCCAAAAGTCTAAATAATTTACCCTCATTGTATTGAATTTTAGAATAAATTATTAACAATCTTTTTAACCTTGTTCGTTGTTCCTTAAAAGTCTCAATTGAGGAACTCATTTCTTAAATACATAATAAATCAAAGGCTACACTAACGGGAACTTCTGAATCTTTAGATAAGAAGTCGGGAAAAAATACTTTGCTCTCAAAGTTTTGTTTACTCTAAACAAAGATATAAATTTCCCTATTAAACTTGTAACCGTTCCAAGCCCCAATACCTTTAGAAATTAATGGTTGTGTTTGAAGTTTTAATCTGCCATATTGGGCAAAAAGGTAATGTAGTTGATATTTTAAGTATAATGTTTTCTTCTTAACAATCACTTCATTAAAACCTTGGCCCTTACTCCACACTTTGTTTAAGATTACTTGTTTGATTTCTAAAGGTAGTTGTTCAAAGTTTTCATTAAATGATTTATCAATTTTTGGGTGAGCCCCATAAAATTGGAATCCTTGTCCGTAATACGCACCTCTATAGACACGGTAGAGCGCGCTAAACAAATATGGACCACTAAAGAAGTCACTCAAAGCTTCTTCAGAAATCTCCCATGGAAAAGTAGACATGTTGTAACAACATGTCTTTACTCATTAGTAGTGGTTTGTCTTATGATTTTTTAATTAATTATTATTTTATTTTTTTTAAATTTTTAAATTTTACTAATTCCAAAGGTTGTTAATTCACACAAAATTTAATGCCATGATAGTTTACTTAAGTAATTGACTTAAGTCCCGATAGCTTTCCTAAATTAAAAACTACTTAAAAACTTGACGGTACCATCCCCAGCATGGTCGCCAAAAATGTAAGGTTTAAAACGGGTCAACTTACAAAACACCCAAGACTCACACACAATCTCCCCTAGACTCTAAATTCATTCCCGGGATGGTCTAGCGTCAACTGTTAAGTAGTTTGCCTTTAATTGTATGCCCAAAGCTATCTTTTATTAAATGACTTAAGTTTATGCACTTATTTTTAGGGAATCAAGCCTTAAAATGCCTCACTCTTAGCATTCCACTCTTAAGGTATTAATCCCAAGGATTAAGTGCTAGAATAGAGCCTTGCTCCTCTAAAGAGCCTTGCTCTTTAATTAACTATGAATATGCACGTAGTTAGTTTCCTAGACTTTTGCCATCTTCAGCTCATGGATACTATCCATTGCGCTCATTGTTAGTTCCTTAATTAAATCCATTAGAATTCACAAATCTACCTCGTGCAATTCGCTCCACTTCTCACGTACGTCCCACGGTTCACGTACTCACGTATTCATCACAAGTGTTAGACTCAAACAACCCACAAGTTAGATTAAGCCTCTAAATAATTCTACTCTAAGACTTGACTTAAGTCTAACCTATCTATTAGTCCTTAACACTTAAATGCAAAAAGAGTATCTTCATTCTTACACTTGCATGACTTAAGTTCTATCGCTTAGACTTAAGTTCTCTTATTCACACATGCATAAGACTCCCGCCTTATGTCTTAATGCTTAAGTTTCCACACTTAAACTTAAGTCTTTCATCAACTACTTATGTATTTCGCACATTAATGCATTAAGTTTCTTACTTCAATTAAACTCCTAAATGCTTCACTCACATTTAGGATTATTGCTTTAACATCCACAATGTCACTTTGACATAGTTAGGGACTTCTCTAACTTAATCTCTTGAAGTTTTAATATTAAGTATTCACATTTCACTCATATGCAATACATTAAGTTTAATTCATTAACACACAATTTCATATCACATAAACGATTAGGATGATAGCCTAATTTCTACAATGAAGATCTAAATAAATAATGCATTTATGCATAGGAATTTATTCACAATTAATATCTCATGAATACAATTGCATTTACAAAACACAATGTCAAATTTATTCTATGAAGAACTAATATTATTGCAATTATACATATTAATCAAGTCACACACAAGACTTTACATATGCAAATTCAATAATATATATTAATAAAATTAAACATTCTTACAACCATAAGAATCATCAACTAGCTTTTTCACTTAAAGCTAGGGCTCACTCCAATCTTCCTCCAAGGAATTTCTATGGTAATGGCCAAGAATGATAAAAATTCAAGCTAGTCATTCTACTCAACATCCAAGAGGCACACCTCTTGACAAGAGGTTTTCCCTATCATTAACCATTAAGATTAATTCCACTTAATCTTCACATCTATTCATATCTATTCATGAAAAGGTACACCCTTCTCAAAGGGTGTGAGTTCAACCCTTTTCCCATTAATCCTTCTATCTTAGATATGAATAAGCACTTTTTGATTAATTAACTACTTAGGCTAAACTTAATCATTAATTATTTAATTTTCCATATATCTACAACCCTTTTTACACTTTATTTTCGGAAAAAAACTAATTTTGTCATTTTGGCTCTACAGAGTTCCTGTTTTAGTTTAAAGGTGTGTCACCATTTTTTTTCTCTGAAGGTCCTACATTTGTAAAGTGCCATATTAGAATGTAAAGTGCCATATTAGAATGTAAAGCACATATTTACTTAGGTATAGGGTTTAGGCGTTGTGCTAGAATATCATACGAAGCGGACAATTTTGGACAGTACTTGCTAGTTTATGATAATATTGATCTTGAAATACAACGGGTATCACCTAGGTATTAAGTGGATATTTCACTGGTATTTAATCGGTACCACATTCGAAATACATGGATATTAACTGTTAACTACGAAATGCACGAAAATCACCTTTGCGTTCCATGCATATCATTTGCACAAATCGCGAAGACTTTTCCCACAATATTGGCAGTCTCCATTTCTAATGTGTTATGTATAAAATTGTCACCTTCAAACTCTGGAACACGCTAAGTACGGGATTCTACTGCTCAGAATAATATAACGAAATATAATAATATATTAATTGAATTCATGACCATCAACTACAGTCATGAAATTAGGTACGGACTGAGCATGTATAGAAGATGCTTTACTTGAGCAGCCAAGAAATATTAATATTTCTAGTTGCGACGACTTGAACGCCTTCCTCACGCTCGTTTGGTGATGTTAGCAGGCTCGAAAATGCGCATAACTTCATTAAAGCTGTAGCTTGGAACATGCATGAACAGGTCCTCTTTGTAGTCCATCTTACATAGGTAACGTAAGATGTAATACACATGTTTGCAATACTTCCATTGCCCCTTTTTTCCCAATGCTTCAGATTGCATCTTCAAAAAATCAGGGCATGAACATTCTGGGAGGTCCGTAAACGTGACACAATAGGACTTGTCCTTCCCCGTGTCAAGAGTGATAACGCATCTCCATCCCGGATACGGTATGGCAAACAGATTCGAGACGTAGCAGTTATTCATAAGAGCTGTGCTTGACGACTTGTTGCGTTGGTAAATTGTGGGAGCATTTGCTGTTCTACAAATTGCGTAGCCATTCCGAAAGCTGTGGTGAGCATTGGGATTTGCTGGAATGGGGAAATGAGAACGCGGAAGAGGCATGTCCATAGACACTTGGAATTGTCTTCGTGGTGAAAGAGCTCCACGCTGTTGCAATTGGAAACCTGCTTCCTTCAATGCTAAGACCTCCTGCACAGTTAAATTTGTGCCAAGTTTCACAGGCCACGATATTGGGACTGCCGGCCTATCCATCACAAATGCCTTCTTCGACCCCTTTACACAGCGGCCAACATCGTCTGGACAGAACCAAAACTCCGCAGTAACATTACGTGGCGACCTATTATCTTTCTTCATATCCGAATAGGTGGGGGGGGGTTCCATGACTTCCACGTGCAACTTTGGTGTTGCAAGGTTCACCAGTGTCAGCCTGCAATGCTTGGCATTTTCGAGCTGACTTTTTGGGGAGCCGAGCAATGTGCCACTTAGACGGATCACAGTCCGATTCGAGAACGGATGTTGTATGTTGGACACCAGAGTCGTGCCCTGTCGTAACACGAATTTTCAAATTTTTTTCAATTAGTTACTTAGGAAGGGTATCACCGTACAACATTATAAAGTTTAGGGATAAGTACTCCCCTAGTATTAGCCGTTAGGAAGAATTAGGGTAGGTAGAATACAGGGACTTTAGATAGGGTTAAAAATGACAAGTAGTGGTCTAAACCGGACCCTAACACCTTAGCCCAAGCGGGTAGGTGGAAGGCTTGGAGAGGACTTCAACCAATAGGAACTTACAAGCCCCACCGGCAACGGCAAGGAAACCCCACCGGCAACGGCAAGGAAACCCCACCGGCAACGGCAAGGAAGCCCCACCGGCAACGGCACGGAAGCTCACCAAAGCCCTAGTATAATAACCGGGTTGGAGGACTCCACATCACACCACTAGATAGCTGGAGTAGCTCCGAGCTGGAAGGGTGCTCTCGCAGGTCCAAGCTGCAGGGTGCTCTCGTAGGTCCGAGCACGAGCACGAAGAAGAGTCCAGTCCAACCTGGAAGGGTGCTCTTGTAGGTCCGAGCACGAGCACGAAGAAGAGTCCAGCCCGACCTGGAAAGGTGCTCTCGTAGGTCCGAGCCCGAACACGAAGTAGGTCCAAGCACGAGCACGGAGAAGAGCTTCCCCACCGACATCCGAGCACGAGCCCGAACACGAAGTAGGTCCGAGCACGAGCACGGAGAGGAGCTTCCCATACCGACATCCGGGCACCAACACTCGAGTTGAGGTAAGTCACAGGGCCGAGCTGGAGGGTGCTCTCGTAGGTCCGAGCACGAGCACGAAGGAGAGTCCAGCCCGAGCAAGAAGGGTGCTCTCGCAGGTCCAAGCTGCAGGGTGCTCTCGTAGGTCCGAGCACGAGCACGAAGAAGAGTCCAGTCCGACCTGGAAGGGTGCTCTCGTAGGTCCGAGCAGGAGCACGAAGAAGAGTCCAACCCGACCTGGAAAGGTGCTCTCGTAGGTCCGAGCCCGAACACGAAGTAGGTCCGAGCACGAGCACGGAGAAGAGCTCCCCCACCGACATCCGAGCACGAGCACGAAGAAGAGTCCAGCCCGAGCAAGAAGGGTGCTCTCGCAGGTTCGAGCTGCAGGGTGCTCTCGTAGGTCCGAGCACGAGCACGAAGGAGAGTCCAGCCCGAGCTGGAAGGGTGCTCCCGCAGGTCCGAGCTGGAAGGGTGCTCTCACAGGTCCGAGCAGGAGCACGAAGGAGAGTCCAGCCCGGACACGAAGGCCTGGACACCTCCAGACCAAAGCACAAGGAAGGAGGGCGTACTAACACCCGAGGGAGGAGAGCTTCAGAACCTGGGAGGAAGAGAGAGAGCTGAAGGGCCCGAGAGGGGAATTGAGGATCCAGGGCTAAGGTAAGAGAGGGAGGCCAAGGGAGGAAGCCTTGTCAAAAATGACCTCCCTAACCAAGGAGGTCTTTCCCACAGTCCCAAGGGAGCCACTCGAGCTCACCGAATTAAAGGAAGATTTGTTGCGGATGGGTTGCCTTTCTCTCTTGGACTTCTGTTGGAGTTTTTGCGTAGACTCCACGGTGCAGGAGCTACGACAAGATCCGCTACTAGAGCCAGAGGGAAGTAGCATCCGCGCTTGCCCAGACCGGTGGACCATGGGAAGATGGCAGGAGGTGTACGGATTCCCGCGACAGGGGACGGGCTTCACGAGTTTGAAGAAAGAGGAGTACGCCAAGGGGCTCTTTGGTACCAAGGATGCCAAGAATGGCTATGCATTGCAAGATTGCCAAGATCCTCGAGCGAAGAGGGTTTTTGCTTTCCTTGTGCCAATCTTCCACCCGGAGAAACCTACCCGAGTCACGATCACCCTAGCTAACACCCTCTATGGTGCCTATCTTGGAGAGCGGATGGTGAATTGGGCGCTTATCATGAAGGAGGTAGTGATGAGGTTGATGAAGAGTGTCAATAGCACGAGGCGCTCCCCCTTTTGTCCATACCTCATCCACCTCTATCACCACTTCAAGGAAACCACTCAGGAGGAGGCTATGGCGTACGGCACGCAGTTGATGATGAAGAAGTTTGAAGGGACGGAGTCGGAGCCCGAGCCGGGATCGGAAGGAGGAAGTAGCTCTTCGCAGTCAGAGGGAGAAGCTCTCCCACCTCCCAAGCGGCAACGACCAAGCCAAGGAGGAGCACCTTCCACCCGAACTCGAGCTGCTGCCCGGGCAGCCGCTACAGGCTTAGCTCAACTTGGAGGGAAGACTTACCGTGCCTCCGAGTTGGTGGAGGCTCTGCGGGTGTATGTGGACGATGTGGACAAGACCTTGGGTCAGTTGGGCAGCCTGATTGGCAATACCTCTTACCAAGGATTAGTCGTAGCGGCCAAGGAGAAGATGGGAGGAGTCGGTGACCTCCGCCTTATGGAACAGAAGGTGAACCGACTCACTCTGGAAGTAACCAAGATGAAGAGTCGGGCCTTGGAGGCCGAGCGGAGTTGCAAGGAGGCCCTTCTCCAAGCCAATGCCTCGACCACGGCGTTGCAACAAGTGGAGGAGGCATTACACGTCCCGGCGGAGGCGGTGATGAAAGCAAAGATGTTTGATGCGAGGTTGGAGAGGGATGGTCACATTTCCAGCAAGAAGGTAATTGCCTTCATGATGGAGCAAACCGTAAAGATCGAAGAAACGTATGCTAATATGAGCTTATTGGTAAGCAACCTCACCCATATTCTACCCAAGTTCGTGGAGGATTCTGACAAGGATGATGACTCGGGTTCGGATGCGGATTCGGAGAAGCAAGACTCGGGTGACCAAGGACCTCCGCCGGGGAAGGGAGTGATTGATCTCGATAGTCCTGACGTGCCTTCTCGAATTCCCACTGTGGGAGTCCCCGCCTGTCCCTCCCCTTCAGATCTCACCACACAAGTACAGAGTGGGAGGAAGGATGGCTTGGGTGCCACGATGGAGCCTCCGCGAACGACTCTCCTTCCGCAGTTTTCCCTTGGAGACCCCGTCCGCGCGACACCGCCGGTTACTCCTTTGCCGGGTATGTCTCCTTTTGGGAAGACCACGAGTGAGAGTTCGGCATACTTGCACCTTCCAGTAGAACAAGAGGTCTTCACTGGGACTCCAAGTCTCACACCGACCCTTCCGCCCCGAATCGAGCCCCACCGAAGCACGACTTCCGTGCTACTCGCTCCGGGTGGTCCGGATGCCTCCGTGACTTCAATGGAGGCCTTGCCTCGGGCATCCATGGCCGGATCGGCACCCTCTTCATCAACGGATCTGTTATCACCACTTGTGACACTCGCGAAGGCTGCGGCGCACCTGACTTCCAGCAAGAGTTCGAAGAAGCGGAAGAGGAGGGAAGAGAAGAGAAGACTTGAGGAGTTGACCCGGAAGTAGGGTCAGAATCTTAGTGGTTAGGTCACTGTTCATTCGCGGACTAGGCCCCGCGTTGACTTTGGGTTTTGACTTGGTTTTGCCTTGGGTTTTGTGTAATAAGTGACCTCTGACAGTGCACGTCGTGTGGAGTGGCAGCCACCGCCGCCAAGAGTAGTTAATGTCACCGTTAGAAGGTATCTTTGAGTTTGGACTCTTGTGTGAGTCCTTCGCGGTATAAGAGAGGAGTCCCGTGGCACCTCTCTGGACTGCTTGATGTGTGTATTTGCTTTCAGTTGAATTCTAAAACCTACGCTCTGAGAAGACCTTCGATGGTTGGAGAGCTCGGATTGCATACATGACTGTGAGTGCTATTTCAAGTAGTCCACTCCTCAAGTCCATACTAACTATCTAATCATTGTTTCCTTGTTCCATCAAAGTAGATTAGTCCGGGTGGGTGGGAATAACAGGTGAGGTGAGAAGATAGATAGTAGGGGCGTGACTCCAACTCTAACTGTTACAGTCGTTTCCTTGTTCCATCAAGTAGATTAGTTGGGTGGATGGGAATAACAGGTGAGATTGTACGTGTCTAGGGAAGGACGAGGGGGGAGTGACGGATGTATGAGGGTCATAAGTGAGTCTTGAGTGACCTTCCGGCGTACCGGTTGGTGTCGGTTGTGAAGACTCATGTCACTCCCTGAAACATCCCACCCCCAGCTGCATCGGAGGTGGAGGGAGACTGGGAGGAGGACGGATAGTGGGCGGGTAGGCCCCTTGCTCACTTACATTACGACGCTCCCAGTCTTGGAAACACGGGTCTAACATCCCTTCGGGGGGGATCTCAGTGACACCATAACCATCCAAGTGAGTGAGTAGAGTTAGAAGGAGAGAATGGGAGGTAGAATAGCTGTTACTTGTGTTCAACGCTAAAATCTCTATGAGTCCACGGACTACGTCCGGGGTGATATAATCCTTATTCGGATACTCGTGTACTCCGAATGTCTATAGTGTGCATAGTGTAAAGATACCCCCCCCCCATTAACCGGGTCTAAGTCGAAGTAGGCTCTTACCCGGAGGTCCCTACCTCCGAGCGAAGTAGGCTCCTACTCGAAGGTCCCTACTTCCGAGCGAAGTAGGCTCCTACTCGAAGGTCCCTACTTCCGAGCGAAGTAGGCTCCTACTCGAAGGTCCCTACCTCCGAGCGAAGTAGGCTACTACTCGAAGGTCCCTACCTCCGAGCGAAGTAGGCTACTACTCGAAGGTCCCTACCTCCGAGTGAAGTAGGCTCCTACTCGAAGGTCCCTACCTCCGAGCGAAGTAGGCTCCTACTCGAAGGTCCCTACCTCCGAGCGAAGTAGGCTCCTACTCGAAGGTCCCTACCTCCGAGCGAAGTAGGCTCCTACTCGAAGGTCCCTACCTCCGAGCGAAGCAGGCTCCTACCCGAGGGAAAACACTCGTACGGAGAGCGGGGTGGTGGATGTAGATGACGCTCAGGCGTTGTAATCTAACCCTTTTTCCTTCTTTCCTTGGATGTAACTATTGTGATATAGGTAACATTGTGTAAATATAAGCTGGTTGTTAGTCGTTGTAGTTCACGGTGATTCTCTGTGGGAACGATTACCTTAAGGGTATCTTTGTGTAAAGATGTGAATAGTTGCCAACACGTACTACGACATGTCCGCCAAGGGCCTCTTCGATGGGGGCCCGAGTCACCCTTTTACCATCATGGAGAATTGAACAGTTCACCGTATCGGACCTGTGCGAATCGTGAGACAACCCGGGTGGCATGTCAAGCTTGTGCTTTGTGGATCCAAAAACCTCCGCACCTTCTAAGCCGCATGTCCTGGTTAGTAAATCCTCAGCACCGGGGAAGTTCCTAACTGAATCAGCTATGAGTTTAGAATCACCCAAACGTTGTGCGGATCGCAACCGAAGCATACCTTTGTCCGAACCTTTTCCCGACGCGCCGCCCTTCAACCATGCTCGATAAGAAGTAATTCGCATGAAAGCACGAATGAGGTCGTCTACGGTTGCTGCGTATGGACACGTCATTGTGTTTCCGGATTGTTGGAGCCAACGGTTGTGGATAGTTTTGGCAAGGTTGCAAGAAGGCATGTCAGCCCTCTCGTCAAGCGTCAGATCCTGAGGAAACGCAACAATCGTCAATAAATAGGGGCAAACGATTACGTGTCTATACGATCTAATGGAATGTAAACTATATAGAGGTTAAGGACCACTTACAAGCTGCATTGCGCCGCCCCATTGTCGATAACGGAAGTGCCAATATGCCATCCGATCCTCAAGAGCACGACGTCCGATTTCGGTGGTGGCACCAGAGGACAACCACCATGCTCGAATTACATTGTACTGAGCTTCAGCCTTATCATGAGTCTTCGCATTCTTCCAATTTTGCAGAGGGCAATATGTTGCTCTTGGAAGCCATGAAGAATACTTCTGGAGGTCGCACGCTGAAGACACTTTGTCCAATGAAACAAGCATGTTCGTTCTCTATTGTCCATGGGCTTGTTCTTGTCTCCGCTGCCATATACTTGCCGAACGGCATGCCAATTCGCACCAACACTGTCAGCCATGAAGCCTTTGAAGTTAACGTCTTCAAGGCCATGTTGTCTCATCGTATCATTTAGATTCTCTCAGAACAACTACTGCGCTTGAGCATCCTCGGATTGCATATCGCACATGGCAATTGTCATTACGTTACAATACTTGTTGCTGTACACATGACATGCCATGGTAGTCCAATCCTTGACTCGTTTGACATGATCAAACATCAACCAACAATCTTCAAGGTCATTTCCGGGTTGCATACGCCTAACGAGGTCTACACCACTTCCACATCGGTCGACAGACATTTTAAAGAGGAATACTTTACCTTGCGGCTGACCTAGAAACTTATTTTCGTAGATGAAGACGAATTTGGACGACTCCTTCGGCTCCATGATGTTGTCCATTACACCCTTCACTCCACTGTAGAATTTCTTGCACGTGGACACTAGATTCCTGATATTCGGAGACGATAGAGTCTCGAATTGATCAAAGACAACATCCAAAGATGCTTCTTCAAGGTTGGGCAACTTGGACTGTGGACGGATCACGTAGTCGGAGAGGAAATTCTTGCTCGCAGCCATGACAATTGCGGAATTAGTAACCTTGGGCGTACGTTGAACTTCTTTTGCTACGCAGTTGTGCATGACATCCATGGCATCTTGATCTACGCCTTTCGAGATAGGATGAAGATGATGCCCCAAATGTATTGCAGCGCGTGTTCAATCGGGATTGACAAATGTCACATAGTATATACATGCATCACAAAGAGCAAGACAAATTGGAGGGGTTTGGCAAACCTTACATGAGAGCGTAGATTTCTCGGATGGTGCTCCATTCACTGAAAATGGAGTGAACGCAAACCCGCTCCACTCGGTCTGATTCGAGCGCCCATCGTTTCGTGACTGATAATTACAAGTGATGTTAGGGCACTGTAGATGCTCCATACATACAGATTTCCAGTACGTAAGACCAAAATCGTTCTTGATATTTGTAGTCATTGTCTTGCACCACGTGTGACCATCGTGCTATTTACTCATCCCATCTAGCCCCCCCCCCTACTGTGGGGGAATACCCTCCGGGAGTGGAGGAAGTTCAAATATCATGTCCCCATCATACTTTGGGGGCAAATACTTAACATGTTTTGAATCGAAACTATCGATATCAATTCGGGACAACTCAGACCTGGATCTTTTCCTATTACAGGTATGCCGGACATGAATAAGTATGCTTCTGACGTTTCTCGAGCCAAGATAAACGGGGGGCTTCCCTGAGGAATAGGACGGAGATGCTTGAGCATATGATGGAACTAGGGTATAAATAGTACGAGGAGCTAATTCATGAGACGAGGTCCAGGGGATCTTTGACTCAACAAGGTTCACATAAGATAGTTCATCTTCCTCTGTATCGCTAAGAATATGGACGCTTGGGATAGATCTAGTGCCTAAACCGGGCACGAGCTCGGTATCACCAGAATCAGCTGGAGGAGTCATCACGGCTACGGACGCATGAGCGGCCATTTGAATATCTGTAACACCAAATACTTTGAATGAACCACGACACAAGTTCCAGAAAAATCCTACCGCGTCACTGTCTTTTACTTGATAAATGGACTGCTCAAGAATACCTACGCTATTATAGATCTCTTGTTCAACGTGGACTGTACCAGCCCGATAACCAAAACGGACATACAGCAATGACTCTGAAGATACAGACTGTGCCATTGTCGCCAATGGGCACGACAAGTAGAGCGCTACCTTGATGGGAAGTAAGAGACGCCATATACATCGACTACCACAGGCTGTGTTAGGTGAAGGTGGGGTGCAATGACAACGGAATTGCGAAAGAGAGATTGAACTAGCTCAACGCACTCGTTCAAATACTGTATTGGTAAACAATTGATTACGGCAGAAATATATTATCTTATCAAGGGTCCCTAATTTCGGCTGAAATCTTAAATTTACCAAAGAGAGAAATTACGGCGGAAATATGTAAATAGTTCATGAGTTATTCCTTTACAGCCTGTTGGCGGCTTGAATGTACTATGCCACAAATTAATCTTCTTGTTTAATTTGGAATAGGAAAGTCCTGAGCTGGAATACTGATTACCAATATTGTTATTTGTCTCGTTCTAGTGGAAAAGGAATAGCAATTTAGATTTTTTGGCCATCAATATTCATATATGAAGATGCTTTACTTAAATTGTACCCCGTAATTGACGGTACGCAAAAATAATATTATATGGGCAGCTATTGTAGGGGCTTTCGACAACGTGTAAACTAAAAGATCTGAGAAGAGCTTAAAAATAAATAGTAGGGTTTAAGGTGTAAACAGAAGTAAGCTGGAGTAGAACAAGGGCTCTATAACCGCATTGGAGGAGTCTTTCACTGAGTAGTTTGGATTCATAGAGAGGCTCTGATGTTGAAAGGGAGTGCGGATGAGTGGTTTGGCTATCTTGTAGATGATGACTAAGATAGGTGGCCGGAAGAAGCGAAGTACCAATTTCTCAAATCCGAAGCAGACGTGGGCTCGAAAGGATCGGCGCAGACATCAATCATTGTTGATTGCTCAGAACCAGGAAGTGGAAACATCGGAATTGGGCGAACGATTTAGGGATTTGTCAAGTATCTACAAGGGACCGCAACCCGACCAATCAAGGATTAAGGTATGTTTTGTATTTCAAGGTATTTTTTTAATTACATGTGGCTGAATAGAAGAATGTCAATAGGTTTATTTGATTCTGGCGTCTTGTATTGTTATTCAGGAGTCTTCCACCTTCGTTAGTATTCATGAGCATTTTGAAGAGGCGTACTCTATAAAAGATAACTCCAGGAAAATGTATCAAAGATCGAGTACTTCTGAGACCTCGTTGCAAGTAGATAAGGGATCTGAAGGTAGTAAAGGTCAGTCCGACTGCCAAAATAGTGACTCAAGTGAAACATATGGGAGCGTGGGAAATCAATCACAACCCAGACTTGTCGGAAACGGTTTCTCATCTAAGGCATTTGGTAAAGGAGTAACGTCTCATCGAAGAGGCGTTGAGGACCTTACGGAAAAATCACTGGAACTAGAGGGGGACCCACCAAATCAGGTATGTCACAATGCAACTCTTCTCGTCGTGATTGTCTTTGGTCAATGAGCTCCGGACCGGTCTTTGAGCTCCCGAAAATTCACCTTTCTGATTCGTAAGTCATCTTATGGGAATCAGCTCTACACAGCTTGGATATTGTGCACCAAATCGGTCATAGGCCCCCCGAAAATTAGGGCTCGGGAATTGTGATTCACCTGTGAGAGACGAGGTCCACAGCTCTCGCCACTAATCTCCATACGAGTAAATGTGCACCCGCGAGCACGGTTTTGGTGAAGTCATTCACCTCTCGGGTTTGGTTCTTCGTAGGGGACTCAATTCTAAAGAACCCTAAACCTAGTGCTCGTGAGATTTGTTGTCGTGTTGTGGTTCTTCCTATTCATGGAAGTGCTCAATCTTGTGAGATTCTCTGGCCTTGCAGGTTGTGAGCGCGGGGAGTAAGCGAGGGACTTCAAGGGCAGCCGAGGTGGAACTGGAGAGAATGGAAGCACTTCAGGTATGACATCACGAACTCATGTGCTCATTTTTTTTTATTGTTGCTTGAATGCTGTGAGCGAGACGTGTAGGGGAGCACTGTAGGGACCTTGAAAATTAGGAGACTGAGTGGGGAGAGTGTGCATCGAAGGGTAGTGAGGGAGTGTGGGGAGGGTGGGGAATGTATGTAAGGTGGGGTGGGCTGCGGTGTGTGTGCAGTTGAGTGGTAGTGTCCCGGGTGGGAGAGGGGCGATGCTCGTGTTTTCTTGTGTGAACTACGTGCTTGCTTTGTTTAACATGAATGTTGATAAGAGTGCGCGAGCGAAGGAATGAATCGCTGGGAGGAGATTCTCATTTTTTTCCCAAAATCAGTGACCCCTAAAAATGGCTTTCAGATCCGAAAGTCATTTTCAGGGGTCACTGATTTTCATAAAATAATGAGAATCCTCTCCCAGCTCAAAAGTTCTTCATCGCGGGATGATTGTTGCAGCTAGTTTGTTGGTCCTCGTCACCAACTTTTGTGCGCGTTTTTATTTTTATTTGCCTGAATGCCGTGAGTGAGCGGGGGCTCTATGCACTGTAGGGAGGGTGAGGGTGGGGAGACAGAGTGGGGTGGGTGGGGAGTGTGAGTGGGGAGGGAGGTGAGCAAATGTAAGGCGGGAATATGGGAGTGTGTAAGGTGGGGAGGCCGGGGGGGTGTGTGCAGCTGAGTGGTAGTGGCTGGGGTGGGGGAGGGGCCATGCTCGTGTTTTCTTGAGAGTACTGCGTTGGTTATTTGGTTAACATAGATCAGGGTTGTCATACTGGACGGACGTCCAGTTCGCCCATCCGTCCGATTCGCCCGTCCGATAGAGCTCTCGTCCGACCGGTACGGTCAACCTTGGGTTGGCTTACCTGCAAGGTAAAAAACCGGCGACGTGGCAGCCACGTATGAACTAAAGTGCTGCCACGCAGGATTTAAAAAAAAAAAAATGAATAGTTGACTACATAAAAAAATATATTGGCATCGAGAACGTGTCCGCCCCTAAATGGTAGGGGCGGAGACGTCACCGCCCCTAAATGGTAGGGGCGAAGACGTCACCGCCCCTAAATGGTAGGGGCGGCGACGTCCCCACCCCTAAATGGCAGGGGCGGAGACGTCACCGCCCCTCCCCGCCCAATTTAGGAATCAGGATCTTTGAACGGCCATATCTCACTCAAAAATAGTCCAAATTAAGCGTGTGATATGTTTTTTGGCATCTACGCAAAATTTAGATGTCAAATCACACCTCAAACGCTTGATTTGAGATATTTTTGAGTGAGTTATGCCCATTCAAA
This sequence comes from Bryoerythrophyllum caledonicum, assembly GCA_963971425.1. Taxonomy (NCBI): domain Eukaryota; kingdom Viridiplantae; phylum Streptophyta; class Bryopsida; order Pottiales; family Pottiaceae; genus Bryoerythrophyllum; species Bryoerythrophyllum caledonicum. The sequence goes on from OZ020516.1 coordinate 12,281,590, forward strand.
CATTCTGACTCCAAATTTAGGCGGGGAAGGGGCGCGGACGTTAGGGGCGGAGACGTCCCCGCCCCTAAATGGCAGGGGCGGAGACGTCACCGCCCCTCCCCGCCCAATTTTGGAATCAGGATCTTTGAGAGGCCATATCTCACTCAAAAATAGTCCAAATCAAACGTGTAATATGTTTTTTGGCATCTACGCAAAATGTAGATGTCAAATCACACTTCAAAATCTTAATTTGGACTATTTTTGAGTGAGTTATGCCCATTCAAACATTCTAACTCCAAATTTAGGCGGGGAAGGGGCGGGGACGTGAGGGCGAGGACTCAACCCTTTGAAGGTTGTAGAGGAACAAAGTTGGGCAAACTCCATTCTCGCCTTGGCAAAGGCCTTCCTCCTTCCCATGCGTTAGAGAAACGATATTTTTAATATAAATTTAGTTTTCCTTCCAACTTCTAGGGAATGACATGATTGCCGTGATGATTGAGGAATGCAAAGATCTTGTCGGAACCAAATATAGCGGATTTTTCTCTACTGGACTTGAATTAGGAGAAGAAGAAGAACTACGGTCTTCCAATGGGACCGCCGTGAATGTAGTGTTCGTTCATTCTCTTCACTAAGCATATGGCCACGAGACATAGGCTAGTGTGTATAGAACTAACTTCCTCTCTTGAGGATAAACACTTTTCCACACTAAGTGCTTCCCTACACTAATTGCATTAAAGATAATCGACATGTCATCTCCCCCAAGGGCTTTGTGGGTCCCCATACAACGAGGCCGTGGGATCTTCCATCATAATTGGACGGACTATGGTGGTACTTGAATTAGAATGTTGTGTTACGCTATAAACAACAAATTCTTTTTGACATTTTCAAATAAGGTAATATTCTTTGCACAAGTGAAACCTCCTTTATTATCGACGGACAAATACCATTGAGCAATGTAGTTTTAATGTAAAGATGTGTTCTTAAATGACTCATCTTGAGGTCATATTCAAATTTATGAAGCATAATGTCGAATCATCCAATGTGTAACAACCCCTTTGGAACAATCCACAAATTACTCTTCATAACCGTAGGGTCGATGAAATATCTATCTTTAAATTGTTGAGGTTATGATTATTTATCGCTTTATTCAATCATAAAGAAAGATGATGCAAATAAAAGCATTCTCTAAAGGCCACAATGTTCCAAAGTCGAAGTGGTTCTCTCACTACACTTCTTACTAAATGGTGTCAATTTAACTTTAAATTGATTAAACCTTGCAAAGGTTAGATGAAACTCCAAAAGGCTTTGCAACTAAGGGTGACACCTCAAAAGGTCACATTAAGCATGTCTATTGTAAAAGCTATGGATGTAGGGGAGAGACATTGGACCAAATATTTTTTAGTATACATATAGATGTGCAAAAAATATAAATGTCAATAGAAGCTCTAGTAAAATTTCTAGCAATATAGGACATAACTATTAACTTCTTTCTTGAACTCATGTCTGTATACAATAACGATAGAACTTTGTATGGTTTGCATGAAATTCTTTTCCTAAATAAATATAATTTTGAGGTTGTGATGTACTATACATATGCCGTATTTATAAATTGGGAATGTCAATTTCTATATGTTGAAATGGAAACTATTACATTTCCTCTAACACGTGCAAACTATTTGTATGTTCCTTACCTTTTGGTTTATCTTTCCATGCCCCTTCTTAACATTGGATTCAATTGTAGAATACTTATATATAAAGCGTATTACCTTCTTCTAAGATTCCAAAAAAAAGTATTTTCTTTGTTGTTAAAATACATTTTAACCCAAGTAGAGCACGTTTACACTTTTTGGGGAAGTTGGAAAAAAAAGTAATCTCGAAGGGGCCACTAGCATAAATTGTAGAAACGACGTACGATAAAGAAATAGGGGCAAATATATTCACTTAGGATAAATTTTATAAAGAAAGTACATGAAACATACATTGCTTTAAAAGTGTGAAATATGGTTATAAATAATATATAAATAGATATAATATCAAAGAACTATGTAATTGATACATACAAAATATCATGGAATGAATAGGTACAAAATTTGAATGGTAGATTATACTGATTTGTGTTCTCACTATTTCTCAATGGATGAAAAGGGAGTATTTATTGTGGGGCACTCATGCAACATTTTATTGTTGGGTAAGTTGTACATTTCCTCCGTGGTTAGAAGTTTACATGAGCCCTTATGTTTGGGGATATATATATTTCTCTCTCATTGCATGTTGAAATAATTCGTTTGTAAAGTTAAGTTGAGTAATTCCTTTGTAAAGTAAAGTTGAAGGGTTGCTTCACAAGGGGTTGTTACACATTGGATGATTCGACATTATGCTTCATAAATTTGAATATGACCTCAAGATGAGTCATTTAAGAACACATCTTTACATTAAAACTACATTGCTCAATGGTATTTGTCCGTCGATAATAAAGGAGGTTTCACTTGTGCAAAGAATATTACCTTATTTGAAAATGTCAAAAAGAATTTGTTGTTTATAGCGTAACACAACATTCTAATTCAAGTACCACCATAGTCCGTCCAATTATGATGGAAGATCCCACGGCCTCGTTGTATGGGGACCCACAAAGCCCTTGGGGGAGATGACATGTCGATTATCTTTAATGCAATTAGTGTAGGGAAGCACTTAGTGTGGAAAAGTGTTTATCCTCAAGAGAGGAAGTTAGTTCTATACACACTAGCCTATGTCTCGTGGCCATATGCTTAGTGAAGAGAATGAACGAACACTACATTCACGGCGGTCCCATTGGAAGACCGTAGTTCTTCTTCTTCTCCTAATTCAAGTCCAGTAGAGAAAAATCCGCTATATTTGGTTCCGACAAGATCTTTGCATTCCTCAATCATCACGGCAATCATGTCATTCCCTAGAAGTTGGAAGGAAAACTAAATTTATATTAAAAATATCGTTTCTCTAACGCATGGGAAGGAGGAAGGCCTTTGCCAAGGCGAGAATGGAGTTTGCCCAACTTTGTTACTCTACAACCTTCAAAGGGTTGAGTCCTCGCCCTCACGTCCCCGCCCCTTCCCCGCCTAAATTTGGAGTTAGAATGTTTGAATGGGCATAACTCACTCAAAAATAGTCCAAATTAAGATTTTGAAGTGTGATTTGACATCTACATTTTGCGTAGATGCCAAAAAACATATTACACGTTTGATTTGGACTATTTTTGAGTGAGATATGGCCTCTCAAAGATCCTGATTCCAAAATTGGGCGGGGAGGGGCGGTGACGTCTCCGCCCCTGCCATTTAGGGGCGGAGACGTCCTCGCCCTAGTGCCACGGTGGCGTGACACGTCCGTTTGCGACGTGGCATTCACAGTAAAAAATTCTTACTTGCAAAAAATTACAGGGCGCACTTCGCGTAGTACGTCCGAACCGTCCGTCCGTGCCGTCCGGACCGCCCGTCCGGTTGTCTCGTCCGATCACCTCAACCCGTCCGTTATGACAACCCTGACATAGATGGTCATGAGAGAGCGCGAGCGAAGGAATGATCGCTGGGAGGACATTCGCATTTTGTTCCCAAAATCAGTGACCCCTGAAAATGGCTTTCGGATCCGAAAGCCCTTTTCAGGGGTCATTGATTTTCATAAAATTTTGAGATTCCATTCCCTGCTCAAATGTTCTTCATCGCGCGTGGTTTTATTTTGAATAACTGTTGGTCTCCAGCTCGATTTCTTGACCTTGTGTCTTATACTTTTTGCCACCTAATAGACGTAGCAATGCAGGGGAGAGTGAGACTGTGGGGAGGTGAGGGTGTGAGGACTGAGTGGGGAGGGTGGGGAGTGAGAGAGGAGAGGGTGGGAGATTAGATGGGGAGGGTGACGAGAGAGTATGGCGAGGGTGGGGAGAGTGTGTTTGGTTCTCAGGGCCGGAGAATTTCAGCAGCGTTGTGGTGTTGGCTGGGATAGGGGGAGGGCTATGCTCGTCTCGTGGATGATTAGGGATTGCATGATCCTGATTTTGTTCATGCTTCTTTTCCAATTTCTAGTTCAGCTATATGCAATCGGTTGATTCGGTTTCTCATGCATACATATTGCAGGTTGAGAGTATGGAACCTACAACGACTTCTTCACGTGAGGACGTTGAGATTATAGAGGACGAAGCACGCATCACTGAACTTATTAATGAACATGGGCTGGCTCCAACACTTCAAAGTTTGCGGAGGTCCATCCGTGGGACCTCTTACGACATCCTACAGAGCAGCATTTTGCTCCTTTGCTGGTAATCTCCCCATTCCGCTCTGCCGAATGGTGCCCATGACTGAGGTTAGATTACCTCTTCATAGTGATGTCGAGAAATTGAAGGGGGAGTTTTTCCATGGGTACCGGCCTGGTTCTGCTAGTTTTTATGTGTCGGTGAAGAGTTTCTCCCTTGTGGAGAAGCGGGTGCAACTAGAAGACAGGTCAACATGGTTTGAGCTTTGCATAGTAGAGGACCGGAAGTTTGAGGAGTTGTTGAAGACCAGGGAGGAGTACCATGCGTTTTCAGAGAAGTTCTTCGTCTGGGATGGCAATCATCGCCATATGGCTTAGACCGAGGTGATTTCCCAAATTCATCTATATGATGTGTCCTTTCACGTGCCTGTGAGAGCCGTGGTTATCAAGCCGACTATCGAGAACCGACACATCTTGCTCAACGTGATGACCGACTTGAACAGGTACAAACTAAGTTACTCCGAACTTTGTTTGTTTTAGTTTCTTAAACTTGTGTATTTTATTTAATGAAACTAAATTGTTCTTTTGTCGTAGGCAAAAAGAATCAGATCACGTTGTGCAACACCTCACACACAACCTAAAGCGTGTTCAGCATTTCGGCCTCTTAGAGTTTGAGCAGTTGAAGGGGCTCATCAGTGATGAAGATTACGAAGTTAGTGTCCTTGAGTGGTCAAAGAAGGGACAACGAAAATGGTATCATATGACTCTCGAAGCATTTGTGAAGTTCATGTATGAGGTACATAATGATCCCTTTGTCCATGTTGCACTGGCCAATAATTATCTTTTCATACTCCAGTTCTAAATATTAAAACTGATCACATGCTTATGTTGACCACAGAGGGACCTGATTGTTGTTCCAGAGGAGCAGATCCAAAAGTTTAAAGACAACTTGGTCACGGGTGTTAGTGAAGATCAGCGTGGAAGTGCCGCAGAGTTGGTGAGTCGTTGCACTGAAGCTGTGCAAAAGAAGAAGACGACTTGCCAGACCATGCTCACTCGGTTGTTGGCAATTGCCAACCCAACTAACGGGGAGGATTTCTTCAAAGAGGTAGGGTATATGTAATTTGCATAATCCTTATCATAATGCATTTCTAACTCCCAGCCTAGTTAATTCCACTTTAATGATTGATATTGTGAGGCAGATGAATTGTCACTTTGATGTTTACCAGGTGCGGCCCGAGATGACTCTTGAGAAACTCCAGCTTATCGCCACGGCTAGGGTAGCTGCAAAGTTCAAGTCGCGCTGGAGCAGGTGGTGGAACATGAGCAAGGATAGCAGGATGGAGTATAACTTCCCTGCGTTGCCAACGTCGGATAAGGTTCTTCGTGGCTGGATTGACAAGGCCGCGTTCTGGGCTAGGATAAGGTTCAATCTTTCTTGACATTCACCACGTTTTCTTCTTCATTTCAATGATTAATTTCTAACTATCAGGATTTTGTTTCACAGCTAGAAGAAGAGGTTGAGAAGCTCTACGCAGAGATTCTCCATGAGGACAACATTGTCCTCAAGACTGAAGGGCTTCTGAATCCCGTCTCCACTATTGGAAAATGGATTGAGGCAAAGAGCATGACGTTGTGGACGAAGGTGTTCACTTCTCACATTGGGAAGGGGGGCTCCTACACGAAGAGCGAGGAGTTTATGGCACAGGACGGTTGTGAGAAGGCTCTGAAGCGAGCAATGATGCGGTATTTTGGAAAGGTGCTCGTGGCCCAGGGATCCTTGGTGGCTGGAGATCTATCCATCCATTTCACAAAGTGGATAGATACTTCTGCTCTACAGTGTATCTTCACAGATTCACAGAGGCGTCAGTTTTCTGTGCACCACCTCCTCCAATGTCCGTGGTACTTGGAGATGCGAGAGGTGGATCCAACCCCTAGACGAGGTACAGCTACGAGTGGCCTGCAAATCCATTGCGGTTCCTCTTGTTGTTGGCAGCGTCCTTCCCTTGTTGGCGGCTCCCTTGGCAGCGTCTGAGGAGCAATCTGAGAAGGCCAAAGCCAAGGCTGCTGAGAAAGCACCCAAGGTAGTAATTAGAGAACAGGAGAGGGAGGCTGCTAGGCTGGAGAAGGAGAGTTCCAAGAAGGAGAAGAAAGAGACAAATGAGAGGTACAAGGAGTTCGCAGCGTTGGTGGCAAAGGAAGGGCCTCAGAAGTTGTTTACTCAACTCGGAGGATTTGGAGGATTTGCAGTCCCTCTAGCGGTGACACTGACGATGGACGTTTCACCCTCAGCTAGCAGTCGACCTTCAACATTTGATGTGAAGCCCTCGCAGACGGTGTACTCGATACCGATATTCGATTGTCCTCAGTCTTCTGCTGCTGTGAAGGTCATGTGTGAGAGTGCCCTCTCCATCATGTCTCTATTTGATAGTGTCGCTGTGGAGGGTGACGAACCGGCAGCTTGGTAGGAGCTTCGCCTGTTTTTTAAGGAGCACTCGAGCCCACGGCATCGGCGACATGAGGCTTTGGATTGCAGTGACGGTTTGGCGGACATGGTAGTGTTCGACGTTCCTGAGGATTTACCAGCCTCCGACATTGATGGCGGCATCGACGTATCGATTTGGAACAAGCTTCCAACCCGGTTATCAGATGGAGGGAAGAAAGAATCCCATTGGATTTACAGGGCCTTTGAGATGGTTGAGGCATTACTTCGCGATGGGGCGCCGCTTATCGTGTTCTACCCAGATTCGAAGTTCATCTCCAATCAACTTTCAACTTGGGCCGATTGGGCGGGATTTGTCAAGGAGACAAAGTGGTTTGCCATCAACGGGCTACCACTTTTCCGCGATGGCCTCCCTGGGCGCACTCACAAGTGCTTCCTTGTGAAGTGCTTTGTGAGGAAACTAGATCCCGCTGTTCCATTCTCTTTCTTTGATAGGATGGAGCTGCAAAGAGATGGGATTCACCTGTCTTCAAATGGTTACATGACCAATCTCATTACTCAAGAGACGCTGACCATGAGGGCGGATAGCGACGTACCATGGCGTGGTGCGCGCGAGAAGTCTACGAACCTCATGGAGGCTCTGATTGATCTCTACACTCAGGAGGAGGACATTGTCCTGGATCTCACAGCGTCTACTGGTAAGTTCATTCTATTACAAAATTCTTATGTTTTTCTCTCGTTTTCAAATGCTAACATCTTATGAATTGTTTTTTTCATGAAGGGACATCTATTAAGGCCTGCAAGGCTCTTAAGCGGCACGTTTTGGCACTGGAGGAGGACCGAGAGTTGGTGGAAGAAGTCCTTCCTTTGATCCCTGAAACTGTTGAGGTCGAGTCAGCACCGCCACCGGTGGTGGCGGGAGGCTCTCGCAAGCGCCCGTTAGAAGTTGATGACGACGAGCCAGAGGTGAAGACCGTCCCCAAGAGACGTTGTGAGTAAGTCCTACCCTTATTTGGTTCCAGCTTTGGAATGCGGTTTACAGTTCTAACTTGTATAAAGTTTAAATTCTTAATATGACTTTATTTTGTGCAGTCGGCCTTCATCGTTGATGCCATCATTGTCAAGGCATCATGTTGGAGTACTTTCTTCCTTGTTGTTGGAGGTTCAAAGCCCCACGCAACGATTCACGTTGAATCCCTGGGATGCCGCTGTTGCAGACGCCATGGCAGCACAACATTCCCCTCCACGTCTTCAAACGGTAGTCCCATGTAGGGTTGTCATAACGGACGGGTTGAGGTGATCGGACGGGACAATCGGACGGGCGGTTCGGACGGCACGGACGGACGGTTCGGACGGATTGCTCGAAGAGCGCCCAGTAATTTTTTGCAAGTAAGAAATTTTTACTGTGATCGCCACGTCACATACGGACGTGTCACGCCATCGTGGCACTAGGGCGGGGACGTCTCCATGAGGGGCGGGGACGCGTCCCTTGAGGCGGGGACGTCCCCGCCCCTCATGTAGGCGTCCACGCCCCTGCATCATTGAGCAGAGAGGCCTTAATGTCTGGAAGCAAAATATGTTCATTACATTAAAATGCTTCACGATTAAACAAGAATTCCCTAATCTCATACTGCCAAACGAAGTAATATCTTGTAGTTATCTAAGAAACCTTTTTCTTTATTGTGATCCTACGGTTAGATGTAGAAATAAAAAGGTTTTGTCTCCATTCTTAGGCATTATACTATAGCCTCGCAGTTTTGAAGTGTTTTTGGTGCAAAAATGCCTTGGTCCTTTAGGGATTAAAAATGTTTGGAGGTTTAAAACTTGGTCCACACTATTTTTTTATACAAACGCACAAATCCTTATGAGGCTTAAGTACATCCATAATCACACGGATTAACACCACTATTATCAAGTAGAATGTAGACAATACTATTCATATTTTTTTTTAGTATCCATAATGTAATACGAAAATGGGAAAATACATTAAACGCTAGAAGATGAAGCATTGTAATAAAATTGTCTCTTGGCACCGCAAAAACAAAAAATACACCTAGTCAATATTCATCGGGCTATTAGTAGTGCCACTCGCCCCTGCCTCGTTGTCGTGTGCCCCTACGTGCATAGGGAGGTCTTCATCTGAGCCCAATACAAGTCTACGAGACGCCGATCGTGTTCTCCTCGTTGGTCCATCTTCATCCAACACGGCCCTTAGGATTTGGGATTGCATGAGCTGGTCGAGCGCTTGTCGTGTCCCTGGACTGTGCACATCGAGCAAGAAGTCGATTCCGTCATTTCGGAAAATTTCTTTCCACTCTGATTCCGATAATTGTCTTAGTTCTTGCGGGTCCGGTTGGTCAACGTCGTGAGAAATGCGATCCCCGTTGTCGTCTGTGATGCGAACTCAGTCAACAGCCCACAACCATTGCCGTGGATGAGGTCCGAAACGAAATTGCTCCCCGTTCTCGTCCCAATGGCCATTAAAGCATTGGTAGAAGAAATTTCGTTTTCCTTGACCGTATTTGTCCTTTAACGGGATCAAATTCTTGTACACCCGGACAATCTGCTCCGGGTCCCTTTCCCAACCCCACTCGTTTGAGAGGTGCATCTTATCCAACGAGTGCATCTTCAGTTTCCAGCTCCACACCAAATCCTTTCCCCACATATGTGATTGATCATGAGCGTTCGTCACATTGAACTCCCAATGCGGGGGCATGTATCACTATAAGAAAACCATGTTTTTGGTGTCGTCAAGGCTGTTATGTCTCGTGTTTTCTGTGACGTCAGGTGTTAGTAAAAAAATCCCGCAGTACCTCGAATTTAGTTTGACGTTCCATAAAACACGTCCATGTTAAGGACAAAACGCGCTGATGTCATTGTTGGCAGACTCGTTTTGGATGACGTCAAAATGAACATGGCCACGTCAGAATGCAACGTTATAGAAAACGCGGGATGTCCACGTCAGCCACTGCGTTTATTATCATTGTAGGATGACTGCAGCCCGATGCCCAAAAGCCAAAAACTCAGAAAACGGGCAGCTCCTCTACATATATAGGCCAAACTTGTTTGTGGCAAAACTTTTGCTTTCTTTATAGTGAATAAATAATTTAATGGACTTTGAGGAACACTTGAAACTAAAAATATGTTAATGGCTTAACTTAAATGCACATGTTACATATATTTTGTATACATGATATTTTGAATTTGATTACATATATATGGGATTATTTCCTCAATAATTTGAATTATATCACACAACATGCTTGTTTATATAGCAATTCCATTAATTCATTGTTTACATTAACTTTTTTACTGGCAAAGGTTTTAGTGCTTGTTAATACTTGCAAAAGTGGGAAAAAAAGGGAAAAAAAAGGTGTGGGTGGCTTTGACTGTTTCAAACTCTTAAGAGTGATTAACAAAAATTAGGACTGCAAGATATAGTGTAAGGTTGTCAGGAAAAATTACAAGACAAGTTAAAAAAAAAAAGGTGAAAGTGGTATTCTGGTTGGTTGAAGAAAACTAAAAAGAGTTAATAAAATTAAAAAACAAATTGATTTAAAGTTGTTGGATTGTTTTAAGAGTTTGATGACAAATGTGTGATAGCATGGTGCCGTCAAAAAATAAGAATAACGAAATCGATGAATTGGTCTTAGGCTAGCTTATTTGAAAATTGCAAGTTCAAAGAAAATAAATGAAGAATGACTAAGTGGTGTTTGGTTTTGCAGAATGCGCAAGGGTGAGTGGGGAAATTGGAAAATTACACTGTGGTCTTCCGTTTAGTTGTCAGCACTAAAAAGAGTGAACATGAAAAAAAGAAATTGGATGAAGTGCTATTCAAGGGTTTAGGGTAAAATGAACATTGAAATAAAACAAAGTGAAATGTGTAGCTTCAACTGTAGGTATTTAAAAATTGCTCTAGCACTACACAAAAAAATGGGTCAGCCTGAAGTTCACTTTGTGGTTTTAGGAGTGAAAATAAAAACTACGAAAAGTTGAAGAGATATTATTGGGGTGTTTTAAAAACTATGTTAAAAAATAATGGGAATGCGGGAGTTTGTATGTCTTTTGTTGTTCTCAAAATTGTAAGAATGAATGAAAAAAATTAGGAAATGAACAAGTGTTGTTCAGCTACAACAACATTGAAATGACCAAATCAAACTCGTAAGTACTGGTTGAAGGTGCTCGTTAGGTGTTTTAAAAATCACAATATTGAAACAATAAATATTGGGAACTGTATAAGTGTTTCTCGGTTGTTTTGTAAGTGAAAACAGTGGAATTTTTTTTGGGAATGCTTGAAGTGCTTTTCCTGTGTTTGAAAATTTACAACTTCGTTTAAAGCTAAATAATGCAAATGCTTGAAGTGGTCTTGGATCCTTCTCAAAATTGCAGTACTGAATGACAAAGATTAAGAAAAACTCATTTGGTTTAGGATTTTGGCAAAATCAAAAGCAATACATAAAAACTTTGGAAACTGGTTGATTTGCCAATGGATTTAGGCATAAGTCTCAATATTAAATACAGACTATGAAACGTCGGTAAACACTCATTGAATGTTTTAAAACTAAAACATTGAATACAAAACTATGCAAAGGTTGCGTGAAAAATAAGATCTTTTTAGACTTTAAATCTCAAACAGTAAACGCAAAAGTTCTACATGAGTGACGTACTCAAGGGAGGCATTATATTTTGCAGTTCTTTATGACATTGTGAATTTTCGATGGCCTAGTCACATCTAATTTGTTGTTATTATTTTATGTACAAAAATTTCAAAATTCTTATGAATAGAGCTATGTGTATTCCTTGATTACATATTGGATAAACTTTAAAAAAATTGATATGCAACCAAGAATGCAATGGCTTCAAGATAAATTAGATAATACATATATACCCACACATTTTGTAATAATGGCTTTCCTATATCCAAAACTTTAAGATAAACAATAATATTCAAATCATTCACTTACATCTTAACCCCTAAAGGACCACCACCACTTTTGCGTTAAAACCAGTCCTTAACTGCCACTGCCAAAAAGAGACATGAAAATCACATTTTAAAGTGTATTTTGGATTTTCAACCGTAAGATCTTAAAATATACTTCTGTATAAACATGCCTTAAAATTTTGGTTGCAATCCACCGCACGGATTGATAGATTTATGTTTAAAGTCAAAACAATGGTTCATTTTCTTCCCTGCATTGAGTACATCAGCAGACTTTGACTTCACTTTGTATCAAACTTTTGCATTGTACAAGGTCTAAATCTTTTACCATTGTCTTAAGCATGATGTTATTTTCCAACACACCAATTTTTAGGCACAAAAACGGGTGTAGCATATTCAAAACAACTGTGGAAGGAGTGGAGGTTCAACAATTGCCATTTCACTTTTTTTTTTTTTAACTATGTATGTATTCGAATGATAATCCAAACGGTCACTAAGAAGGTTTTCACCACATACTGGTGTTGAAAAAATAAAAAGTGAAAAATATGATGATCTCGCGGTTTTATGTAAAAAATATGAAATTTTTTCCCCCATTGCCCGACAATGTGTGAAAATGTTTGACTTTGAATAAAATGCCTTGTTACACTAAAGACAAGAATTTTTTTAAAAATTCTGCATAGAAGAAAATATTCTTCATATGTGTGAATAGAAACTTGTGTCAAAAATTGTTGGAGGTGCCCGGAGTCCCCACTTTTGGCTTTAAGTGGTACTAACTTTCAAACCGCAAATCCAAAAAAATTTATATATATATATATATCTCCACGAAGATCTTATCAAAGGCTATCTTGTGTAAAATTTTCAATTAAAAAATGTTTTTTTCCGAATTCTAGGTACATGCCCAAGATCCAATTTGACCCCGGGGGGGTGTTTGGTCCTTTAGGGGTTAAAGTTTGTCAACTTCAGTTCCGTTACAAATGCCATCATTGAAGATTGGACATCACCATATACGTCACCAAATACGTATATAAATACGTCACTCTAAACATTGTAGGGAGTATCAAAATTGACGTCGCCCATGACATTTGTGTCCACATTCGTGCCTGTGCCATCTTCATCAAAACTGTTCTAAAGGACCGCCATACACATTCCTATTGCGCTGTTCTGCTTGATGTTGCATGGGAGCCTCTCTTGCTGGTGGGATGTATATTCCACCATCTGCAGTTGCCTCTCTCACTGGCTCCGTAACCAACATTTCCGGTTGTAGACCAGCAAAGTCCTCATCATTTCTTACTTCAGTCACAAAAGGGATGGATTGGTTGATTTGGAGTTCGCCACGTCTTCCCCTCACATCCGTCCGGCATATAATCTTCCACCCACGCCGGTGCGGGTCGTCGGAAAAGAACACTTGTTGATAATGTAATGGAAAGGCAAAGGACTCAGCATGAATCCTACCATCCATGTGGTTGAAGTTTGCCATGGGAAACCCATATCTATCCCTCTGCACATTTGGAAAACGACTATCTTGGTTTCCTCGAACCCAATCGCATACAAGTATAGTGGTGCAATGGTTCCGGTAGTCGAGCTCAAGAATCTCTTCAATGTATCCTACATAGTCATCGGTTCTCTCTATGGGCCGGCCATTACGAAGCCCCCATCGAAGTTGTCGGCTGAATGAGGCAACCACACACAAATCACGTGTGACAAGTCCTCCTTCTACACTACGAACACGGAAGTGCATGCCAAACGCATGCATTTGACGATGTGACACAGCATACCGCTCTGGAGGTTGCCCATATTGTATGACATCCTCATGTACATGTTCACCAACGTCCCGAAGAGCACTTACATGGGCACTCACCCACGATGCAAAAGGAGGCAAGTCAAAAAGGTTTATAGCGTACCGCATGGCCGTTGTAGGATGTCGACGGCGAAATTGTCTTCGGTACGTCTCCCTTTCTTCCCACCTCTGCCCTCTTGCTGTAATATATTCCCTACACATCAATTTCCATGAGGTGTTATGATGAAAGAGTTCCAGCTGACATGGAAGCCCATCGACATTTGGAGCACAGACTATGTCTTCTATAACATACTCTATAACACACAGACGTCAAAGCAAATATCAAGCTTGACATATAAACAAACGCATTTCTTGAAGTGATGTAGATGGACATGTAACAATTAACACGTAACTCAACCCGCTATGCTTCGGGCTGCGTCGACTGAAACAAAGGACATGAGAAATTGTATCAAGTATTAGGTACTACAATTTCCATCATTAAGAATTATAGACAAACAACTTGGGATTTGGCACTCACTGACGCCACTCCTCCAAGCACATTACATTGTCCAGTACAAAGGCATGTGCATATTTTCGAAACTCATATGGCATCTTCCGCTTCCGCTGCGACTTGGAGGTAAGAATCTCATCAATCATTGTAGGTTCTTCTTCCGGATCCCATATGCGATGTATGGTTCCTCTATACTGACGCATGTACTCAGTACAAAATCCCAGGGTATCATCCATTTGATACCCTTCGGCCATGCTACCTTCTGGATGTGAAAAAGTTCAAACATAATCCTTAAGCGTTTTCATGTATCGCTCTATTGGATACATCCACCGACAGTGCACGGGACCGCACGTGAACAATTGCTCCACCAAATGCACTGGCAGATGCGTCATGATGTTTAGAAATGTAGTCGGAAATTCCTTCTCCAACACGCATGTGGCCGTAATGACATCGCGCATCATGTCATCCTTCTCCGCCAATCGTACCTCCTTCGCACAGAGTCTCTGGAATACTCTACTCATTTTTATGATAGCCAAGCGGACATTGTCATCCAAAAGGTTCCGGACTGCCACTGGGAGAATCTACAAAACATGTTCCACCAAGAACCAAACATTTAGTAATAACAACATTTAACAGTTAGTAATTACAACATGACATAGACGTCTCATACTGCGTCAACATGAACATCATATACAACGTTTGCTGCGGCACGTGTCTTTGTTTTGGACATTTATAGTGTCATGATTCTCTCTCCTCCTATGTCTAATATGGTGACGCCCACCACTAATTAGCCTTCGGGCTCTAATTTAATAACCTTATTACAATGCATGCAGAGACAAAATATTTACTGTACCTGTTGCATGAGGACATGATAGTCATGTGTCTTCATATACTACAGCTTGCCATCTTCTAACCGCTTGTGAATGCTACCGACGTAGTTTGAAGGGGTTCGAATATTAGAAATAATTGTTACAAACTCCTTGCGTTCATGTGGCTTCAATACAAAAGGGGCATGTGGCATGTAATACTCATCTTGGCGCGGTCGTGGAGGTTGAAGCCATATCTCTTCCCGAATGCCCAATTCTTGAGCGTCGACTCGACTTCCGGGACTGGACTTCATTCCCAACAATGTCTTCACTATATTTTCGCACAAATTCTTCTCACAGTGCATGACATCCAAGGTATGTCTCTCCAACAAGTGCTGCATGAGGACATGTAAAACCACAACAGAATACAATAATTAAGAATTGTAATAAAAAACATGCAGTCATTGTTATGAGAACACGCTACTGGAATTCCAATATTCGATTACTGATTTTTATGTAAGATGAGGCCTTGAACATTGAAGAGCACTTGGTTTGCTACATTTAGGGATTATGGCAGTTCCTTGCCGGGCTTACATCATTTCCTCAAAAAATACGTCCTCTGTGATGTCAAGGTCAACGTCAAAACCTTGCTTCCGACATCAAAATGGACGTTAAATCTAATTATGCATGTTTTTTAGGAATGCAGCAAGGCCGCAAGACTGTTACAGATGCAAGGTCCAGAATTCCTTACCTCCCAATATGGTAGCTCATATAATGCACACAGCCGTTTGACTCCTGTTACGTGGACCGGATCATCTGGAGCATTCTCCTTTCCACCTAAATCTAGGTATGATTGTCGCCACGCAACATGACGAATAATATCTTTTCCTGTATGTGGAGTCGGTTGTTCACGGTTCTCCACTTCCCCATTAAATCTCAAGTTCCGACGGTATGGATGGTGCCTCGGCAAATAACGACGTATGCCTCCATACACAATCTTCGAGCCTCTCGTTCTTCTGTTTGGCAGAACGTCACCTGTCTTCGCCATTCTCGCTTCTGTATTTGGTCCACACGAAGGACAACCCTTGTAACCCTTGCAGCAAAGGCCTGAAACGAGTCTGTAAGTTGGAAAGTCAGAGATCGTCCACATGAGTACGGCTCGTAAGGTGAAAGTGCGACTCTGTTCCGGTTGAGAAAAGTCAAGTGCCGGAACACCGTGCCATAGTTCTTGGAGCTCCCTCAACAGCGGACGAATAAAAACATCGAGGCTGGCAACAGTGGGTGAGTGCTTCCCTGAAATCAAGATGCTAAAAGAAATAAAGAACTTCTTTGTGACAAACTAGGGCTCAAGGTTGTATATCAAGATCAACACCGGCCACGTCGACCAATTCGTGTTGTTTAACTTAAATGGATTCACACCATCTAAAGCAAGAGCAAGCCTCATGTTACGAACTTCAAACCCAAAGTTGTTGAACGCAACGTCAGTATCGATGTGCTTCCACGCTGGACTATCCACCACCGAACGCATGACACCGTCGCTGCTGACGTGTTTAGTGTACCCCATAAGCATGCGCACTATCTCTGACGACCTCCACATTCGTTTCAACCTCGGAATCAAGGGAAAGTGTCGAATGACCTTTGAAGGAATGTGGTTTGTCCCGTCTGCCCATCGAAAGGTGCTACATTTTGGGCAAGAATCCATAGCTTTGTAATCACCTTCATAGAGAACACAACCATTTCGGCATGCGTGCACGCTGTTGTAATGCAATCCAAGTCTTCTAATGCTCTTGCGGGCTTCATAATGGGTTCGAGGCAGTTTGTTTCCTAGTGGGAGTAAGTCACTAGACAAAAATCGAAACAACTCATCAGTGAATTTGTTGCTGACGTGGAACACCGTACACATGTTCATGATGATGATAGTGGCGGACACAATGCTTGTTCTTGAACCAGGATACACCGCAGTGGTGGCTTGTGTATACAACTCTTCCAACCCATCCACACTATCATTGGCACCATCATCCCGATCGCCTTCTTCTTGTGTTGCATCTGCCTCCTCGTGCAGTGCATCACCTCTGTCGAAGGCCTCCATTACCTGCCGTTGTACTTCGTGGAACTCATCAAGTGGAGGAAATTGAGGATCTGCAAGAGGTTCTGGATTTCTGTTGTCGGGATCGACGTCTGAAAGAACGTCAGCATTGTCAACTATGTCATCCATGACATCATGTCGGACGACGTCGTCGTCATATGCAGCGTCTTCAACCCAAATACCACCAGGCGGATAGCCTTCAAGGAGGTCCCCCCCTATAAGAGACGTTTTCAAAAAAGGATCTCGACCAACCGTGGTATGGTGCTGACGTATGACTTGGATGGTTTTGCGACGGCCACCCTTGCAATCGCGGCATGGGCACCTGAAAGAGCGCACATTTTTTTTCCGTGGCCACTCGCAACTCGTGTACAAAATCAAGTCACCCACAGGGACGTGTCGTAGTGTGCGTCCATCTTGAGCAATACGAATTGTAGTGCCACGCCGCTCGGAACTTGAATTCATATGCGTTGCCATGGAATAGGAATCAAACACTTTACAAAGTCTTTGGCGTACCGTAGCATACCTAAAAGACAATAGCAATAGAATCGTATCAAGAGTAGCATGTATCGATAAATGTAAAAGTCATTTGGAATTTGCAAGTTGCTTTAAACATTGTGTCAACGAAGCATGTGCCATTACATAGAACGGAACAATATCATTATAGGAAGTGAACCAAGCAGCAAATAACCTCCAAGGGACCGTTTTTTTTTCCCGTCACTTAGCAACACGACAGTGAACCTCAAAGTTTGCAGAAAGCGCGACACTACATATACGTTGGAGTTTCTGACCATAAAATTCATGTTGACTTTGACGTCGTCATGGACGTCAGGACGAACATGATTCCGTACTTTTCGCAGCTGGATGGCTATAAATGTCCACGTGTCTCAATCTTCGTGGAGAAGGAAGAGCAGTGTACTAGAAGCCCTCCGCGTGCGCTTAGGGTTTGTCACATCTATTGTGTGAGTCCCCGAAGCAATTTTGTAGTTGTTTTAAATTGTTAACCAAATGACACTACGACCTTCAATATCCACGCGTGCTAGGATTCGTACTGCTAAGTACTTAGAACATGCGCACGCGGTTAACGTCGAGGACTCAGAGGTTGCGGAGGCTCTTACCAATCTTGTTTTTGTTTCTGTTCCTCTAAAGACCACCATGAAGCCGACTCCAAAAAGTTTGGACGCGCCGGTCGCCCGACGGAGCTCCCGCTTGCAGAGAAGTTCTGTAAATCGAAGCCCATTGCAACCTACGACGCTTGAGACTTATGCAACAAACCCAACCGGCAATCAGGTGATTTTGAAGTCTTCTCTCCTTGCAACCTAAACCCTAAGCTTTTTTTGAGTGGCCATTCTGAAACCCTAAATACTGACTACCGAATTGGTTCTGGGTATGCTGGAAATTTCTCTTTGTGAGGATGTTCTATTTAGAAAGAAATTTACTACAGGTGCCGGCAGACTATTCCCAGACACCCACAAAGTAGTCCTCCCAGGTTATATCTATAGTCATTCTCAGGCTTAGTAGGCTACGAAGTTTTTAAGCTCGGGAGCTTTGAGTGGGTGCTGAATTGCAAAGTTTTGCTACACTACCCGAGTATCATGCAGGACTTACGGCGGGTATTGGAATTTGTTGTTGGAGTTGATGTCGCCCCTTGCAGCCGCCATTTTGCATAACGCGTTGTTGAGGACGACCCAAAACGTGGTTTTAATGACTCCACCTCCTCAGACCATGCTCTGAGATAGAAACAAGAGGTGGAAGTCGACCTTGAAGTAGTTCTGAGCGCAACGAGGTAGACGAAGAAGTGGAGCTCTAGAGGACCGTGCTGTGAGATAGGTTGAGCACATGATGTTGGCTCCGAATTGCTTTGATGGCACCGAACTGCTTGGTTGGCTCCGAAGTGCTTTGATGTTGTCATATCGCAGCTGAAGCAAAACGTGTGTAGGTACGTCGTGAGGTCTTTGCAGGTACTTGGTTTGAGCACTGTAGGTACGTCGTGAGGCTTTTGCAGCTGAGGTAAAACATTTGCAGGTACTTGGTTCTGGTTTGAACATGCGCGGAGCTTCACGTCAAATTCATAACCGTGCCGAATTCCTCCTCGTCGCGCAAGTACTTGGATCGAACACTGTAGGTACGTTGGAGGCCATCGCAGCTGGAGCGCAACGTCTGCGCGTTTAGGGTTTTGGTTCAAGCTCTTGCGGAGCTCCACCTCAAAGTCATCACCACGCCAAATTGCTCCTCGTGGCGTAGGTCTGTAGAAGGTGCACCGCACCGATTTCCTCTCCTGGCGAAGGTACTTGGTTTGAACACCTTTGGTACGTCGTAAGGCCGTCGCAGCTACAATGAAACGTCTACAGGTTAGAGTTGTGGTTCGAGCTGAAGCCAGCTCCACCTCGAAGTCCTCACCGCGGCGAATTCTTCCACGTCATCAAGTCGTCGCAGCTAGAGCGCAACGTCTGCAGGTTTAAGGTTGTCGTTCAAGCTCTTCCGAAGCTCCACCTCGAAGTCATCACCGTGCTGAATTCCTCCTCGTCGTGGAGGTTGAAGCTATGACCTACGCCGTCGCTGGTTCATGAATTGCCCGAGCAAGCCTCACTTACATTAGGGTTTTGATAAGTTTGGTTAACAGTGTATATTATCTTGGTTTCAAGTTGCTACTACTAAAGAGGTTGATGCGTGCACGTTTGTATCAAGTTCTTTCAAGATTGTATTGTTTCAAGTTTGTATTGTTTCAAGTTTGCAAGTTTGCAAGTTGCAAGGTGTCTAAGGTGTCACGTGTGCATATGTCATGTGTTGCAGGTGGAAGGAAGTTTTTTTGTGAAGTGGAGAGACCCGATTTGCGAAATGCCAAAGCGTCAATCACAAGGCAGGAAGCGGAAAGAATTGCGTGTTTCTAGAAGTCCTGATATGGAAGAAGATGCTTTGCAACTTGGAAGGCACTTGCGCAAAGGTGGGGAGCGTCGATCCAAGGCTCATGAGGATGGGAGAAAGTTTGTTGCCTTGAAAGGTAAGGCTCCTGAACTTTCTCCTCCGCGCAAGAGGAGAAGGGCTGTTGTTATGCTGTCGAAGGATGATGAAGAAGAAGACGATTGCTCCGATGAAGGCAAATATAGTGAGTCCTTAAGGGAGCAATCTTGGAGGTAAGGTTCTAGCCTCTGTTTTGACATTGATGTGATTGGAACAAAATTCGATCCATATGAGCTCGTTTAGAGATGTCCATCTGAGCAGGTTTACGTTGTATTTAACGTCATATTGGAACATGGAGAGAATGTTCTCTCGAGATTGACATTCATGTGGACGTGTACCCGTTTATTTGAACGCACAGATGGAAGCATGGTACTAAACTTGTTAGTAGTAGGTGCCGAAGCTTGTTCCAGAGCGCAACTTAAGTCTCTGTGTTCCTCGCAGGATCCTAGTCTAGTTCTGTTGTAATTTTGGATTGATACCGCTGCTCTAGTATTTTGGAAGCGCAATAATTTAGAGGTGCAGTATTTCGGATGCCGAGGTTTTGTAATTTTTGAGGCGCTAGTGTCTTCAGAAATGGACAACTAAGCAATAACATTGCTGAATATAATGTGAGGCTCGTAATGTCAGAGGTAGGGATTTCGAAATGTGTTGAGGCGCTTTTATTTCCAATGTCAATACGTCGGTGGATATCGAGAGAAGAACCCGTGACTCATTTCATTCCAGGATCAGCGGCTGAGAGGACTTTGCATCGTGGAGTATGTTCTGAAGTGGAGCAGCTCTCGCGCACCTTGGATAATTTCCCTACTTTCATGCAATAATTTCTTCTAAACTGGTTGTTGTTTCTAACGTGGTTGTTGCAGTTGACGTCCAAAAAAACAAGCATCTTGACCGATTCATTTCAGACACAGTGTGTTGTTAAAAATGTGTTCCAAGTAGGGCATATGCTTGAAATATGTCATGTGTTACAAGTAGGGTATATGGTTGAAAGTGCACTAACTTTTTCAATTAATTGTGTCTTGTGCAGCCGGGGATATGAGACGCATTCAGGGGGTGAAGGTGAAGACTCTGATGGCGACACAGAGGATGCTATTGAAGCTGTGCATCCTAAACATAAGAGAGGAAGAAGTAGTGCTATGAGGAAACCCATTGAAGTCGACGGCCAGGGCCAGCCTTTCGAGTCCATGAAGGAAGCCTTCTCCAATGATGTAAAGAAATATGCAAAGGACCTTGATCCTAGGGTTGGTTGGGAGAAACAACCACGGGGTTTGAAGAAGAATTTGCTCAAAAGACTCTACACATGTAAATACAAAACTGAATCATTTCAGTCACAGTCTGCCAATGATTTTTTTTGTTATTCAAAGAGATGTCCGTTTAACCAACGTTTTTGTAAACATCAACGTTGACACGCTGTTGTTTAGTTTGACGTCAAGTGTAACGTATGACGCAAACCCTAATGATAATTCTGCCACCTCTTCCTCCATTGAGATGCTAAAGTATGTCATTTGTTTTAGATTGGCAGGTCTGCGGCGATTCTGACACTATGAGCGAGAAATTCTTGGGGCCGATTATAACAAAAGGCCTCATCAGTTTGCGGTTTCAGACGAATCAATTGATCGATAACAACAAGCCTAGACTGGAAGATGTCAAGAGGGTGTACTGGGATGATATGGTGGCAGAGCGCGCCACTGAGGCAGCTAAAGCAAAATCAACGCACATGCGTGCAATTTCCAAGGGCAAGTCTTCACCAACGGCGCAGATGCATGCCATTGAGAGGGATGTTGTATCACGATTGGTGAGTCCTTCAATACACTATTGTCAAACATACCCGCTCATATTAATTTAGGCTATATGTTAATTAGAATGTTCATGTAGACACTGTAGAAAACGTCTATTGTCAGGAAGAACGTGAATATGTTTTTCAAGTTAACTGTGTTTGCTCTTTGGGACATGCAGACCATGGTGCTAGACAGGCCACCATTCGACTCGGAGGTAGATGCAGAAGTGGCAAAGGAATACCAGCGGCAGCAAGAAGACAAACGCGAGGTGCGGCCCGATTATGCACGTGAGATTGAAGAGGTACGTAGTCGTGTCGCGGAGCTAGAGACCAGCCTCACACGTCTTGGAGAGAATGTGAATGCGTCCAACAAGCGTATGGAGGATATGATGCGTCAAGTTCTTCACGGTCAAGGGTTCAAACAATCCATTGTGTCAGAAGACATGCCTGAGCGGTCATCATCAACAAAGGTGGTGGAGACATCCACTTTGACGTCAACAACGACAGAGGCACGAACGGCGGTTCTTCAGGATTTGGTGATGCCAATGCCAAAGACCGCGGCCTCCTCCATTGTGACATTGGTGGCAGGTGCTCTTCCAGCGGTCACTGTCACCAAAGTCGTCTTGGATGACGTTCCCACGGACGCTGTGGTTGTCCAGACCGATGTCACGGAAAACATGAAAGACCTCGACAACTCTCATGATGTTTTAGCCGGCGATGACCTCCCACAACAAGAAGATGATGTGTACTCCATCGGAGTTGAAGATGGAATGCATCATGTTACTGACAGCGTCGAAGTGGCTGATGAAGCTAACACAACGGAGGGGGAGGTTGTTAAATTTTTCTCCTATTATTTTCATGTGTGGATGTTAGATGTTGTGTTTCCATGTTGTGTTTCCATGGCAATTTTGCATTCTAATGTGTCAAACACCTGAACTCACGCAGTAAGATATGGAAGCACTAGGTGAGCCATCAACCTGCCCACAGCGTGTTGCGAAGATCTCTCATGCTACGAAGCCAACAAAGCAAACGGCTAAGGGAACAACAGTCAAATGCCCAACACCAAAGCAGGCTGGTCTACCCAAACCTCCTCAGGTACTGTCGAAGGCTACTAGGAAGTACTATTACTATTTTTTGTTTCAATTCAATTGTCAATACAAATGAATGCAAGTTTTGAGGTAGAAATGTGCTAAATCCACATAAACAATGGTCTTTTAGAATGGAGTACCTGATTTACAAACTAATGCTATAAGATGGCTCTTTTAATTGTGCAGGCTGGGAGTGGCAAGAAAGTTGACACCGCTCGGAGAAAGTGAGGGGCGGCAGTGTTGTCAAAACTGATGTCAAGCCAATCGGCAAGTGTTTCTTTTGATGTTTTAAACAACAACTGTCATTTTGGATAGCGTTAGCTGAGACAGGTTTTGTATGTCATGCTTGAATTGGTAGAATAGAAGGATATCTAGGATGTTTGGGTTGTCGCAGGCAACAAAATGTAGCAACGGTGTTCCACGCTTGACCACCGTCTGGGTTATTTGGAATGAAAAAGCCACGTTGATGGCATGTTCATCCTCACGTCACGGCTAACAAATGCTTGACGTTTTCACTGACATTGTCACACGTTCATCCCACGTTAAAGAGCACATCGCGTAGAATAGCAATTTTTTAGAAACATGTTTAGAAAAATGTCCAGAAGAACATGCTAAATGTTCAAGTGAACATAATCTCCAGCATGAAAAAGGTCAATGACAACATGTAAGCAGAACGCGCCAACGTCAAGATTGATGTCATGAGCAACACGATCATGTCAAAATGGACGTCAAAACTAACACCCTTTTGTGGACGAAAAATGCTCTAAAAGCATGACGTCAGCTGACGTGGGTTGTCCACGTCATAATTCTTGTGGTCCAAGTCAGAAATTCTTAAATTCGACATCACTGACCGCTCAAAATGGAGTTGGATGAAAAAAATCCCGCATGGCGCTGCCCAAGTGAAAACATAGCTGATGTGGACATGGGCCCCCCTCCACGTGGAGCCCTTTCCCACACATTTTAGGCCACGTTCAGTTGGATGTCAAGAGGTTGACAACCATGTTACGACAAATTTTTCGACGTTTTTGGCCTCTTCATCTTGACGGATTTTAGGTGACATCAACAATGACGCAACAGCATGTTACTTTTGACGTTCAGGCATGTTTTTCACCGTGTTACAAAAAATACGGGTTTCTTATAGTGTATGGAACTAATCCAAAAAGTTCGTACAATCGCTCGTGAAAAGGGGCCTTGCACAATGAGCACCGCCGGCGTACAACCATCAATCTAATCAAGCAAAATGGATGGTACAAGTGCTCACAAGTGCCTAGATGCATTCCACCTTCTGGACCAAATGGGTTTAGACAAATTGAGCAAGCCGTACCGTCGGATACGAAGCTCAAAGGTTGTGGCCACAATAACATGGGTTTGCCCCGATGATCGAGGGTAGATGAAACCTCCTTTTTGAAATCCCATTTGTAACGGGACCAATCGATGGTTGTTTGCCCACCAGCGGTTTTCACCATCGCCATTTCATCCATCTTGAAAAGATCATCTACGAGGGCCCGCGATGTCAAACCAAACACCCTCTCCTGGTTGTTTTCGGTATAGTTGTTGTCGATTTTTTGGAATTCCGCCACCAATTGTCGGGACCGATCAACCGTGAATTGGAAGCCAACTTCCATTGATAGTAATGTTCTACCAACACATCCAAGCGACTTTGTAGTCTTGAATTCTCTTCAAGCGCTTTAGCGAGCTCTTAGCCGCCGTCACCCCCCGCACCCTCTTCTTTGTTGACCATAGCTTTGTCTGCGTTGGTAGGGGCCTCATCAAACTACAATGAATCGTCTTGGGTTGACACGTGTACAAGCCCTTCCTCCTCCCGTTGTCGATTCCGATCTTCTGTGGTTATTGTACTAGCTTAAAGGGCAAGTCGGAGCTCCTCCATATCACGTCGTTGTTGGTCAATAACAATATTTTTATCATTGACTTCAACTCTCAACTTGCGAACCTCATCGCGCAATGACAATAGTTCTGTTGTCTTCCCTTCCAATTGGTTCAGCAAGGTTTGGATAGTGTTGGCAAAAATAGCACCAATAGAAGCTTCTAACGTTCGATCAACAACCGCGGGGGATTGTACCTCAACCCCAACTTCATTAACGGTATCGTTAACGACTACGTTAACCGTTTGTTCCGCCCTCCTTCGTTTGGTGCGCGCTTGTGTCCTTTGGCTCCTTGTGATTGGAACGTGGGATCCATCAGAGTCTGTATCCGTGTTTGAGGGATTGGTCTCGTACGTGGCGACCGGTTCAGTCTTCGCCATCAATTTGCCCAATCCGCCTTCTGGATACCTCCGTGTCCCCATTGGAATCAATCCATTCGTCGGAGAAGGAACTCTTATGCTATCTCCCATGGCTTTCAAGGTGGACCAATCCACCCTCTTACCCAACTTTACCTCCGCATCGACACCTCGCGCAAGGAAGAGATTTACTTCGTTGCGTTTGATATAAGCCTATAAGGGATGTCGTACAAGACCTGGTATACTTCAATGCACCGATTTTTGAACGCCTCGTCGGTGCACTTCCATAAATTTGCCTTGTGAAAGCGTCGGTGATAATTGAGTCGCTCCTTCGGGAAAGCCTTGTCGATATGGCACCACTCGATGAAGTTTGCGCAATCCTCGAAACTCCATGGCTCCGGAACTTCTTCCCAACCTTTAAAAGCCAATTTAACAAGATTCCGAAGCACATGCAACCTCTTCCGCTATTGTTTCCCGATCGTAGTCGACTCTTGTCTCGTTCTTCTTTATTCATTTTTACCGGCGTGGCCATGGGTGGGGAAAATCTGAATAATGTATGTGATGCGAATGGATGAAGTCCTCACACGACACCCACAACCAATTCAATTAAGAGGTGGATGAAGAGGGAGTATGTGAGGCGGGGACAATTAGGGGTGTGCACAATATTATATAGCCGATAGATGAAACACTAGTCTAGGGTCCCCGGGCAGAGGCGGGGACGTCTCCGCCCCATACGGGCATGGGCGGAGACGTCCCCGCCCTACCTGGGTAGGGGCGGGGACGTCCCTACCCTGCCAAGGTAGGGTGGGGACGTCTTCGCAAATAGAACCCTACACCATATAAATAGGGGACATTTTGTCCCTACTCTCTGCCAAGTCCACTCCCTAGGCCTCACGTGTCAATTTGCTTTGCGGCCTGAAAGTGGGTTTGGTGGGTGATCGGGCTTGGCCCATTTATTGTACCCAGACTCTTTGCGGTTTTTTTTAAAACCATCAACTTGGAATTTCGACCACGGTAGGGAGTTGACAATCACTTATGGCGGGAGAAGGAAGTAGGTCGATGGAGAAGCGCCCAGTATTTATGGACTTGGATGATGTTGATGAGACGGTTCTTCCGTCCACCAATACGGAGTTGACTTCAGGATCATTGAATCCGTCGTCATCGAGCGGGAAGAGGCGGAAGAAGTCACCAAATCCAGACATGCCCCCGCATGAATACATGGTTGAATGTAGAGGGATTGCCGTCGAGTTTTACAACCGCCGGACGAGAGGGGCGTTGACGAGGAGCTATCTGAACCACAACGAAGAGGGATACCACAAGTTGACGGTTGACATGCGACACAAATTAATGTCAAACCTTGATAAATCTGAGAAATTTAATAATTTCTCAGATTATTGGTTGCATTCGGAGTGGTTGGACACACAAGTGACCGCACTGACCACCAATATTGTTGCGAACTGGTGTTACGTCACGGGGAATAAGGAGGATGAGAGCACCTGGAACCTGGAGGAGCGCGCACTAGTGGCAAAGATGAGGATGATCCAGGGCTTCGTTCAACAGTACTCTTCTTCCCGTAAGAAGAAACTAGCTCCTTGGAAAGCAACTATTGAGGAGCAAATTTTGGCTCACTACGTTGGTGGAACTTTCAAGTGGCTTGAAAGTTGCGCTAAAGTGATTCCAATGCCAGGGCAGAGCGCGGTGGATGGCTATAGGGTTGTACGGAAGGTGATAATAACCAAATTGGAAAACATTCCAAGTTGGATTTACTTCGCCGGAAAGACTCTGACCAACACCAACGAAAGGGAGAACCGCCGAAATATCATCAACGAGGCTGGAGGATGTCCGGTAGTGCATCCAGGGATCATTAGACTTGCGTACATCCACCTGAAAACTATGGAAGGGTACACGCTCTGGTGGAATGGGGGATCTCTAGCTTCTTTTTGGTCCAAGTTTGACTCGAAAGTGGACGAAGCATTGCCATTTGAACGGATTGAGATGCATCCGAATACCGGGTTGTCAATCCAAGAGCTTTGGTGGGTAAAAACTTACCGCCAAAATCGAGTGAACCTCGCGCTATCATTGCTTGTCATTGTGGGAAAATGCCACGACGCAAATTATATACACAATGACATCTCTCCATCGAATGTTTTGCTCCACTTTGATGAGTGGAAACCCGATACGGTGTACATCGGAATTTGCGATTGGGGGCTTTCTAGTCGGGTTGTGGAAAATGAGCCATCAAGGTATGGTTATCAATTCAAGGAGGAGCTTCAACAAGAGAGAGAGCGGTGACGGTTTGTGGCACCAGAACTGTTCTATAATTTTGGGCCGCGGGACTCCACCAACTCGCTTGAAGTCATGCAACGGTCACACCTCTACTCTAAGGCAGCAGATGCATTTGCGGTGGGTTGGATTTGTGAAAAAGTTTGGAAAGAAGATTGGGACACTTCGTATTTCACCAACAAAAACACGGAGCAATATGTAAACCTGAAGCTAAAATTTACAGCGTTGCAAAAACAACTGCTCGAAGAACGGTCTTCTGTGCCAGATGTTTTAGACACATTAATGAAACCCCCCCCCAACTGGACTATGCCTCTATATTGTTACCGACAATAGTTTTTTGTTAATTAGCTGCATTAGTTTCGCATGTGGTGGATAAATAGGCAATACGGCATCTTCGTAGAAGAATATGTGTACTTGGCAATTGCCATACGTTATATTTTAATCAATATTGGATACGTCCAAATCTTAAATTCTGAATCCGAGATTTGCATTTGTTCAAGCACAAATAATTATTGATACACTATTGATAAACTAAATGTGCACAAGTGAAAGAAATAAATTTATTATTTCTACAAAAATTGATACATAGTGTAGTAAATGGCATTTAGTGTCCGGTTATGTCACTACACTAAGTGCCTCATTTGCAATTGGTGTATGGATTTACATTTAGCGTATACTACAGTAAACATAAATTTTAGTTTACCAACATAGTGTCAATAGTTAAACACTATTAACTAACTCATGAAGGGGCGGAGACGTCCCCGCCCCTGCACTAGTAGAGGCGGAGACGTCCCCGCCCCTGCACTAGTAGAGGCGGAGACGTCCCCGCCCCATACGGCCAGGGGCAGAGACGTCTCCGCCCCACCTCCCTCTTGCCATTAGTCCCCGATCCTACTCAAACATTACCCTCTCCTACGTGGCAGCTATGTGGTACCAACATGGCTGCCACATCGCCTATTTTTTACCCAGCGGGTAAGTCAACCCTCAGATGACTTACCCGGACGGGCGAGAGCTCTACCGGACGGGCGAATCGGACAGACGGGCGAATCGGACGGACAGGCGTACCGGACCTCCGTCCAGTATGACAACCCTGGTCCCATGTAGGTCCACTACATGTTCGTTCATAGATGGTGAGGCTTGTGTTAGTGGATCGGAGAGTAGTGATAGTTATTCGCACCATAGTGACTCCGAGGACCTTTTTGCGGAGGGGTCTTGATTCTTTTGCTTTGGTTTGTTGTTTTTTTCACCATCACACTACACGTTGGACTTCATCTCTATCGCATCGTGAGTCATCTTCATTCATGTCAAAATCCCTAAACCTTCACGTATGTATATCAAAAACCATCGTATGCCATGCAGCGTGATGAGAAGATTTCCATCTATCTACGATTTAATATATGATTCAAAATAAATATCCTACGTAACGAAGACGCATGTCCTCTGAGTTTACATGCTTTGTACCTTAGGCTTGGCTCTTTTTTAAACAACAGTTGTCGAAGAAACCTAGGTTTCAATTTAGAGTGGTTCGGACTCAAAGGGTATCTCCATGGTATGAGATTTTTATTGCCTAGGTATTATATGAATATCACCAAGGTATTACAAGGGTATGAACTAGGTATCACATGGATATTGCCTGACACCTTAAACCATATAACTTCAAATTTTTCCATTGTATATCATAGTCTATTGACTTGTCGCAGTAACCTGAACTCTAAATCCTCACCCATAAGCGTCCCTTTCAATTTTAATTGAATTGTTGCAATCAACCCTAAACTACTCATACTTTCATATATCCATGTAAATTGTCGTCGTAAATTTCTGTTTATTTTTCAAATGTCAACACAGTTTAAATAGAAGCCACGGCCATAGGCGACCCTTTCCAAATTCATCAAAAAAAACTACCAAAAAAGAATCAAAATTTCAGTGCTCAACGCTCGCCGCTCGCCGCTCACAAGATAGCAATCCTGCTTAGAGAGGTTTATATGTACCACGCACAATTTTGGATATTTACTTCATCTGCCCTGTTTTACATGTAGTAAAAGTCGTGGATTACTTCATTATAATCTAAGGTTGGCATTGCTTTACCAATCAATCTCACATCGGTTCTTATTGCAGTATAATACCTATGATGAATGTTGTTGTATTGGTACATGGTCTTTGCATCTTGATGCATGGTTTTTATTCACAGCAAACAAATTAGAGCTGGAACTAGACTATAAATTAAAGGGAATTGATGTGCACACGTTACTGCTATCCACTATTGCAAACAATACTCATAGTTGGAATCTAAATAGATTATTTTGTTATTTGTAACCATAAATAAAGAATATATGTAAATATTAATTAGGGGATTCCAAAAAAGGAATGGAAAAATAAGGAAGGAAAAAAAGGAATGCATGACTTCATATACTCTGAAACAACTACATTCAATAAGAATTGCAGGTATATTACAAGTAGAAGGATATGAAATATTACATTTACATGTTGTGTTACATACCCGATAAATTCAAACGGTTCTCATATATTATTGTATTACATTTACGTACACGCGTACCATATGTTGTATAGTTTTTGTTTAAGGTTTGGAAAAAGACGCAAAAGCAAAGTCTCAATTAACCCTTTAGCGCTTAGGTCATGTTTCTCCAAAACCTAGAAATGTCTTGATTTTTTCTTTGATCTAACTCTCAAGGAAATAGAATGCCTAATAATAGTATCCAGCCTTACAAAATTAAACTCAAACCATGACCTCAACTTTAAGAAAAATTTGCACAACATCCAACGGTTGATGAAATAGATTACAATGTTTAAAGTTACCGTATCTTGGTAATGAAAATTGTGAACTTTGGAGGGTGTACTACTTCATCCACCAATAGATTCTTGCAAGAATTTTTGTACTTTGAATAAAAGAGGTTCACATGTGCACTAGGTTAATAGCTTGGCATTGATATATCATATGTGAAGAAAACATTCATACATGATTATTGATGATTTTTGTACTTGTGTCTATTTGATTTTATAAGAAAATGTTCCAAGCTCTCACCAAGTAGGATAGAAAGCAGCCGCACATGGCAGCCATAAGGCCCCTATCTGGTCCAGGGTTTTTGGGGTTGGGGTTGGGGCTTGGGCCAGATGGGATGAGTCGGACAAACTAACAGGGGAATCCTTGCATAGGCCTCCAGCCAGGAAAGATTCATATTTTTTTCCACTTTTTGAATTTCAGGTTCTGTTTATACCAAAGAAGTTTAGGTTGGAGCCTAAAGAGGTGGAGGGCTTTGATTGGAAGGATGCCACGGTACCTCTCTTTTAAGTTTACACCAAATCAAACTTCGGTTGCAGCCCAAATTCTTTTGAGTGGATGAAAATCCTTGCTGGAATCCTACATGGCTGAAGTGGATAGTGATTACTTGAACCTAAGAGTAGTATTTGTTGAGAAGGTCTCCGAGGTATCCAACCCCAAAGTCTAGGAGGAAATTCAGGGAGATTTTTTTCAGCCAATCATTTATATTTGTTTAATGCCTGTTTCTGGCCTGTTTTTTAATTAGGATTTTTTTTCTATATCCTCTATTACCCATAGGTGGACGTTACCATTTACTACTCATTATTGGAAAGTGCAACGTCTCATTCTTCCGGAGCCTAATATATATATATATATATATATATATATATATATATATATATATATATATATATGTTTTTGGAGTTTGTAATTGTTGATTGAAAAGGAGAAGGCGTTTGCTCATTTCTGCATCTCTTTGAATTGCTTGTGTATTGTGGTTGTTTTATTATTCTCAATTTTTTTTGAATTTGTTGTGCAATGGAAGGAGGGTATTCTCATGAAGTTGAGTCAAGTGAGCCTCAAATTTAGAGCCAAAATTCAACTTAGATGATGGGCTCTCCTTCTATTCCTCAATTTCATATCCATGGTCCATCATTGAAACTAAGTGCATTTCAAAGTGTAGGCAATAGTTTCTAACATACAAAGATTTCAAAGTGTAGGCAATAGTTTCTTAGATACAGAGATTTCAAAGTGTAGGCAATAGTTTCTTAGATACAGAGATTTCAAAGTGACGTGCAAGAAGTTGGATATTAACCTCCACCTCAAATTTCTTTATACACTAAGCAATTGTTACATTCTTCCAATTTTTGCAGCCGCAATTGTTCTCACAGCCTAAGGTTTTGAGAGATGTTGGGAAGAATGTATTGCAAGAAGTGAAGACAGAAGGAGAATCGGAGGTTGTTCCTAAGAATCGAGGTAGAGGTCCAACAAAGGCTAAAGGATGGGAGAAGACAGTGAAGAAGAGGGAGAAGAGCAAGAATTTTCAAAAGCAGCCAAAAAACAAGGTATGTGCTGAAATGCATGTCATTTATAGATTACAATTTCAATATCTAGGTATATTGATGATTTTTTTACTTAGTCCAAAACGTTTGTCAAAAAATGATGTGCCTTCTGGTACCTTTGTCTGACAAGTTGAAAGGGCCCCCCTTTCCCCTATTAAATCTATAGACTAGCCGTGGCTTGGGCAAAAACATGCCACCGTCCGGTCTTGAATCGGAGACCTCTTGTCTACAGAAGGCACCTTAGGTTCATCCACCTACATCAATGTTCTTCCCACATTCCCATGCAACTTCAACACATCAATTATATTCTTATTTGACTTTTCAGTGTCATTGTATGTGCTAGAATGTTGATTCCATTGCCACTAAGAGGCCTTTAGAGTGTTCTTTTCATATTTTTTCAACTTTCAAATGTCCATGAAGTACACATGTATTTCAATAATCATTCTAAAAATGCGGTGAATGTAAATTTTGAAGGTCAAAATGCATGGTTGAAGGTTGAAGCTCGTATGGCAGCATCAATTTGAGGTTGTTCTTGAACTGCTATAGCTTGCAAGAAGAAATACGAAGGTATTCTCACTCAATACAAGATTGATAAACAACATGATGAGGTTTTAGGCAATGACTGCCATGAACATTCTAAATGGTTTGAACAAATGGATTTGTGGAATGGAACAAGAGCAAGCGTAAGTAACAAAATTCCAACACGTGTTCAAGACAATATTGAAGAATCACCTATACCTGAGAAGCCTGTTCAAGTAGGTGAAAAAAACAAGGCAAATAGGCTAAAAGGATTTCTAGAATCCGTAGTGAAAAACAACACATACATGATTGAGAGCTTCAAATCCACTTTTGCATTGCATAGTATGATGGAAGCTTACATGGCAGCCTTAATTAAAAAATTCTAAGACTATTACATACTCATATTACTATCCATATCATCAAAAGCAATTGTAGAATTTTTTTGCAAGTGATATTTCTATAGGGCTTTGGCTATGGACACATGTGAATGAGTTGCTTCTTCAAGTAAAATGGAATCTCCTTCATCTTCTTTGATCAAAAAAAGGTTTTCAACCTCTCCATAATCCTCTTTTCCGTTTGTAATGAGTTCTTCTCTTCCAATTCCTATCCTTCTTCTCACTTCAGCCATTACAATCCTCTCTCCTCTCAATTCTTGTCCAGCGACTGACTGTCCCTCAATTTCTCTTCTTTCCAAATCTTCTTCTGCATTATTTATCCATTCCGAACCAAACACATCCGCCGAGATAATACAAACATTGTCTGAAATAATACAACTAGCAACCACGTCCGGCACAAATTTCAATGGACATTCCATACGCTTCATAATGATCCTCCACCTACACTTCAAAATTCCAAAAGCTAGCTCCATGCACATACAAGTAGGACTTTGAATGAAGTTCCAATGTGCTTTATATGGCGAAAGAGAAACATCCACTCCTCTTTTGAAAGGACAATGAATCCATGGCCTTATAGCATGAGCGGCATCTCCAATAAGCTTGTAAGGTAGCAATTTTCCCTCTATGCATTTTCTACCCACTTTTGTAAGTTTAAAAACTATACAATCATGCATGCTCCCGGTCCATCCAAACTCATTGTCTCAAAAAATGCAATTTATATCAACTAATGTAGAGTGAAAAGATTTCCAACAGTAATTATCTTCACCCCCATTTACTGGTACTATAATTGGTATTTGAGGTCCATCAATAGCTGCCACTACATATAAAATGCCTTCTAATGCTTTAAAGTTTTTTGCTAATTCCCGGAATTTATATTGACTCAGAAACATGACAAATTTCTCTTGAAGATGTATTCTAACCATTCACAAAGGCCCCTCACTATCATTGAGACGGTGCTATTTGCTACTCCAAAAAAATCACCAACAATTTGCAATCCATTTCCACTTCCAAGCCTCATCAATGACATTGCCACTTCTCTCTCTACCATAGTAGAATTTCTATAATATGTATCTTGTTTCCTCAAGAAAGGACCCAATTCTTTACAAAGATATTGAAAAGTAGCATGTAAAACTCTTTCACAAAATACTAGCATAGTATAAGAGCCTATCAAATGCCTATCACAAGATCCCTCTTGCCTATCAATGCTCCACACACCTCTCTCCTTTCTATTCCACAAACCACACAAAGTCACAACCAAGCTGAATTTTGCAATTCAAAGTCCAAAATGAGGGCTTACATGCTCAAAATATTTTGAATCAACATATAAAAGCACCAATACATAGCTAGAACCACTAGAGCTTGTTCTCTTCTTTCCATGATGCCAAAAATCATCATAAACGGCCAAAATTTGAGAGATGAAATAAAACATTACAGAAAGATGTAGGGTAGCATTGTCTTCAAAAGGTTCCTGACTAAGGGGTAAATAAAAAAAAACTTCTATATATAACTCTACTTTAATAATTCAGCCCAAGCGCACAATGGACCATGACTCAACTCTTTTGGTGTACACCAAATGTTTGGGCCACTATCTACTTATAAGGGCCGCTTCACACTTGGTGGCCAAGTCGAGAGGCCGTTGATTTCCACCAATGAGATTGCTAGAATGGCCAAAGTCCGGACTTTGGGCCTTCACACTTGTGCCCAAACTCCAAAGGCCGTCGTCCTACATGGCAACACTTTGGGGTTGTTTTGGCGCCAAAGCGACGGCCTCTCGAGCAAAACTTGGGTCCCCCATTTTGGTTGACCCAAACTACAATCGAGAGTCCGTCGAATTTTTTTATTAAAATCA
The DNA here is from genome assembly GCA_963971425.1 of Bryoerythrophyllum caledonicum. NCBI lineage: Eukaryota > Viridiplantae > Streptophyta > Bryopsida > Pottiales > Pottiaceae > Bryoerythrophyllum > Bryoerythrophyllum caledonicum. The sequence goes on from OZ020516.1 coordinate 12,315,789, forward strand.
TAAAAAAGTGACAAGATCTAGACCGTTAGATGAAAGAGACCGAATTTTTGGGCTGATTTTTTTTGGCTGATTTTTTTGGCTGATTTTTATATGCTAATTTTTTTGGCTAATTTTGATTTGGCTGATTATTTTGGGCTCATTTCTTTTGGCATAATGATATGGGATTTGGACTTTGGACTTGGCCTTTGGGGCTTCACACCACGACCGGCCACACCTTCAATCTATATTATTTAATGTATTTTTTTGGCAAAAAAATTTGGCCTCTCGCCATAGTTTGGCCACTCATTTTGACGGTCGGCCTCTCGACTTGGGCATAGTGTGAAGCGGCCCTAAGTCCCTCGTTTCAAGCATGGTACCCTACTTACAATGGTTTCATCCCTCGAACAAAGTGCCACTTGTGTTCATGGGTTGGAGCCCACATTTTAGGTGTAAATAGACCCTCATTTAACCTATTCTATCCATTCTGTTCAAGTAGAGGACAATGAATTGGCAAGGGGAAAGGGGGATTTGATGGAGAAGCCCAAGCTTGGGTCCTATGCATGTACGGCCGCCGGCTACTCATCCAAGCCCCGGTCAGGTAGGTCCTGCCTCGGTCATTCACAACCTGACACAAGTACATCCAAAGTTTGGTTGCATTGCAGCTGCTTAGAGATGTCACCATGCTGGCTGTCTCAAACCTACAACCTTGAAACGGAAGCCTAACTTCTCATCCAAAATTTGTGAGCTGTGTATTTTAAAATACTAACTCTAAACTCCAAATTATCATAATACCACAGTAAACTCTGATAAAAGCTCCTACTATGGACAACGCCTACACCATCCTCCCTCCACCAACCGTCTTTGGTTACAAATTCATCACTGCCGCCTTCACGGTGACCTCTTAACCCATAAACAACGGAGCAACCAAAATCTGGTTGATGGAAGAATATGAAATGCTCCCACAAGATGAAAAAACATTACTTTCATCCAAGTTTTTGGGAAGGTGTTGTCAATGAGTGTATGTACCACATGCACTATAGATACCCTTCATAGAGTGTAACTTTTTCTCTAAACAAGAAAATGTTTGTGACATGGAACTCAACATAGTGTAATTTAGAAACTTTTAGCTTTAGCTCAAAATCTAGATTTGAGTCATTAAAATGATATTTTTTGAAATTGCACCCAACTAATGAAATGAAGTTTATCAAATATGAGAATTTGAGAAATACATAAAATTGAATAAGTTATTGTAATTTGAACTTTAGGCCTATAACCATGGATGACCAATTTTCTAATTTGAGCTGAACACAGAAGTTTCATCTACACCACAAGCTTTAGCACTATAATGTACACCTTTGATAAAATTATCATGTTTTTTATGCAAAATTTGTATATGATATGAATATTCTTCAAATTTTCTTCAATAAATCACAATAATTTGAATTTTTACAAAAAAATCTTGTGTTTTTCGTGACATGAACAAAACATAAAACATGTGGTGCCATCTCTAGAAAATGAAATAAAAACGTTTCCACTTATATTTGATGAAGAATTTGAACACATTAGAATGAAAATTGAGATTGATGCCACGGTCATAGCTCTATCCTTTAAAGGTTAAACACTACCCACAACACCACCGTGGGTACCCCTAAACATAAAGCATGGACAACCTCCATAAACAATAGAACAACAAGGTGGCGTACCTGAATCTATGATGGCTGCCCTGCATGATCCAGCCCACTATCACCCACACCCCCGCAACTGTGCCCTCCGACCAGCAAGCATCGCTGCCGCTGCTAGCCCCGACCATGCAAAACCTACGCTGTAGCTCCCTCCACCCGGTCCCCTTTGCTACGGCACAACCCTCCGCTGGAGTGTCCTTCCTCGACGAAGTCCCCTCTGCCTAAAACAAACCTGCACTGTTGCGCCATCCCCCCGCTAGAGCGTTGTTTCAAGAGCCCCAGCGGCGCGTGAAGCGCCACTCCGCCGGCCGCCCACGTGCGTGCGCTGCTGCGCCCTTTGCTGTAGTGCAATCCCCCGGTACAACGCCTCCGCTACGAACGTCCGCCCAAGCGCCAGCGCTGTTGTACCCTTTGCCTGCGCGAAAAGGGACTCTGCGCCCTCCGCATACGCGCGTCCGCTACAGCCTCTCGAACGTATCCGGTGATACGCCCCCTCTCCGCGCATTGAGGAGTTCCTGCGCCCTCCACTGGCGCTCCACAGGGCACCCACGCTGATGCGCCCTCCACCCGCGGGCCTCCGCTGCCTTCGCCCGCTCACCCTAAACTGTTGCTACACCTTCGCCCATGCGGCTGAGCTGCAGTGGAGCCACCAACTGTAGCGAAAACCTCGGCAACAAGGCTGGTAGATCCAAGCAACTATGCACCCAGCCGTTCGCACGCGGACCCCACCCTGCAGTCGCTCCGAATCTCTCTCCTCAAGTTTGCTAAGGTCTGTCCAGAATCCCCGATCCCCGAACCGGATATCAACACATACGGGATCGTCCAGGTTCACAACCTCACCGGGTTCATGACTGCCCCAGTATCACCCCCAGTAACATCACGGTATCACTAAATTGTCATCAAGGTATCAGATAGATATCATCCGAGAACCGCACATCGGACTCCTCACGAGCTCACAACGTGTCCGCCGCGGCGCGATCGATGTCGTCGCGACCACCTGAGTGGTAGAATCTGAGTATGTGGGAGAATTGACCCCCTCACTCGTCCTTACCCATGGGGGCCATGAGGTGGTGGGGCCAAATCTGGCCCCTACTTTGCTTTTGGATGGGGACCTTTTTACAGCTAAGGAGGAGCTATGGGGGCAAACAATAGCCGTAGGCCCCAAATTTGTCAAGAAAAATTCCAAAAAAGTCTCTGGACCCCCCAAAATAAGAAGGCCAGAAAAATGACGCCATGCAATTAAGACGGGGCCACCTCGGGTAAGGACGAGCGAGTGGGTCAATTCTCCCTGGACTTTGCTGTTTGACTCTCTTGCGGCGGACTTTCTAGCCACTCGATGATCTGACTGTCGCTATATAGCCACTCGATGATGTCACTGGCGGCGGCTTTTGCGACCTATCAGTTGCAGCAGTTTGTGGATGGCGGTGGAGCAACTGACGACTCGATTTGTGTAGTCTCGTGCTCGACTGAGTGGTCGCCGCCTGCGTGAGTCTCTTTTCACGTAAGTTTGAACTGTTACCAGCCTTAATGGGTGCTTCGAAGGTTTGGTTATGTTTCTGTCATCTAGTGGAATGTAAGGTGACCTTGGCTGGGAGCGTGGATCGGGAGTTTGATAAGGTGGGCGCGCTCAGGCAGCCCGCAGGCGAAGGTCAGAATGGAGGGCACGCGACAGACGTGGAAATGGGAGAAATGCGGCCCTCTGCGGACGTCATGGTGCAGCCTGAGTCCGTTCCACTGATTAATGACGAGGAGCGGAAGCTGGCGGAGGTGGGCTACATCGACATCTTGAAGCAGTTCTCATTGCTGGGATGGGTGGCCTTCGGCGGCCCCGCCGCGCACATTGCGCTCTTCCAGAAGGTCAGACTCTTGCTCTTGCATCTGGCGTGAAAACTATGGGCTCGACTTTCCCATTACTCACGTTGGGTGCTCCTCGTGCAGCGTCTCGTGGAGCGCCTCCAGTGGCTGTCCACGCCCGTGTACCTGGAAATCTTCGCGCTCTGCCAGTGCATACCGGGACCTGCGTCGACGCAGGTTTCATTCGCGCTCGGTATTCTGCGAAAGGGATATCTTGGTAAGCTATCTCTCATCTGAAGTAGTTCAAGGCAATACCGGAGCGGTATTGACGTATTTGTGTGTGTTTTGCAGGTGGTCTCCTCTCGGGAATTTTGTTCCAGTACCCGGGCGCCATCCTCATGACAGCCATCGGTGTCTTCGCCGCGAAGAAGCTTGAGAATCCACAAGGCTGGTTGGAGGGCATAGCAGCAGGTACGTATTTGAAGATGAGCGCAGGACTGCAGCTCCCGTAACCTGGGATTCCTAACCTGCTTCTCTTTTCAGGTGTCGCCGCGGTAGGAGTGGCGCTCGTCGCGTCGGCGTCCAAGTCCATGTGCAGGAAACTGTGCGCCACGCCGCTACTGGCCACCATCTGCACCGTCACCGCCGTGATCGCCTTCTACTGGCCGAAGCCATACACGTTTCCGGCCGTCATCGTGGGCAGCGGACTGGTGACGATCGCATGGTCGTATTTCAAGAGGGAAACGCCGAAGCCGAAACCCGTGAGTGCAAATCCCACTTTCTCCTATCCAATCCAGTCTCACCGCCCACCCTGACGCGCGGTCTCTCTCTCTCCTGCAGGAGGCGGATCGGTCCGCAGGGAAGCAAGGATTCGGGGTATACGCAGGCGGCGTGCTGATCGCCATCTGGTTGGTCGTCTTGGTGGTGACTCTCGTGTCACGGCGGGCGCAGAAGAACCCTTCCATCTTGCTTCAGTGGTGGGAGGTGTTCTACCGGACGGGGTCGATCATATACGGAGGCGGGCAGGTGGTGCTGCCGATGCTGTACACGGACCTGGTGCAGCAGGACTGCAATGCGGTGGGGATCTGCAGGGACCGGCCGGACTCGTGGGTGACGAGCACGCAGTTCTACGCAGGTCTGGGGGTGCAGCAGGCGTTGCCGGGCCCCTTGTTCAACTTCTCGGCGTACCTGGGCACGATCATGGCCATCAACCATGGCTACGTGTTCATCGCGGGCGCGGCGATCGCCTGGCTCGGTCTCTTCGTGCCCGGGATCCTGCTCATCTTCGGAATCCTACCCTTCTGGGGCAAGTTCCGCAACTGGAAAATCTACAACCGCGCGCTCCCGGGCCTGAACGCGGCGGGCATCGGGCTCATCGTCACGTCCGTGTTCTCGCTCACGCTCGGCGCCTACAAGCAGAGCCCGTTCGGCACCACGTCCATCTGCATCGGGATACTGGCGTTCACCGCCGTCGATCAGTTGCAGTGGTCTGAGCCTCTCGTTGTTGTCGGCGGCGGCGTGCTGGGGGTCATTGCGTGGGCGCTGAAAATGAACTAATCACTCATCACCACCACCATCACCTCAGCTCCGATTCTTCATCTTGAGTTACGGTTGATCATACCACCAATAAGGTTGGATGACCTATAACCACCACGAACCCCAGAACCAACAAGCTAAAGTGGACCAAAACCACCACAGACCCACCCCATTTCCGAAAATTTAGGAAGTCAGTTCATGATTGGTTCAAAGCTGCCGGTTTTTAGTCAATGCAGAAGTGGTCATCAGTACAACTTAGTGTAGAAATAGAGAGTTTTGTATGTCGAGGAATGGGTCACGGCTTACTATCCTCTTTGAAATTCGTAGCAATTTCAATATGAAGAAATTAATGGTCACGACAATTGCAATATTCATGAAATCCTATTTTGAATTCCCAAGAAATGTCTTACCACGTATACAAACGCTATAAAAAGGTCAGCAAGCTTAAGTTGGCGGTTATAGGTCATCTAACCTCCTCCAGTGTGGTATCCATCAGTCTGTGCAATCTGTGTTTTTCATGTCACTGCGGCATTTTCGCAGAAATGCACTTTTATTATTAGTAAAGGGAGCATCATACAGTGGCACCGTGACATGAGAGTTATCGCCGAGTATACTGCTGTGAGGTTTTTTTGGCTGTGAGCGTTTGCAGCTGTAGAAATGAATCTTGTTGAGAAAAGAGTAAAGGGAAACAGTTTCCAGGTGGAGTTTATGGGCAATCATTAGTTTTTGAGGAGAGATGATGTGACTGTTTGGAAATGAAGAATCAGAGGAAGTGGTCTCATGTATAGTTCGTTGAGTTTGCCAGTATCTTATTCTTATTCATGATACCCAGGCAAATGTTATGTCCCGGTTTTGTTTACAAATGTGCACATGAGCTTGCATTCTGGCGGTCGCTTCGAATTGGAGATGTACATTCTGTACATCTACCTAGTTGGATGAGGTTTCTGTTACAACTACTGCTTTCTATGAAATGTATATCTACCACCAATTCACCGATGGCTGGGTTCATTTGGGTTATGAGTGTTTTCTAGTATCTGAGCCCTTGTAAATTGGGGCATCTACCTAATTGAGTCCATTCAAGGTTAGCAGCTTTGGGTTTTCTTAAAAGGCGTTCTGTAGTCGATTAGCCCAGTATCCAGAGTGGGTTTCGGTAACAAAGCGCAGCTCATAGGATTGGTTATGTTAGTGATTGATCCAAACGCGTTCCAGCAGGTGAAATGAGCTTCTCTTAAGTCTTGATCGGGTCCTGTGCTCACTGCGATGTTCTGGAGAACTATATTTCTGCAAGGCACTCGATCACTGCACTTGATTTTCACTGCCGAATTCGATGACGATGTCCCTGTGATGTTGGCTATGATGATTTCGGAGACGGCAACGGCAGAGGTCTGCATCGAATTTTCATTGATTACTCTCAGGTTGAACATGAAGGTCACCAACAAATCCTAGAGGAATTCGATTTTAATGGCGTTTCTCTGGGAATTCATAAATTGTTCATCAAGTTCGTTCAACACCTAGGACATATTTCTGTGAAGACAAAGGAGCATTACCTCATTCGCACAAGGAGTGGGAGAGTCACAGTAATACTGATCGATAACCACCGGATTGTGCACCCTGTTCATTCTAGAATTCAGGAAACTCATGCCGTGGGCATGACCTGATCCTCCCTGAGTCACCAAAAGTCGAGTAAGTTTCAGTGTGGTGAAGGAAACGAGTGACGTACAACGAACTTCGAGAAATCCATGAAAAACGTACATGAAAATCATCACTTTATAAGTTGGCATGCTCTAACCATACCAAAACTGGGTCGAGCACCGAAGAAATGAAATCTTAAGAAGGAAACGACAGTAACATCGGCTAGGCCGCTGACATAAGATCATCGAACGGTCAGAGCATTACCTGCCACGTTTTGATACGAAAACCGTTGGTAGTGCGGTCGAAAATGGCACGCTCCACTCTAATACCCCAAACGCATGCTCTCGATTTCAATTTCCCTAAGCTTCCAACACTGCATTCATAGAACCACATCACCACTTGATTCCTGTCATGACAAATCTCACAATTTCATGACATCTTGTTCAAGGTACAGACCAGCATGTGACACTGTCTTCCGCACTCAGAAATCCTAACTCTCAGCTCGTGGCAATCAGGTCATTCGAATCTTTTTAAGCCCGCCTTACCATATTCTTTATGCCTTACGAAATGCATAAAGATGACACTATTCTACACTTTGCTCTAAATCTAAAGTGTGCATGCTGCAGACAGCTCAGTTTAATGACCTGATGCCGTGACCAGGCCCGCACAAGATGTCCTCGATCAACACCCGATTCGACCCTGTCTGGATGGAGACGCAGTCATCACCTGCACATAATCCAAGCGTAAGAAAATCAATTGACCCATACTAAATGGAAATTACGACACTACGAAGCTGTAAGATGGCGTACCAGTGCGGATCCTGCAGTTCAAGATGAAGACGTTCCTGGAGTTGGTAAGGTGGATGCCATCAGTGTTGGGGCTCTCCCTGGGTGCCGTGATTCGCAACCCTGTGGCGTACACGCCGTCGCAGTTCGTGAACGTAAGATGAAATTTCGGGCTGTCTCGAATCCTCACATTGCTGACGCGAACATTGACGCAATTCTGAAAAACCAGCCCCTGAAATGCCCGCTCGAAACCAACTTAGATTCTCACAATCCTCTTCTTCCAAACATAGAGTAACTGAGCAGTGAAACCTTTTCGCAATACATCAATCAATCCATGATTTACTACTCTTCCACTGGCGTACTAGATGTGACAACACAATACGAAAGAGTACTCACATTGGGGGGCTCCTCAGATCTTGATGAGTTAGGGCCACAGTTCTGCAGATCCTCGAATGCCGTCAGAAACTTGCGCACGACTGACGAAATGCAAATGTCACCTAACCTTCCAACTCAATGATCTGCAACCGAATTTAAGTAACTCACCTTCATTGAGGGTCTGCAAACTTGGCTCCACCATCGACTGCCTCTTCCATTGAACCTTCCGTGACCCACCACAGCAAAATCTCGAAGGTTCTTGAATGCCAGCCACGCCTTGTGATGCCCAGTGCCCGACCCCGGCCTCCCATCGCCACGATCGTCCCCTCCACCTAATGCAACATGTTACAATCACAATTTGGAACAGTTCACAAGGTAGCATATGCTTCCACAAATCAACATGATATCAGCGAATTCATGTACCTACCTGGAGGAGGAGATTAGGCGTACACGGGCCCTTAAATACAGAGGGCCGCAACGAGAATCTCCCTTCTGCTGGCACATACATGACCGCATCCGGCGTTTTGCACGCCAATGCCCACACTCTCTGAAACGCCTGCAAAAACATCCCCAATTCCGTAAAAAAAACCTTCAAACTAAACATGCCTGGAATCACGATCATACTCTCGCAAGCACCGAATCACCATCGCTTTCCATGACATCAATTCTACCTTTCCATCATCTGTTTTCACATACTTATGACATCCAATTACCCATCTACCTTTCCATCATCTGTCCTGCCGTCTCCCACGGCGCCCCCCTCCATGACATTGAAGACCGGTCTGTCGCCGAACACCATGGAGCTCTCCGAAGCGCGGCACCTGCTGTCGCAACAAATGATCAAGAACACCATCACCACGACGTGAAATTCCTTCACAAACCTCGCCATCCCACTCAATCCTCCAGGTTTTCTAACCTCGGACGTGAATTCTAAGCTCCGACACGAGATTCTAGGTTGAATTTCGAACAACAAGATGTGGACAACTTCATCGTCTGCTCGTTTTATAAGCAACAAGCTTGTCTGATGGCAGCTCGGAATCCCAACTCCGACAGGGGCGTCCATTTCCGGCACCAATCTCCCTTGAAATCACGACGGGATCCTAGATTTGGTGAGGGTCCCAATGCCGAGGTTTCGAGATGAGGTGAGTGATGGTTGTGTCGGATTTGGGTCCTTGGCGGGGCTGAGTTTCCCTCCACTTTGATTGTGTGTCCACGGGTATGGGGGTGTCAGGTTGAGGAGGGACCAGAAACCGTGGTATCTACGACCTCTGTTGATTTCGGGTTTGAAATGTACCTTCTGCAGTTTTTGAATTTTTATGGTTTCTTTCAAGAGGATGAGTGCTGTTACATTGGTGCAGTTTTGTGGTTGCTGTTACATATGATGGATGTTTATGTTACATAGCGTTGGGTGTTTGGGAACTGGACTCTGGTTGCCAAAAAATAAACTTTAATTTTTTTGAAAAAAACATGAATAATCAAGTAAAAAGATTACTTATTTTCAATTATGAAAACAAGATTAGGTAGTTATGACGCCCACAACTAGAAGTCTGTGATTAGTTAGTTACGTTGCCCGTAGTTTCTTTGTGTGTTTTGAATAGGGGTTCACTTGCACATTTATATTATTAATTTTTTATATTTACCAATTACAAACATCCTAATATATCAGAATATGCAACTTGGCCTTTAAGAAGGTGGCTATGGATGGTATTCTACATAATCTATTGTGCTCGTAGATTCTGCCATTATCCATAGCCACCTTGCGTTAAAGGGTTAATGATGTAATATAATAGTTGGATTCTTCACCCTTGAAAAATAAGGTTGAAGAGTATTTAAATATTGCAAAATATTTAAATATTGATTCTTATTTACTACCAAAATTCATTTGTGAAGTGAAATATTCAAATAATTCTTGAATTTTCATTTCAAATTTTTCATTTCAAATTTGCAAAAATTTGGGTAGAATGTTTAAGTAAAAAGAATAGTGGTTTCAATCTGACTGCTAAGATCTTGTCAAGTTTTGAATATTTTAATTAAAAAAAGCTTGGTACCCTAGCAAAAGTTTGGATTTCTTTTCACATTTGGCCCAAGCTCTCTTCAAGAGGCTGAACTTTTGGTGCCAATAGTGTTGCCATATAGGCTTTTTCAACCTGGTTAGCCTCTTAGAACTAGGTCCTCCATGTGAAGCCTAAGGGTGGAGTTTTAGTTGTGAACCAATCAAATTGCTTGAATCACTTGGCCTCTCGACCTTGGTTGCTAGTGTGTAAGGCCTCTAATTTAAGCTATTTTCTTCTAATTTTAATTTGGTTTAAACTTATTTTTTAAAATCTTTTTTTTTTAATCACACAAGTTGTTATGGATGTTACACCATTCTCAAGACAAAAATTATTAAGTAAGGATGGCGAAGAGAGTTTATAGGGTTTATTGAAAACCATTTTTTGTGTTAATAGAAACCATTTGTTTGATAACGGTAACCATTTTTTTGTTCTACACAGTGTGACACCCCACATGATACTACAAAGTCTGAGAATGGACAATTAGCTCCAAAGAAAATGGAAATCAATTCTCCAAGTTCAATCTTCACCTTGAAAACTAAAGAAAGCCCATCCTCAATCTTCATAAAATAGACACCCTCTTTTCATGGAACAAGCGCCACTTCACCTATGCAAAGACTGATCATGGGCAACTATAGGTGTGAGAACCCCTATTGTCAACTTAACTCAAGGATTTCCCATCAAATAGAGAGAAGCTTTCATATTGGGGATCAACCGCCAACTATTCCATTCAAATTAGGTACCTCTATGATTGGTAGTTGACGTCATTTGGACAATATGATTCAAGTCTAGAATATAACCTTCCATTGAAGAATAGTCTAAATTTTTTAATTTAATATAAAATTTCCTTGGATTAAAAACATGAATTAATACAATTTTTTTTGTTGAACTATGCTATTTCAAGTGCATTTGAATTTTTACCTAAGATATTACCTAAAATGTTTTATTTGAAAATTTGATATGATTTTTCACCTAGATTTAAAAAAATCTAAATTACTTACATTTACTTTTGCATTTGCCTTTGCTCCCCTCAAGCCGTCCCTTGTCCAAAGACCATGCATTGGCTATGCTGGTGGAGGAATTGGAACTCTCATTTCCTCTATACTATTCAATGGCTCAAAACACGCAATTATGCACTTAGCCAAGTGCACTGGTTGCTGGTAGAAAGCCACAAGTTATTTGCTCATAACTTTTAAAAAATCAAAATTTGGCAAGAGTTTAATATATTTTTTGTCACAAAATTTTGGTGTTTGTCGTGTCAAACATTGGCATCTTCATGTTCATATAAGTAATATATTTTTTATATTTGCTACCTTTTTTTAGAAAATATATGATTTCTTATCTAGTTTGCAAATTTTGCTACAAAATTATAATCATGTGCCCAAAGCAATTATAAATGTGTTTTGAGTTATTGTAGGATTTTAGAGTATTGCACTACAAATACAATGTGTAAGAGATACAAAAATATATATGCAATTTCCTAAGACAGTGTAAAGTATCTCACTGTATTTTATAATGGAAAAACATACATAATCAAGCAATTCCACACTATTGTTGAGGGATTCTAAAATCAAACATTTCATATGGACCACCCATTATATAAATATATACCACCCACTGAACGATAGACACATCTTAAACTACTTTATACTAACGTACTTGCCACCTAAACTACGTGCATGCTCTACTAAAGTATATAGCTCCAAAGCTCAGAGCTCATCTTCTAGCGCAACGACTCCCTCCACGTATCCAGTGGCGCTACCTACCGTAGCGGACAATTCATGATCCTGCACTGGACAATCTTCCACATCTTCGATGCCAATGGACGCACACTCAACATATCGGTAATTACCAGGAACACCCTCCCGCGTATGCCTTACGCTATCATCATTGTAGAAAAAACCATCCTCTGTATTGAAGGACATCTGTCGCTTTGAGGAGAAGGCCCCTGAAATACAATGATGTCCTCGGATACGCTAGATCTTGGAACGGAAGGCAAACTTGGTCCGGTATCACTCTGAGTACCTCCGAACATCTCATGTGTCTCTGATACTGGCTCTGATTGAGAAGACATCGAAGGCTCTCGAATCCTCTTCTGCACCGAAAAAAATTCCAATGAGTCTAATTCTTCTTCCTCCATCTCCAACCTAGGACCATCAAATGTACGCCCCCTTCCTGCCACTGCCACCAAACTAACATCCACTACATCCGTATCTTGCATCCTCTCTGTAGGTGTTGCAGACGTCTCGCCTGAAGTATCTCCCACCGCCCGATGCGTTGATGGAATCATGTCTCTTGGGGGAGACTGGATCACTTCATCTTCATCGGCGTCTGAACTCCTGCGAGATGAGGAATCTTCACTGGTACCTGAGCGTGGCAATCTCTCATGTAAACCACCTCCATCCTCATTGTCGTCTTCATTCCTCCCTCTACCAACCGCCTCTTCGGTCTCATGTACGATGTTGCAACCTGTACTTGTTCCACCAGTCCTGACCAATAGTTGTCCTTGGAAATATTCAAACAACTCATTATACAGGAATGAAACTCTGTCTGTACAATCGTCAATGATAAAAATCTCAGATCCCTGGAAATCTCTTTGAAGGATCGTGGGAATGGCCGTAGATATGTTACACGTCACTAAACTCCAACCAAGGGGCAAGTATGCGCCCACTAGTCCTGTCAGCTCTTATGGAGATCTCTCAAGTGAATGAACTTCAGAGGGTTGACGTACTTCACTCTAGTGATCAAAGAATACAAGTGGAAGTGGAAGATCTCCAAAAACATAGTTTGGGCCAGAAGAAGTATCCATAGGGTGCTGCATACAAATCACAACATCGCCAATTGGTTGTACTACTTGCTCCAAATGCCCATTCTCTATAAAATCGAAAGCATAGGGATTAAATAAGTTGGGATCAAATGTCCAACATCCACGTCGCATAGTACATCCCTCTCAAAGCTTCACCTCTCTGAAAAACTCCTCGTTCGTATAGACGGCCGCTAGTAACAAGAAGATGACGTTCAATCGTTCAATATTTGCCATCCACAATGTCAGCTGTGCAAAAGTTGCGCATAACTGGTCGTCTCTTCAATGACCATCTCCATGCCTCCCACCACCACGCCGACAATCAATCATCCACAAATGTGGTTTTCTGAGCTCTTTGTAGTCGATGTGGAATAACCCTCTTTTACACCGAACCGGAAGAAGATTCTCAGTGTCGTTATGGCATGGCCTCCTGACTTCCATCTGCCATTCCCAATTAAGAGTAGCCAACCCTCCGACATCCACGGACAGTCCAATATATGCACGACCCCCTGCTGCAATGTCACCATAATGAAACCTGATGGAAGGGGGAATGAGGTAGTCTATGTCTTCTAGTTTAGACACCTTCCCCCGCACATGAGTAGTCCAAGCTGCCTTCGTGGTAGCATTCAAAAGCTTTCTAAAGGTATTAAGTTGTTCGTTACTCCTTGGAAAATACTTCCCTATACGGATATGAAAGAACTCCTCCATGGAATTAGGTGTACTTTCCTTATTTTCCACCATCAACCAATGGATGGAAGTCATCACAACTTCTCGTCTCTGGTATCAGTCAACCACACCGGCAATTATACGTAAATGTGGATTCGGGTCTTTTATACCGTTGAAGTAATATGCTTGACGAGGTCTAATTCCATCCTCTTTCACCAGCTTTGCTACAGCAGACTTTGCCAACCGAAGATAAATGGATTCGGAACCCTACCTAGCGGCCTCAACCAATTTTGGGTCATCTTCTTTCTTGTTGGTCGTACGTCCACATTTGGATCCAGCTCTTTCTTCCTCGCCATGTCCTTCCACTTATCCTCTTCCTCCTTGCTGTAAATTAGAATGCCGTCTTCGTAGTCTTTGCATACTTGAATGATAGCTTCTAAACAATCATTGCTTGAATTCCATGCATGATTGGTCAAATCTTCTATGTTTTTGGCCAACCTCTTCACCGTCACAACTCCATCCCCCTTGGGCAATTTATGCACTTGACTTGCCGCACTCACCAAAGCAACAGCCCTGCATGCATCGTCCGCACATATTGTACTATCAGGCCTCGCATGTAAATCCCAAATCTGACGGAGCTTCCTCAAATCCTCCTCCATGATTGAATATGATTGTCTCTAGAACTCCGCTACGTTGATCCGCGCAGATTTCTCAATGTAACAACGGCGATCATCATACACCACTAAAAAGGCCTCCCGCCGCTCGAACGTGTCTAGGTACTCATTTAAAGGCATAATACCATCTCTTCACTGCTGCTGTGCAAACTTACAAGCTGCTACTATGTGTTGCCCATCCACCGGTTCCCAAATGATATGATCTTGAAGCCAAAAATATTGGGTTTTCATGGCACCATGTTCAGAAGCACTCCCGTGTGCAAAGAACATGCGCTCAAACTCTCGTGTTGTTCCTACCGACGGAAATGACAACTCCTCCTTCTCAACGACTTCTTCATCGGTGGTAGTATGCACGATGTATCTGATTGGTCGAAGTACCAATCTACTCACCGGAGTCGCGGATTCTGGGTCTTTTAAGCGGTTAAATACTTCTCTGACCCTCTTTTGTGATAAAACCCGGTGGTTCGTTTCCGAATTTTCCACAAAGACAATGTGGTCTATGTGTGCGTTAAACACAAAATTCCCCCACACTAATCATTTTGCAATCTCCTCCGCTGTAGGCACTGGTGCTTTTAAATACATTGAAGTTGGAACATCCTGTGGTATCTCCGCATTGTCTTCAAATTCCTCTGGGACACTGTTTGATAGGTTGTGAAGTGTTTCTTCCTCCGACGCCATGACTAACAAATCAATTAAATCTCCCGGTGTAAATGTAGGGGCCCTATGATTATTATCAGAAGTCGTGATCCCCGACCTAGGAACCCTGCCACCCGATCTTACACTTCTCCGAATCAACCTCCTCTCGCTTCTATCCAAACTTGATGGGCCTTCTCTTGAACCAGAAGCTACATCACTCTCAACACGTCGTGACCTCTTCGTAGGACGTCTACTCGTTAATGGAGGATTAGGTAATGTTTGTACCTCAGAAGCTGTGGCAGGATGTTGGCCTCCACTTCCCCTCCCCCCCTCCAGTGGTCGCCAATCCAATTGCAACGGCTCAGCAAGAATTTGATAAACTTTTGTTTCTTCTCGTTCCGCTGGTTGGGCTTGAGTTGTCGCACGTAATGGGTCCCTGTCCTGTAATGCCTCATATCTAATATATTCCTCCATAATCTTCTTGGCCTTCAGCACCCTTTCCGGTGATAATGCTAAACAGGCTAAGACGTTATTATATTTGGCAGTATGTACCGCAAGAGAGATATTTAACCATAACGTCTGCAATGATTTGAGGAATTTCACTTGACCTGGATTCTGAAGAAGATTCAAAGGGTTAGGTGCAAGAAGCAACTTCTTCGAAAGAAAAGTCTTCACCTCCGATTGACCTGGACCCACTACGCAAGTTACGTATACCATATCATCACGTCGAAGAGTATGCCTGGATTTTGCCAAAACTCTTCCCCAACGCCGATATATGCTTCCCCAACTCAAAGGGATAATCCGTCACCCACAAGAAGGCGCTCGACTCATCCACTTCTGCGATCCACCAGCCGTGGCTCTCCCAGATTCTGTCAATTTTTGGTGGTGCCATAACGCAACACTCAAAAAACTTGTATATCATTACAAAACCATAGTCACTATTAGTATGGAATAAACCATATGTCATTATGTGATGTAAACCTTTGTGGTGACCATTTGGATTCTCATTTCAAACGATATCAAGTTCACAAAAGAACATAATGTGAATTGAAATTTTTTGAACCCCCACTCATTGCACAAGTTTTTTGAATATGCTACGCCCCTTTTCTAACTCTAAAAATTTAAATACAGCAAAGTAACATCATGCTTAATATTATGGTAATTAATTGAGACCTTTTATAGTGCAAAAATGTGACACCAATTGAAGTCAAAGTCTGCTGATCCAGAAAACGAGCCTTTTCACTACTTCAAACATTATAATCTTTCAATCCGTGCGGTGAAACTTTATGAAATTTTGTGAGCATATTACTTAATTAGTCATAATTCAGATCCTATGGTTAAAATTATTAAAAAAACTTTTTTTTTTCCTTGCACTAAACCAAGCATTTTTAACAATATTTGGTTGAGATATTCACTACATCATTTATAGACCAAGGTACTTGGGCTATCAATATCTTGGGTATCACCACCAGGGTATAAGTTCCTGGGTACCAAAGCCGGTTATCAACCAAGGTATCAAGTTAGGGTATCAATTTAGGGTTTTGATTAGGGTTTGGATTTGAGGGTATCAATAAAGGATATCAATCCTTTGCAACTTTGGGTAGTCCTAGGAGGGGTGTGCGCGCACACACCCTTGGCAGTAGTTGTGAAGGACGCTGTGAGTGTGAGGAATGAGAGGCTTGTGGGTTTGTGAGAGAAGGGCTTGTGAGGGCGGAGGGTGAGGAGACGAGAGCTGTGAGGGAAAGGAATGGAGGGGAGGTGTGAGGAAGAGAAAGTGCGGACGACTAGGGTTTGGGAGAGAGAAGGAGAATAGTTTGGGTGTGAGAATAGGTGTAAGGAATGGTGAAAAAGATAATAGCCGCGGAGAGAGCAACCGCAACAAGAGAGAGTAAACAGGGAGATAGTAGCCCGCGTCCCGCCTGCACTTGAGTCGCGCCGCACAGCGCCTACGCCACACCGAGGGGTGCCGGGAAGGCTACCGCGCCTGCGACGTAGCGAGGGCTGTTGTGCCGCTAGGCCGCAGCGAGGGTTGCACACGACTTTGATGTAATAGCGCCTTAAATAAAAAATCAGGTGCTGATTTCAATGGATACCCTAAACTCACAAAATTCTTCCTTACCGTCGTCAAGAGGTGGCACGCAAGGCATCATGAAGGCCATGACATTTTTCGATGGATGGAGGAGCACCAGCAGTTGGGGGTGTGCGCGCGCACACCTCCAGTCTACGGTTATTCCATGAGGTGTCGTGCGAATTCCATGGGAACGGCGGCTAGATTTTTGTTGCGACAGCTAGGGTTTGGATGCGGCGGCTCGGGTTTGGGTGCCTAGGTGTAGTGGCTAGGATTTCAGGTAGTGCGTTGATGCATTATAAGAAAACTCGGTTTTTTTTTATGTCTAAGTTAGACATCTTCAAGCTTGTAGGATGTCTTCGTATCTGCGATGATGTCTTAGAGGACATCACGATGTCTAGGATGTCTAATAAGATCACTTGAGATTGGCGGGGCATTGAGACGTGGATGTCTGGGGATGTTGGTCGAGACGTCGGAGTTTTTTAGATGTCTTACGAGACATCGCCAATGACATCAAATTGCCGCGCTGGCAAGGGATTTTGGTCCAGCGAGGTAAAAACGTGTCAAAGTTACTAGTAAGCGGGGTAAAAAGCATTTCTAATGTTAAAAAAATAGCTCAATGGGCAGTGGTTTTCAAGAGTGAAAAAAAAAGACATCACACTTTTGAGAAGTGGTTATTTTTTTCCTATTAAAAAATTATTTTGTAACATGGCAATATTGGAAATATTAATTTCAGGATATTCTCACTATTTTGTCATTGGTCCATTTTTTAAATAATATTTAAATATAATTTTATAATTCAGTAAAAATATAATATGTAATTTTTTAATATATTTAAATAAATTATAATATTATAATAATATATTAAAATTAAAATATTATTTTTTATTAATATGAAAATATGAAAATAATTAAATAATATTATGTAAGTAATAAAATATCAGTAAAATAAAATTGGTGACGAAAAATAGATTTTCAAAGTATAAGTAATTTAGCTGATATTTAATCCTCAAAAAACACGTGGACATACATGAAAAAAAGTAATTTATAGCGCTTTA
Source organism: Bryoerythrophyllum caledonicum (assembly GCA_963971425.1). Lineage (NCBI taxonomy): Eukaryota > Viridiplantae > Streptophyta > Bryopsida > Pottiales > Pottiaceae > Bryoerythrophyllum > Bryoerythrophyllum caledonicum. The sequence continues at coordinate 12,333,528 of OZ020516.1, forward strand.
TCTACATGGCAAGGAAAACTCCACGTCGGACGACTTGACAAGTCATATTACATCTAGGCGGATGTCTAACAGGATGTCGAACTTACTATGACTACAGTCACGCATAAATGTCACCGTAGACGTCGACTGGGATGTCCATAATAGGGTTGTCATAACGGACGGGTTGAGGTGATCAGACGGGACAACCGGACGGGTGGTCCGGATGGCACGGACGAACGGTTCGGACGGATTGCCCGAAGTGCGTCCAATAATTTTTTGCAAGTAAGAAATTTTTACTGTAATTGCCACGTCACATAAGGACGTGTCACGCCACCGTGGCATTAGGGAGGGGACGTCTCCGCCCCTAAATGGTAGGGGCGGAGACGTCACCGCCCCTCCCCGCCCAATTTAGGAATCAGGATCTTTGAACGGCCATATCTCACTCAAAAATAGTCCAAATTAAGCGTGTGATATGTTTTTCGGCATCTACAGAAAATTTGAATGCCAAATCATACCTCAAACGCTTAATTTGGGCTATTTTTGAGTGAGTTCCGCCCATTCAAACATTCTGACTCCAAATTTAGGCGGGGAAGGGGCAGGGACGTTAGGGGCGGGGACGTCTCCACCCCAAAATGGTAGGGGCGGAGACGTCCCCGCCTCTAAATGGCAGGGGCGGAGACGTCACCACCCCTCCCCGCCCAATTTTGGAATCAAGATCTTTGAGAGGCCATATCTCACTCAAAAATAGTCCAAATTAAGCGTGTGATATGTTTTTTGGCATCTACGGAAAATTTAGTTGTCAAATCACACCTCAAATGCTTAATTTGGGCTGTTTTTGAGTGAGTTATATCCATTCAAACATTCTGACTCCAAATTTAGGCGGGGAAGGGGCGGGGATGTTAGGGGCGGGGACGTGAGGGCGAGGACTCAACCCTTTGAAGGTTGTAGAGGAACAAAGTTGGGCAAACTCCATTCTCGCCTTGGCAAAGGCCTTCCTCCTTCCCCATGGCGGTAGAGAAACGATATTTTTAATGTAAATTTAGTTTTCCTTCCAACTTCTAGGGAATGACATGATTGCCGTGATGATTGAGGAATGCAAAAATCTTGTCGGAACCAAATATAGCGACTTTTTGTTCTAAATGATTCTATTGGACTTGAATTAGGAGAAGAATAAGAACTACGGTCTTCGAATGAGACCGGCGTGAATGTAGTATTTGTTCATTCTCTTCACTAAGCATATGGCCACGGGACATAGGCTACTGTATAAAGAACTACTTTCCCTTCTCGAAGATAAACACTTTTCCACACTAAGTGCTTCCCTACACTAATTGCATTAAAGATAACCAACATGTCATCTCCCCCAAGGGCTTTGTGGGTTCCCATACAATGAGGCCGTGGGATCTCCCACCATAATTGGGTGGACTATGGTGGTACTTGAATTAGAATGTTGTATTACGCTATAAACAACAAATTATTTTTGACATTTTCAAAGAAGGTAATATTCTTTGCACAAGTGAAACCTCCCTTATTATCGACGGACAAATACCATTGAGCAATGTAGTTTTAATGTAAAGATGTGTTCTTAAATGACTCATCTTGAGGTCATATTCAAATTTATGAAGCATAATGTCGAATCATCCAATGTGTAACAACCCCTTTGGAACAATCCACAAATTACTCTTCATAACCGTAGGGTCGATGAAATATCTATCTTTAAATTGTTGAGGTTATGATTATTTATCGCTTTATTCAATCATAAAGAAAGATGATGCAAATAAAAGCATTCTCGAAAGGCCACAATGTTCCAAAGTCGAAGTGGTTCTCTCACAACACTTCTTACTAAATGGTGTCAAAAAAACTTTAAATTGATTAAACCTTGCAAAGGTTAGATGAAACTCCAAAAGGCTTTGCAACTAAGGGTGACACCTTCAAAAGTTCACATCAAACATGTCTATTGTAAAAGCTATGGATGTAGGGGAGAGATACATGACCAAATGTTTTTTAGTATACATATAGATGTACAAAAAATATAAATGTCAATAGAAGCTCTAGTAAAATTTCTAGCAATATAGGACATAACTATTAACTTCTTTCTTGAACTCATGTCTATATACAATAATGATAGAACTTTGTATGGTTTGTATGAAATTCTTTTCCTAAATAAATATAATTTTGATGTTGTGATGTACTATACATATGCCATATTTATAAATTGGGAATGTCAATTTCTTTGTGTTCAAATAGAACCTATTACATTTCCTCTAACACGTGCAAACTATTTATATGTTCCTTAACTTTTTTGTTTATCTTTTCATGCCCCTTCTTAACATTGGATTCAATTGTAGAATACTTATATATAAAGCGTATTACCTTCTTCTAAGATTCCAAAAACATAGTATTTTCTTTGTTGTTAAAATACATTTTAACCCAAATAGAGCACGTTTACACTTTTTGGGGAAGTTGGGAAAAAAAGTAATCTCGAAGGGGCCACTCGCATAAATTGTAGAAACGTCGTACGATAAATAAATAGGGGCAAAATATTCACTTAGGATAAATTTTATAAAGAAAGTACATGAAACATACATTGCTTTAAAAGTGTGAAATATGGTTATAAGTAATATATAAATAGATATAATGTCAAAGGACTATGTAATTGATACATACAAAATATCATGGAAAAAATAGGGACAAAATTTGAATGGTAGATTATACTGATTTAGGTTCTCCCTATTTCTCAATGGATCAAAAGGGGGTATTTATTGTGGGGCACTCATGCAACATTTTATTGTTGGGTAACTTGTACATTTCCTCCGTGGTTAGAAGTTTACACAAGCCCTTATGTTTGGGGATATATATATTACTCTCTCATTGCATGTTTAAATAATTCGTTTGTAAAGTTAAGTTGCGTAATTCCTTTGTAAAGTAAAGTTTAAGGGTTGTTACACAAGGGATATATGGACATTGGATGATTCGACATTATGCTTCATAAATTTGAATATTACCTTCTTTGAAAATGTCAAAAAGAATTTGTTGTTTATAGCGTAATACAACATTCTAATTCAAGTACCACCATAGTCCACCCAATTATGGTGGGAGATCCCACGGCCTCGTTGTATGGGAACCCACAAAGCCCTTGGGGGAGATGACATGTTGGTTATCTTTAATGCAATTAGTGTAGGGAAGCACTTAGTGTGGAAAAGTGTTTATCTTCGAGAAGGGAAAGTAGTTCTTTATACAGTAGCCTATGTCCCGTAGCCATATGCTTAGTGAAGAGAATGAACAAATACTACATTCATGCCGGTCCCATTCGAAGACCGTAGTTCTTATTCTTCTCCTAATTCAAGTCCAATAGAATCATTTAGAACAAAAAGTCGCTATATTTGGTTCCGACAAGATTTTTGCATTCCTCAATCATCACGGCAATCATGTCATTCCCTAGAAGTTGGAAGGAAAACTAAATTTACATTAAAAATATCGTTTCTCTAACGCATGGGAAGGAGGAAGGCCTTTGCCAAGGCGAGAATGGAGTTTGCCCAACTTTGTTCCTCTACAACCTTCAAAGGGTTGAGTCCTCGCCCTCACGTCCCCGCCCCTAACATCCCCGCCCCTTCCCCGCCTAAATTTGGAGTTAGAATGTTTGAATGGACATAACTCACTCAAAAACAGCCCAAATTAAGCATTTGAGGTGTGATTTGACAACTAAATTTTCCGTAGATGCCAAAAAACATATCACACGCTTAATTTGGACTATTTTTGAGTGAGATGTGGCCTCTCAAAGATCTTGATTCCAAAATTGGGCGGGGAGGGGCGGTGACGTCTCCGCCCCTGCCATTTAGAGGCGGGGACGTCTCCGCCCCTACCATTTTGGGGCGGAGACGTCCCCGCCCCTAACGTCCCTGCCCCTTCCCCGCCTAAATTTGGAGTCAGAATGTTTGAATGGGCAGAATTCACTCAAAAATAGCCCAAATTAAGCGTTTGAGGTGTGATTTGGCATCCGAATTTTCTGTTGATGCCAAAAAACATATCACACGCTTAATTTGGACTATTTTTGAGTGAGATATGGCCGTTCAAAGATCCTAATTCCAAAATTGGGCGAGGAGGGGCGGTGACATCTCCGCCCCTTCCATTTGGGGGCGGGGACGTCTCCGCCCCTACCATTTAGGGGCGGTGACGTCCCCGACCCTACTATTTAGGGGCGGACACGTCCTTGCGGCCAATATATTATTTTATATAGTCAACTATTCATTTTTTTAGTTTAAATCCTGCGTGGCATCACTTTAGTTCATACGTGGCTGCCACGTCGCCTGTTTTTTACCTTGCAGGTAAATCAACCTTATGTTGACTGTATCGGACGGGCAAGAGCTCTATCGGACGGGCAAATCGGACGGACGGACGAACTGGACGTCCGTCCAGTATGACAACCCTGGTCCATAAGGATGTCCTACACAACATCCTACTATACGTCATTTACCGAGAAGCGGCAGTACGTAAGGGTATTATGAGTATTACCAACTTCTTCTGTTACTGCTCGTCTTGCATTTCACCATCAGTGTCTGAATTTGTTGCGGCTGTAACATAGGACCCTCCCGTCGGCGCGGGTCTCTGATTAGGCTCTATCTCCAAGATCTGCGGTTGTAAGCCCTGGAAGTTCGCGTTGTCACCGATTGCGATTCCATTCGCCACAGGTTGCCGATGCTGTAATGTTGTACGCCGACCGCGGACGTCTATTCGGCAGATGATCTTCCATCCGCGTCTTGTCGGGTCATCGGAGAAAAACACTTGTTGACAATGCAAGGGGAATGCAAATGAATCCGGATGCACTCTATTGTCCATGTGGTTGAAGTTTGCCATGCTGAATCCGTACTTGTCACGCTCAATACTGGGCACTCGCACGTCCGGTGAGGCTCTTACCCATTCGCATAGCAAAACCGTCGTGCAATGGTTACGGTAATCCAGCTCTAGTATCTCCTGGATATATCCCACATGCTCGGCGGTATGCTCAATGGGCCTCCCATTGCGAATCCCCCAACGTAATTGCTGTATATAAGTGGCCACTACACATGAGTCTCGAGTAACAAGGCCCCCCTCCGCCATCCGCACCGGCAAATGCATCCCGAATGCGTTCATTTGCCGATGAGAGGTTGCGAACCGCTCCGGAGGACAAGAGTACTGTACGACGTCCTCGTCAAGACGATCACCGGCCGCTTCTGCTTGCAGCACTCGTGCCTTTAGCCAATCTACAAAGCATGGCAAATCCCTCAGCTCGGGGAGGTACGTCACAGGTCTAGAGGATCGATGACGTCTTGACTGTACTCGAAATGCTTCTCGCTCTTCCCATCGGCGTCCTTTTGCAATGATGTATTCCCTGTGCACCACTCCCACCTCTGTTGTTAGACTATTCAATTCCATGCTTAACACACACAGCACATGTGTCAACTGCTCAAATGTCCTCGACTATGTCTTTATAGACATCCTACCCTCCGTGCTGACGACACCTACTACATCTACATTGACGTTTTCAAGACATTTCTGAGGACTCCTGAATGTTGAAAGGGATGTCCTACTAGACATCTTCGTTGACATCCACGTCTGTCAGACTTCGATTCGATCATTCATGTTACCAAGGCCCGGTTCTACAGGTGCCAACTACAGGGATGGCTTAACATGCCCAAGTGCTGGTACACGGACTCACTCTCGCCACGGTTCCAAGCACGCTACGTTGTCGATGACGAATGCATGTGCGTAGCCCCGTACCTCATCAAACATCAGGCGTTTTGTTGTTTTATTGCGCCCCAAGATCTCATCATTCATGGTAGCATCTTCGTTTGCATCCCATACCCGGAAAGTTGTTGCTCTATGGTGTTTCATGTACTCTGTATAGAATCCAAGAGTTTCGTCCAGATGGTACCCTTTTGCTATGCCCCCTTCGGGATGTGCGTACGTCCGTACGTAATCTTTCAGCGTCTTCATGTATCTCTCGATTGGATACATCCATCTACAATGGACCGGTCCACATATGAAGAGTTGTTCCACAAGATGTACAGGAAGATGCGCCATCACGTTTAAAAACGTCGGGGGAAATTCCTTCTCCAACACGCATGTTGCCATTACCACATCGTGCATGAGACTATCGCGGGAGTCTTCTCGTACCTCCTTCTCGCATATACGTTGGAAAACCCTGCACATTTTGTTGATCGCAACCCGCACCTCTTCGTCCAAGACATTCCGAATGGCCACAACAAGTATCTGCAACCCCCCATACAATCATCATGTGAACGTAAGAAAGTAATGATCCTCTGACAGTGAGATGTGTGTGCCTGTAAGATCAGATCGCCAGTTCCGTCTACCTCAAAAGAGGGTTACAAAAACATCAACCGTATGTGCAAGGACATAAGGATGTCCTTCTGGACATCCTTCTAGACACGCGGACGTTTGAAATGATGTCTCAAAGTGATGCGGGTTCTTACTATATTCACTTCTTTTTATCACCTCAACTCCTCTATGTACCTTAGTTTTCTCATAACTCATGTCGACTTCAACTTCGTACCTGCTGCATAAGGACATGGTAGTCGTGTGTCTTCATATATTGTAGTTTCCCGTCCTGCAACCGCTTGTGAATTGCCCCCACGTACTTTGTTGGAGTTCGCATACTTGAAACTATGTGAACAAACTCTTGTTTCTCATCTGGCTTCAGAATGTATGGGGCGTGTAGTACTCGTGTTATGAATCAATACCACGTGCTCCAAGTTATGAATCAATACCAGCACTTGCCACGTAGACCAGTTTGTGTTGCTCAACTTGAACGGATTGACACCGTCAAGTGCTAAAGCAAGTCGCATGTTTCGATCCTCACTTCCGAAGATGTCAAATGCAGCGTCCGTGTTGATGTGCTTCCACGTAGGACTGTCAACTACAGATCGCATAATTCCATCGTCACTAATATGGTTCTTGTAACCGGTCAACATGCTGGCAATCTTCGGAGATCTCCACAGTCGTTGGAGCCGCGGAATGAGAGGAGAGTGTCTTATCACCTTCGCTGGGATGGAATTTGTGCCCTCCAACCATCTGGACTTCAAACATTGTGGGCATGTCTGCAACTCTGCATAATCATCCTCGTACAATACACACCCATCTGGACAAGCATGGATGTTGTTGTAGTCCAACCCCAACCTCCGAATTGTCTTTGCGGCGGCATAATGACTGTTGGGCAGCTTGTTGCCCTTTGGGAGTAAATCCTCAGCCAAGTACCTGAACAATTCGGTTCTGAAACTATTGCTGACTCCAAACACAACACACATGTTCATCAGAACGATTGTAGCAGATGCAACACTGGTTTTTGCTCTTGGATACACTGGTGTCGTGGCTTCCGCATACAAGTTCTGGAGTTCATCAACTATGTCGCTGTCAAACTCATCATTTTCTACCACAGTGGGTTCGCCTCCTGCATCCCTGTGTAGTGCATCACCACGATCCAAAGCATCCATAACCTGGCGCTGGACGTCGTGAAACTCATCGAGTGGCATCTCCGTTGACACCCTCTGCGGACATCTTCAACAACGTCTTTGGGGACATCATCAGCGTTAGCCGTGCCAGCATCATGTACGACGTCGTCATCGTATGCAACATCCTCCACCCATATACCGTCCGCTGGATACCCGTGAGGCGGGTCACCCCCGATGATGGACTTAGTCAGAAATGGGTCTCTGCCAATGGCCGCGAGGTGCTCTCGGATGACGGCGATTCTCTGGCGTCGACCCCCATGGCAGGTTCGGCAAGGGCAGTAGAATGATGATATGTTTTGCGTCGTTGCCACTGAAAGCTCTGTCTGGAGGATAAGGTCCTCAAGCGGGATGTGACGCATTGTACGCCCATCAGCATCATTTCAAATCGTTGCGCCCTGGCGGCGCCGCTCTGTACTCATAGCCGCAACTTCGCTGCAAAATTTAGAAAATTATATTATACCATGTAAGAAATCATATTGATCGTAAGGAACACGCAAGAAATGACATGTACATGACTGCACATTGTTCAAATTTGGCATCATTTACTGCATAACGTGTACAAGGATGTCCATTTACACGCACAGATGTCTATGTTAGCATCCGTAATGACGTCTCTTAAGACATCGTACGTGGTTGATATATCTACGTCAGAGACCACAGTATATTATCCATGTTCTCTACAGCCATGCACGTCATTACAGATGGATGAATATACTTACTCCTTTGCAACCAATAAGGTCAACTTAGGAGTGCAAGGACAGAATAGTGCCAAGGATGACCGCAACCCGATCCCCTCCTTTCCAACTTTCTACAAGTAAACCTTCATGATTATAGCTGTTCTTCCATAGGTGAAGATACTACACATCCACTGCATTCATCGTATGTGTACATGTGGAAGCCTACAATGCTGATAATAAAAAATGACCATCTTTAGAGTACTGAGTGCAATACAGAAAAGATAGTCTGCACACAACCATACATGGAACGTGAGCATGCAATTGGAAATCTCAATCCTCTGTACAAATTCTAGACATATCATCATTAAATGGTCCCTGCAATCTGAATTTGTTTTTCCAGGGACTGTAAAGCGTTTACATTGCATTCACGCGAACGGTACATACTATTCGTCTACCATGGCAATACATACATTTTCATACAGCCATTGTTCGTAGTTGTACTCCCAAGGATCAAATGGATAACATTCGTCATAGAACTTTGCTAAGATTGTGTCTTGATCATGAAAGATGTCTATGAGAACATCCATGATGACATCACAGCAGACGTCCTCAAAGAACGAACTTTGAACAAATTTCGTTGCCCTTCAGCACTTAGACATGGAGAATGAAAATGACGGCGTCTACAACTGTATGCAGAAATTCACATCATGAATTTCGAATATGTGGATCAAAATTTTATTACACGATAGTATGAAGTAAATGATGTATTGTACTCAAAATGAAGATGCAAATATAGCAATCGAGTACATTGCATGGGTTTGTACCTTGGAAGTACGTCTTATACAAAATAGGAATTGCGCAAAGTAACGTCCTCATATACAACTATTATCCACTTGTACACTCAATTTTATATGTAGATAATGTGATTTTAGTTTCCAATTTACTTCACCGTACACTGCATTTCAGAACATCAATGTGCATGGAGTGCGAAAAAACATCGCAACATTCTAGTCTCTCCAATACTCCTTATGTTCAAATAGTACTTATTCATACAATGAAAGAAAATACATTCCTATTTCATTCCAAACTCCAAACTTGGTTGTTCTATATCAGCTGTAAGAATCTTCTCATTACTTCCTATGATGCTTAACTTCTTTCGACGTGAACTATGGAAGAACTTCTTCACCGGCAGATGTCTCGTGCGATGTCTACGCAGATGTCTAAATAGATGTCTAGCCGTCAAAAATGACAGTAGGAATACATAACAAGCAACCCTAATCCACGTGTCCAACATACTTAGCGTCGGCTGCGCATACTGTCAAACAACTGAGGCAACTGTGATAAGCTATGACTCCGACTTTTCAGGCAGCCAGGGTACTCAATAACCCTACCTTAGTGCATACCATAGCTTTCTGAAAACATGGAGGGAACAAGAGGCTTTCATGTGCGTTATAGACATGGTGGATGTGGAAACACCGTACCAGTGAAGTTGGGAGAGCCCATGGTTACAAACGACGCTCTTGACGTGTTCAATAACTTTGTCGATACCCTTGCGAGAGTCACACCGCCTACAACAACAATGAAAGAGAGATGTCAAATTCCCGGAACGGAAGTGCGGCGGAGCGCAAGATTCAAGGAAGCCATGGAAGCAAATCGGCGACCGCAATTACCTCCTCCTACAGCGATCTCCGTACCAAGTACTGCGAAAACGATGGATCAGAAGGTATGAAGCAACTGGAACCCTAAGCTCCACCTCAAATTTTGTCACTTCCTCCACATGCGATATGCACCTCCATTTCGGTCTTGGGATTGAGGTCGCAGTAGCAGATTCATGGGCAAAAGGGGCGGAAAATTTGCACGAAGCATGGAGGCACGAAATTCTCTACCTACGCCGTCCTCGCAGAGTTGCAGCGCCGGAGAGGGTTCGGTGAGAGGCAGCGAGAATAGGTCATGGTGCGGTCGTAGGGGTCCAACGGGCATGGGCCACGGGCCGCGGTCATGGGTCCCCGCGCATCAATGCGCCGGTGTCTGCATGCTTCCGCCCTCCGACCTCCGCCCTGTCTCAGTGGTACTCATCGGTAGGGACGTCTTCCGCCCTGTCTCGCAGCCCTTGCACCCTCACACCGTCGTCGGCCTTGCACCCTCCGCATCTGTTCTGTCCGCCTCTGCAGGCGCTCCGCTCCTCATCGGGCTCCGCCATCTCATGATGCTGCGGGGCCTCAGTTGCTCAAGCTCCACGATCTGATTGCAATTCGATCTTCCCCTCCAACAGTCTGCTTGCTTCCAACATTGCGGTTCTTATCCTTATCTCCAGGTGTTTTTTGCAAGGAATTTTCAGCTTTTGTTTTTGTGATTTCGTGGGTGTGAATGAAGGTGACGGAAAAGTTCTGTTCTGTAGCATTCCTGTGCTGCAGGATGTGTGTTTTTTCAATGCATGACTCCCGAAAAGCAGTGGTACCACGACGTGTTGTATGTGCTTGTCGTGATGTCCATGTTGTGAATGCTGTGGTTTGTTCCTGTATTTCTCTGAAAACCTTGATTGTGGTGCATGTATACTTGGAAGTATGAGCCACATGGCGCTTAGATGTCCGAGGAGATGTCTGAGTCGATGTCTAGAAAGATGTCTAATTTTTTGCTTCTGTTCAGAAACCGAGGTGCGTTAATGTCTGTGGCATGGCTGCGAAGTTCGAGGCGTTTTTTCATGTGTTCAGAAATTTATTTTGAGTAAAACGAAGTCAATTGGGTGTGCTAACCTTGCTCTTGGTTCAGATCATGCCTGCAGATTGAGAATCTTTCTCTCAGCCTCGGACTCATGGTTCTGTTCATGTTCTGATGTAGTAGGCATGAAAGTTGCTTCGTGGATTGAACATCATGAGCTAGGATTGTTTATTCTGTTGGAGGAGGTGTTGTATGTATGGTCTGTATGTACTGCGATGTCCGTGAAGATGTCCGAAGAGATGTCTGAGTGGATGTCTAGAAAGATGTCTAGAATGATGTCTGAGTGGATGTCTAAGTGATGTCGAAGTTTTTGCTTTTGTTCACTAACCGATGTGCGTTTATGTCTGTGGCATGGCTGCGAAGTTCGAGGCGTTTGTTCATGTGTTCAGAAATTTATGTTGAGTAATACGACGTCTAGAGGGTGTGCTTGCTCTCGGTTCAGATCATGCCTGCATCTTGACAATCTTTCTCTCAACGTGGGACTGATGGTTCTGTTCATGGTCTGATGTAGTAGGCACGAATTTTGCTTTGTGGATTCAAAATCATGAGCTCTAGGGTTGTTTATTCTGTTGGACAAGGTGTATGCTGTGTATGTACTTCGAAGTATGAGCCAATGTCTGCGAAGATGTCCGCGGAGATGTCTGACTAGATGTCTAATAAGATGTCTAATTTTCTACTTCTGTTCACTAACCGCAGTGCTTTCCTGTTTGTGGCATGGCTGCGAAGTACGAGGCGTTTGAGGAGTGGCCAGCCAGGCGCGTCATGATGACGAGGAAGCGCGACAAGAAGCGGAAGCCATCGCCACGTAGAGAGGACAACCACACCCGAGAGTTGCGGACGAAGAACCGTGAAGACTTCCAGGCTGGACCCAGCAACAAGCAGAAGCAGACCGTGCCAACTGAGGCACATAATCGCACTAAGCGGATGAGAGAACTTCAACTCCAGCAGGATTTCCGGTGAGTGCACTCTAAGTTTGAACACATGTGATTACTTTGTGGTTTTATGTTGTATTGTTTAATCAGGCAAGGTTTCTTGGTATACAGTCGGGGGTTTGAGGACCCCGAAGATGAGGAGGATGCAGAGGACACAGAGGATGAGGAAATCGAGGACGATGACATTGTTGAAGTCGCAGCACCCGAGGAGACCCCTCTCCAGCGTGGATCAGTACGACAGCCGAGAAGGGAAGCGGTGAAGAAGGTCTTGACCGTCGACGAGAAGGGCTTTCCTTACGGGAACTTGAAGAAAGTATACGAGGAAGGTTTGCGTTTGATCGCAAAGGAGTTAGATCCAAACTACAACTTCAAAGAGCAGACTCAGGTGATGAGAGAGAGATTCTTCAACAGCTTGGCAGGAGGTAAGAGAATTGGGCTTCTGTTTGAGTGGTTTCTGGTTTTCTGACTAAGAGGATGTCTAACAGGATGTCTATAACGATGTCTTCTGGGATGTCTAGCGGGATGTCTACAGGGATGTCTTAGAAGATGTCTATGAAGATGTCTGAAGGGATGTCTAACTGTGTCGATTGAATTCTGTTTTGTAGGGTGAGACGTGAGGGGGGACGGCTTGGAGGACGAAGTGGATGCAACATGGGTTTCTACGAAGGTGAACAAGGCGTTAACGAACCGACGCTATGCACTAAACCAGCTCATCGATAGAGGACATCGGAAACCACCAGAGGTGACGGATCAGCAATGGAACTAGCTCGTGAAGAGAAGGAGCACCTCAGAGGCGAAGGTGAAGTCTGAGAGAATGGCAGATATCTCGAAGGGGAAGAAGGGTAGGAAGCGAGCAACGCCTGCAGCGATTAGGGAGGCGGCGATGGTGAGGCTGGTAAGCATCTTTGAAGTTGTAGGGGACATCCTGAGACGTCTGTGCAAATGTTATCTTCGATGTCTGTGTTGATGTATTTGCCTGCCTTTCTATGAATACTTTCCTGCACTGTTACCGGCTTCACCGTCCACCGTACGAATCAGAGATCAACGAGGAGATAGAGGTGCTGTACAATGAAATGGAGGAGCAGCGGGACAGCGATGAGGACGAAGAGGACGTGCAGGATGTCGAGAACAAGCTGCAAGAGCTCGAGCAGAAGATGGAGGCATCAAACGGGCGTTTGGAGGGGAGGATTGATGCCTCCAGCACGCGCTTGGAGGCCAAGATTGATGACTCCCATCAGAGATTGGAAGCGATGATCCGCCAACTTTTGGACTCCTAGACTTCCTCGACCCCGCAACCTCAGATGGAGCTGCCAGTACCTGCAACACCCGTGTTATTGCAGGTTACTTTGGAATACTTGTCGTTCTTATCTTGAACATTATATGCACACAAATGCTGCGATTTTCACACTTACATAATCTCCTTAACTAATCGGTTTATGGTAAGATGTATATGAAGATGTCCCCGAAGATGTCTGAGGGAATGTCTAAGATGATGTCGCAGAAGATGTCCGATGGGCTAACCTGCAGGGGATGGCGTTATTGCAGGTTACTCCTACACCAACAACCACCACGGACAAGACGCGGGCAGCATCTCCAAACCATGGCACATCGGGCGTGTCTGAGCACATGGTTGGGCAGGATGCCAACATGGAAGTTGCGACGGACAAGAAAGAAGGCACGTCCATGGAGGTTGCAGAATGAGAGGGCTCAGAAGAAGGAGACACAGTGGTAGGCACAACTGCGGTGGTTGAACTTGTGGAGGATGTTGAGGAGGCCATTACACCAGCGCCTGCAGTAGAGACGGTAGAAACGGAGCAGATTGCAAAGATAAACTTAGAGTAGAGATGCAGTGACCATATTTGGAAGTGTGGATGTCACCACGTTCGAAATGCCTTCTGCAGCGACATTTGGATGATGCACAGACGTTTTTGGAGACATCCTTGCGTCTGTAGAGACATCCAGGAGACATCTTTGGAAAGACGGTTATGTTTGAAGCATACTTCTGAATGTCATGGTGGGAAGCCAGAGCACACGGTTTTGAGTGTTTTATGGTAGCTACATGTTCATGTCACACATTTTGCTTATTTGTGCATAATATTTCATGTTTGAAATATGTTAGAATCAGGAGGCAGTCGAAAAAGGAGATGAGTCCTCTGGATGTTTTGTAAGGCGCAATGCAAAGGCAGGTACCGAAACAAAGGCTCCAGTGAAAACACCCAAGCCTGCAGGATTGTCAAAACCGGTAAAGTTCGTCACACCAAAGGCAACGGGACAATCTCAACCAAAGAAGGCAGATGAAGAGAAGCAAGGAAGCCAGTCAAAACCTAAGAAGGTGGTTGAGAAGGTAGACAAGAAATGACTATTATGTTATGTTTGGACTTGTTTACTTGCATGTATGCACATTTCTTTCTGAAATTTACCCGTATGGTGGTAAGGAAAGCATAGAAAACACATTAACATAGAAGAAATAAGCCCCGCTTTGTGGTACAGAATGAAATTGCATACGCAGAGTAAGTGAGTTGTTGTTTTTTCACAATTGCAGAGAGGCAGCGAAACACGATCAGAGGCCGCGAAGAGAAAATGACGGGAGACGCGTGCACGTAGGTGAGTGGAACATGACATCCAGGAGATGTCTGCATGGAGAATGTCTATAAAGATGTCTGCAAGGATGTCTGCAAGGTTGTCTGTGAAGATGTCCGCAGGGATGTCTAACTGTGTCGATTTCTTGATGTTAGGAAGTAAACCATGTCTACCTAGGTAGTGCAAGTAATTGGAATTAAATAAAAAAAAATCGCCTTTGGAAACCCTTTTTTAAGTGCATTCGTTGTTGGCTTATTGAACATGTGCAGCGGCGGGACATGCGCACGATCGTAGGGGGTATCAACAGCAAGCGATGGTAGTGGAGGGGCTTGAGGTTGTGGGTGCGTAGTATCTCGCAGTTGTTGACAGGCGGATTACTAAACCGCTAGTTTTGTGCTATGTGAGGTCCTAAAGACCTAAACAATATATGTTTGACTTTCACTTTGTGATGTGACCATGTTTAGTGTTGTGCAATGCGAGTACGTGTGCAACATATCGTACAGCTGTTTGGATGGTCACTCCAACTAGCAGCATGCTTGGCTTCATGGTGACAAGCGCATGCTTCTTGGGACATCTAGGTGAACTAACAAGATGTCTCAGAAGACACATGCTGATGTTATGTAAGACGTCTGTGGTTTACGGTTATGATGTCTATATAAACATCTACAAATGTCATGCCAGATGTCCTTTAATATGCCCAATAGACATCAATCGTGACATCCTTAAAAACATCACCAAAACAGACAACGTTCACATCGATGTCCCACGAGATGTCGCTACAGACATCCGTGTCAACGTCACAAATATAATGGAGACATCAATCTTGACATCCTTCTAGGCACTGGAGACATCAAGCAAGACACAAAGATGTCCTACATGATGTCTAACAGTAACGTCATTTGACCACAAAACCCCCGAAAACTTTGCTGACGTGGCATGCCACATCATTTTCCCAGGTCCACGTCAGATTTTCCCGGGTGCCACGTCGGATTTTCCCGGGTCCACGTCGGATTTTGGCGCCGCCACATCAAATTCTACGGGAGCACCGAAAAGTCCACATCAAGATGAAATTCATTGCCATGTGGCACAGCCCGTCCACATGGCGCTGATGTGTCACCTACGTGGCACACGTTTTACCCTCCCAAAGTTACCTCAAGACACCTTGAAAACGAGGATGTCTTTAGATAAATTTGGATGTCCGATTAGACATCCTCCTGTCTTAGGATGTCTACACGTCTAACAGCCACTTACTAGACATCCCCGTGTCAGATTTAGACATAAAAAAAAACAGGGTTTTCTTATAGTGATGTGCCATACTGAGGATTTAGTGCCATACTATTAGCTACTCTCTTGACTTCAATTCTGTGTGGTTTTGGTGTAATTATCTCCTTTGATCGAAGGCTGAATTCACTAACTGTTGTTGACTGCTACATGTGTATTCATTTAATTTTGTTGAATTTGCAATTTTGTACGTACTGAAGTTGGTGTCCTCATTTGTGTATTCAAATATTTGTACTCACCTAACACTATTGTAACTCTAACTGAACTTCAATCAACATGAACCTAACCCTGGAGTTCCTCATATTCAGAATTGAAACAAAATCAAAAGCTTACCAAATTCGCAAAAATCTCCTTGATGTGCAAATTTCCTCCAATCTACACAGTACACAAAGTTGACAGAAATTAGTGAACAAAGTAAAAATGCACATGGCCTTGAGGTTTCGATTGCAAGAGAGCTCACCTGAGAAATCGGGAAGAGAAATGACCTCTAGATTTGCATAGAAACCTTATATCCATGTTGGAACCTTGTGCCTAAAGTTTACTAGTCAAAATTTGACTTTTGAACTTTGGACCTTTTGCTTTGTTTCTCCTTATGTTCCCACTTTTTACATTTTATATTAAAATTTCGGGCTACATGTAATACGAAGATACTTAGGAGATTTTATCACATAATTTACCATATGAATTTTATGCATGTGTTGCAGGTAAAGTGGGAAGGGTTGAAAAACATGTTCAACAACGACGGAATGGTGATTTAATGTTAAACGCCATTAAGCATTAGTGGGTGTACCGCTAACACCTGCAACGTATCTTGAGGTAAACATTTATTTTTATACAAGTTTAAGATTGATTGTTGATTGATCTTCTATACTATGTTGTTTGTAGAATAAACTTTATGTGGATGTACAAACCCTTTCTTTTATTAGCGATTGTAACAAGTTCCAATGGTGTCAGTAATAGCAAGTAGACAACATGGTTCATTCTCTTTCCTAGGTTCAGTGGATTCCCTTCGTTTCAGTTCACTTGGATTCAAAAAGATTGCATCACACATGATCTAGATTCTTTATCATCATGTCAGAAATGATATAAGTTCCATTTCTACACCAATGTTTGGGGATGCAGAAGAGATGTAGCATATTTAACCCCTAAAGGATCAAGTGTCAAATATAGGCTTTTTGAAAGTTTGGTCAGGTTCCCATGGTGTCAATTTCCAACATTTCTCTTTGAAAATTTTACTATACAAAGGCTTTAGTGGAAAAACAATTTTTACCTGAATTGGACAATTGATAAAAAAAAATTGGAATTTTAAATTTCAAATGAAGAAAGCAGGCAAGTCGGGCAAGTCCAAAAACTTTTGCTAGGACACTCTGTTGAATGTGAGATTTTCAGTACTTGCAAGTAATATTATTTCCCTTGATGCTGTCAAAATAAGTTATTGTCTTTAGTGAAAAATAGCATACCAACCCAAGTCAAACATTTTCACACATTGTTAGTCAGTATTGAGTAAGGTACCAAAAAAACTTCTTGTTTTCCAATTAAAACCTAGATATATTTTTATTATTCACTTTTTATTTTTTTCACAACAATATGTGGTGTAAACCTTCTTATTGACCATTTGGATTACCAATCTAAAACATATTAAGTTCACAAAAAATTACAGTGTGAATTAACTAATTCCGAACTTCGAGTCCTTGCACAGTTGTTTTGAATATGCTACACCCGTTTTCTACCTCTAAAAATTGGTGTTCAAGGAACTAACATCATGCTTAACAAGATGGTTATGGATTTAGACCTTGTGTAGAGCAAAAATTTGACACCAAGTGAAGTCAAAGTCTGCGGATCCACTGCACGCAGGGAGGTAAATGAACCATATGCTTGACTTCAAACACAATAATCTTTCAATCCGTGCGGTCAAAGTTTATGAAATTTTGTTTAAATATAACTTAATAAGTCTTTATTGAGATCCTACGGTCAAAACTAGAAATAATCGTTTCCTTTTTTGTTCATTGCATTGGCATCCAACAATTTTGAAGTGTTTTTGGTGTAAAACTGTCATTGTACCTTCAGGTTAAAGACTCCGTGCAAGGAGCTCATGCTCTACAAATTCTTAATTTTTTCATTTCAAAGTTGTTTTATCAAAAGGTCCAATATCATCATCATATTTTGAACAATAAATATGTGCTTAGAAACATATCTTTTATCAGATGAATGGTGTTTTGAAGGTTAACAAATAGTACATGTATCTTGACTAATGTGCAGCCATAATGTTCCTATTTTTTCAATAGTGATAATGGAGAGCCGCACGATTCAGACTCCTTCGATACGGCCACACATCCGAAGGGATAATATGCATTCCAATAGCTCTGTGGGGGCTCAATTAGTACGAGCAACACGTGCAAGGCAAATTCAATAGAGATATGTTGAGATCATGTCATCTGAAGTAGAAAAGACAGTAAAATTGCTTTCTGAGAGAGGGGATGTGGTGGGCTTAGCAACTAGGGAGCATGCATTCAAAAGTGGCATGGAATTGAATGGGTCGAAGTTGTTCCCATTCGAGGTGGTGGTGCGTATCACTAGGGTAGATGATGCATTGCATTGGACCGGAGAGATTGTAGGAGAACGCCTTGGCATGTATGTGGGCTTGATCATTCGTTGGCATCAGTCTTTGCTACGTGTAGTGGCTGTAGAACCTGATATTACAAGTGTCCATGGTGACATTGGATCACAGATAGCACCTACACAAGTGATGGCCCCAGAGTTTGATTTTCCTGAGTTCATCAACACACCAGGATCCACCATGAGGTCTTGACACAGTAGTCATGCTTCAAACGCCATCGATGAAAATTCGTCGTTTTCCCAATCTACTCCCTCAAACATCCAAGATTTGCCCCATATAGATGGATTTGCTTATGTTAGACCAGCACGTCGTCCATATTCTATGCAAAATAAGAGAAAGAAATATTCAAGAGAGCCATCATTGACAGAAGCTGCACCATCTAAGGTATTGCTTAGAAGCGTGCAAATTGCAATGACATAAGGAGGATGCAAACGCAATTGTTTGAGGGACGTTCCAGCAAGGTATCTATTGGACATGCGATATAATGCATGGGCTAATGAGTTTTCAGTACGAAGTATGTGGATGAGACAGATGTTGGTTTCTTTTTACACAAGGACGGAATGAACTGGTCAAGACTAGTTTGTAACAAAGTTAGATGGGAAATAAGTTTGCAATGCTTGCTACGCTCTTGGGGTTGGATATTCACAGAGGCACTTTAAGCAGTTGAAGAAGGACTGTCTAATATATGGAAGAGTGACATCAATTCACGGCAATACCCTTTCAGATCCGATCAGAGAGAGCACTAGAATGTCTGCGGAACAGGCTTGCTTTAACTCGTTTGTCGATGGAGCTGGTTGTCCCTAACCTCATCGCTAAATTCGCCGTAAGAGTAACAACGAAGTGGTGGCTCTCATTCTCCTTCCTATGAATACAACCAAATTTGTTGTATTCAATTACGTGAACGAGGAGGTCAAGAGAATTTGTAGTGGGAAAACCATTTCTATGAGTTCATTCCGGAGGATGTGGCGCATGAAGTACCCCCACGTTCAGGTACCTCCATTCTCGAGATTCTCAAAGTGTTATCATTGATGAGAGTATAAATGTGCCATGGAAGGAACCACCAATGCGGCAAAGATAAAGATAAAGGAGTTGTTTATGTTGCATCTGCGTAACCAAATGGAAGAACGTAGGCATTATTGGATATTCAAGCGGTCGTGTTATATTAGCCTTGAGTTGTACATGTACCTCATAGTGGATGGCATGGACCAAAACACGACCATGGTACCGAGGATGCATCAGACTGTGAAGAACATTGAACACCGGTTTGTGAAGATCCATCTCTGTGGTGCTCTTGTACATGGGATTGGTTTATATTGTGACGTGTGGTTTGGGGCTCACCACAAACACGATAGCAACCAAGTCGTGAGTACATTGTTGTACGTGATAGGAGATGTGCTGCGGAGGAAGGGCTTTCTGCCACCAACATTGCAAATTCAGGCGGACAACTGCACACGCGATAACAAAAACATTTGTATGTTTGCTCTATGTGCTACATTGGTGGGATTGGGGTGTTTGCACTATGTAAAAAGATGTGTTTTCTCTATGTGCTACATTGGTGGGACTGTATATCAAATACGTTGAAGAGGTCGGACGTAGACTCGTTGAAGGAAATTATTAATCTTATAGAACAAAGAACATCTCCTACAGGGGCATTTATTAGCGCCCAACTGCTAGAGAATGTATGGGATTGGAAATTGTTCATAATTCTTCACTTACTGACAAGTCAGGATTCATTAGTGGAGATAACATTTCCGCACCATATGCAATTCTATGTGGACAATCGAGAAGGGACTCGTGAGGTTCGAGTACAATACAAGCATTATTGCAAGGATCCATGGGATCGGCGGAGGCAGGGACGAAAACTTTGAGGTCGTTGCCAAGTAGGGATGAACGACTATCGTTTGCGCAAGTATTTGCAGCAGACGCACGGGAGTTGAAGGCGTTGGATGACTTCATTGTATATAAACAAAGGTGCATTCAAAGATTGCAGCATGAGGACAAGAATCGTGAGGCAAAAGTAGAGGCTGAAAGATTGAAACTCTATTTTGCTGAATTTCCACACAAAGACCGTAGCAATAAGCATCGTTCCTCACCGTTTTGGCCTTCAGAGTTCTCCAACACCGGACCTGCAGAGAGTGCATCTTTGGATGTAATGGATGGTGTAAGTGTAGAAAATCGCGAGATAGATGTCGTAGAGCAGGTAGTGGCCATGCTTCCAAATGCCGAGGCTCAAGGATACTTTGGTCCTCGTAGAAGAAGACCCTTCAATCAAGTACTCCACAGGGCACAACGAACCGAGCGCAACTATGTTGAGGAACGAGCCAAAGAAGGAGCAATGTATGAAGGAAATCACGACCCATTTCCACCGTTTAGTCCACAATTTAATATCTGTTGTGGACAATTTGTAGCCTTGAGTGTTGATCGAGCAGAAATAGAAGGCGGTGTACCATTCTATGTGGGAAAAGTGATTGAAGAAGGAAATAACCGATGGACTTAAGATAAAGATTTGTTGGTATTGGCCCATCATCCAAAGGGGGGTTGTTGATGGACATGGGTCTTCTGCACAACGGTATACAAATTGCATGGACTCATTCTAGGAGCCATCTGGGGAGAGCCATAGATGGGTAGAAAAAGATGCATGCATTTTTTCATGGGTAGACACACCGGAAAGAACCATGTCTGGGGCCAGCAGGTGGAGAAAGCGCAATATATTTGAAGTGCATATTGAAAGCAGGATTCGTATTCTTCAATCGGCAAAGGCTCTCATATTACAGTATATTGCAATGCAAACCGAAGCTATCGATGACGACCGTTTGCAAGCAACCCTAAATTCTATGGAGTAGATAGTGTGCCTTTATGAGAGTATGCTAGTTGTGTATGGTAATTGCTATATAGTGTATGTGTAAGAGTAGTATATTCTAAGGGTGATGCAAGACGTTATGTCATTAATCCTGTAGAGTAAAGGTGTTTTTACTATTGGTGCTAAGTCCAATTGTAGAAGAATCTATATTTAGTTTCCACCATTGTATGCATTATGTACTACGTAGAATATCTTTTAATCAACTGCCAACCCTTGCATAAAGTATGTTTTTTTGTGATTATGCCTGTTTGTATACTACAAACCTTCAAATCTATCTTTGAAGTATTGTGAAACTATATTAAATACACCTTTATCAAGTATTAATGAGAGGCCACCAAAAATTAGTTGAAAATGCTAAAAAATCGCTTCCAACATTAACAACCATGATTATACATAATATTGTTGCAAAAGCTCTTTTTTTTCGTTGAAAAACATTTTTTTTTTGCAATTTTGCCACTTTTGTTCACAATGGCTGCCGTTGTATCTAAGTGCACTTTTATTTGGTGAGTGCAAAATTGCTTAATTGCGTATTTCAAGCCCCCGTTAGCAACTTTCCTATTTCTGAAAACATGCCAAATGGTATAGGTCACGGCCCATCAATTTAACCCTTTGAACTTTGTACTGAAAAGATCCAAGCTCCACAAAATACATATTTTTGTGTTTTAACCCTTAAAGGACCATTTCCTTCTAGGGGAATATTTTCCATTTTGGGCTAGTTCCTACGGTCTCAATATTGATCATGAATCTTGGGAATTTTTAATGAAGATGCGGCATAATGTAGCTTTGTGGGAATATGTTCTTTTTTCAAAAAGGAGTTTTAAAAAGAAAATAATGCTATTCAATGTGCAAAATTGGAGACTCCGCGCAACTCCTAAATTCTCCTAGAATAGTCTATTGAGATTTAGATTTTTAACACATATAAAGAAGATAACTATCTTGGAAGATGTCAAAAACTTATGGCATGTTCATATAGAAGTCTATTTTAATATCTTACTGTTCAAAGTCCAACATGTTACTTAAAAATGAGATTTTCATTCCTCTTATTGGCAGTGGTAATTTTGGACTATCTTTTTAGCAATATTGGACATGGTCCATTAGGAGTCAAGGTAGTTCTGCCCATCACGGCCACCTTCCTATCACTGCTACTCTATAGGTCAACGCATGTGTTCCCATACCGGGGGCCCTACTATTGAATGGGCAATGGCGAGTCCCACCCGATAAGACCGAAGTTGTTCACCGTGCAACGCACCTAAGTACCGGATGAATGTTGCGTCGTTCACTTGACGATTGTTGTGGGATGCAACCTTCCTGGCCTAGACATTGTCTTAGGTTTTCAATCCAAAAGTACTGAGATGGAAGAACTAGCTTCAAAAGCACAAGACAAAGCTTCACAAGTAGAGGACACTCTTAATCCGCATAAAATGTTAGTTGATATTAGATCAAGGTTATTAGACATCGACAAGTTGGCTGCAAGAATGCCAATTTGCGGCTTCGTGTTCTTGCTATACTACAAGAGGCAAAGAGAAAGCTTGAAAGCTTGAAGGTCAGAACTAACGGTAGGCTACCCCACCCAACATCACAACCTTCTTTTTGTGTGAACGAAGGAAGTAAAAACAAACGACGTTTCAAGGCGTGTAGTGAGTTGGGTTGGCGTAGGTCAAGGTCCTTGACCAGGGGGTTCCCACTAGATCGGCGGATCTTAGAAAGGTTTATATGTACTACACACGGTTTTGGATATTTACTTCATCTGTCCTAATTCTACATGTAGTAAAAGCCGTGGATTACTTCATTATAAGCTAAGGATGGCATTGCTTTACCAATCAATCTCACATCGGTTTCTATTGTCGTATAATACCTATGATGAATGTTGTTGTATTGGTACATGGTCTTTGCATCTCAATGCATGGTTTTTATTCACAGCAAACAAATTACAGCTGGAACTAAACTATAAATTGGAGAGAATCGATGCGCACACGTTATTGCTATCCATTATTGCAAACAATACTCATAGTTGAAACCTACATATATTATTTTGTTATTTGTAACCATAAATAAAGAATATATGTAAACATTAATTAAGGGGTTCTATAAAAGGGATGGAAAAAATAAGGAAGGAAAAAAAGGAATGCATGACTTCATATACTCTGAAACAACTACATTCAATAAGAAATGCAGGTATATTACAAGTAGAAGGATATGAAATATAACATTTACATATTGTGTTACATACCCGATAAATTCAAACGGTTTTCATATATTATTGTATTACATTTACGTACACGTGTACCATATTGTATAGTTTTTGTTTAAGGTTTGGAAAAAGACGCAAAAGCAAAGTCTGAATTAACCCTTTAGCGCTCAGGTCATGTTTCTCCAAAAGAAATGTCTTGATTTTTTCTTTGATCTAATGCTCAAGGAAATAGAATGCCTCGTAATAGTATCTTGCCTTACAAAATTAAACTCAAACCATGACCTCAACTTTAAGAAAAATTTGCACAACATCCAAAGGTTGATGGAATAGATTACAATGTTTAAAGTTACCGTATCTTGGTCATGAAAACTGTGACTTTGGAGGGTATACTACTTCATCCACCAATAGATTCTTGCAAGAATTTTTGCACTTTGAATAAAAGAGGTTCACATGTGCACTAGGTTAATAGCTTTGCATTGACATATCATATGTGAAGAAAACATCAATGCATGATTATTGATGATTTTTTTTACTTTTGTCTACTTGATTTTATAAGAAAATGTTCCAAGCTTATACAAATTAAAACGGGAGCTTTTGAATGCAATGAGAGAGATCAACAATCACAAATCAATGAAGAATCTCTTGAAGACAAATTTCAACCAAAGTTTAAGACCACAATCATTGTGCCAATGTATGAAATACAACATAGTATGTAGCATGGTATTCATTATATTTTAGTGTATTTAATGTAATTTGTGTTGTATTCCTCGCTCTTCCGTGAGTTCTATAACTCCAAATTATCATTTGATCTTGTAGAGTGTTTGTGTAAGTGTGCAAATGTAAAGTTCACATTTCACAACCTAATTCCTCTTGGATTTCATGCAAATTGAGTTTTAACATTGGGGTGGCTACAGGCTCTCACCAAGTAGGACAAAAAGCAGCCGTACATGGCAGCCATATGGCCCCTATCTTATCCACGGTGTTTGGAATTGGGGCCTGGGTTACCAGATGGGATGAGCCGAACAAACTAACAGGGGAATCTTTGCATAGGCCACCGACCAGGTAAGATTCATATTTTTCCCACAAGCCAAAATTTAGCTTGGATGATGGGCTCTCCTTCTATCCCTCAATTTCAGACCCATGGTCCATCATTGAAACTAAGTGCATTTCAACGTGTGGGCAATAGTTTCTCTCAATCTCTGTATGTTAGATTGTTGTATAGTACCAGTGAGGTGCAGGAAGTTGGATATTAACCTCCACCTCAAATTTCTTCATACAATCAGCAATTGTTACATTCTTCCAATTTTTTGCAGCTGCAATTTTTCAAAGATGTTGGAAAGAATGTATTGCTAGAAGCGAAGACAGAAGGAGAACCGAAGGTTGTTCCTATGAAGCGAGATAGAGGTCCAACAAAGGCTAAAGGAAGGGAGAAGACAGCGAAGAAGAGCAAGAATTTTCAAAAGCAGCCAAAAAACAAGGTATGTGCTGAAATGCATGTCATTTATAGATTACAACTTCAATATCTAGGTGTATTGATGATTTTTTTACTTAGTCCAAAACGTTTGTCTAAAAATGACGTGCCTTCTGGTATCTTTGTCTGACAAGCTGAAAGGGCCCCCCTTTCCTCTATTAAACCTATAGACTAGCCGTGGCTTGGGCAAAAAAATGCCACTCTTCGGGCTTGAACCGGAGACCTCTTGTTTACAAAAAGGCACCTTAGGTTCATCCACCAACATCAATGCTCTTCCCACATTCCCATGCAACATCAACACATCAATTCTATTCTTACTTGATTTTGCAGTGTCGTTGTATGTGCTGGAATGTTAATTCCATTGCCACTAAGAAGCCTTTAGAGTGTTCTTTTCATATTTTTTCACCTTTCAAATGTCCATGAAGTTCACATGTTCTTCAATAATCATTTTCAAAATGTGGTGAATGTAAATTTTGAAGGTCAAAATGCATGGTTGAAGGTTGAAGCTCATATGGCAACATCAATTTGAGGATGTTCTCAAACTGCTATAGCTTGCAAGAAGAAATACGGAGGTATTCTCTCTCAATACAAGATTGATAAGCGATATGATGAGGTTTTAGGCAATGACTGCCATGAACATTCTAAATGGTTTGAACAAATGGATTTGTGGATTGAAACAAGAGCAAGCGTAAGTAACAAAATTCTAGCACGTGCTCAAGAGAGTATTCAAGAATCACCTATACGTGAGAAGCCTATTCAAGTAGGTGAAAAAAACAAGGCAAATAGACTAGAAGGATTTCTAGAATCCGTAGTGAAAAACAACACAGACATGATTGAGAGCTTCAAATCCACTTTTGCATTGTTGTGTATGATGGAAGCTGACATGGCGGCCTTAGTTTAAAAATTCTAAGACTATTACATACTCATATCACTATCCATATCATCAAAAGCAATTGTAGAATTTTTTTGCAAGTGATATTTCTATAGGGCTTTGGCTATGGACACATGTGAATCAATTGCTTCTTGAAGTAAAATAGAATCTTCTTCATCTTCTTTGATCGAAAAAAGGTTTTCAACCTCTCCATAATCCTCTTTTCCGATTGTAATTGGTTCTTATCTTCCAATTCCTATCCTTCTTCTCACTTCAACAATTACAATCCTCTCTCCTCTTAATTCTTGTCCAATGACTGATTGTCCCTCAATTTCTCTTCTTTCCAAATCTTCTTCAGCAACATTTATCCATTCCCGATCAAACACATCCGCCGATATAATGTAAAATAATACAACTAGCAACCACGTCCGGCACAAATTTCATTGGACATTCCATACGCTTCATAATGATCCTCCACCTACACTTGAAAATTCCAAAAGCTCGCTCCATGCACATACCAATAGAAATTTGAATAAAGTTCCAATGTGCTTTATATGGCGAAAGAGAAACATCCACTCCTCCTTTGAAAAGACAATAAATTCATGTCCTTATAGCATGAGCGGCATCTCCAATAAGCTTGTAAGGTAGCAATTTTCCCTCTATGCATTTTCTACCCACTTTTGTAAGTGTAAAATTGTACAATCATGCATGCTCCCGGCCTATCCAAACTCATTGTCTCAAAAAATGCAATTTGTATCAACTAATGTAGAGTGAAAAGATTTCCGACAATAATAATCTTCACCCCCATTTACTGGTGCTATAATTGGTATGCGAGATCCATCAATAGCTCCCACTACATATGAAATGCCATGTGATGCTTCAAAGTCCTTTGCTAATTCATGGAATTTAAATTGACTTGGAAACATCACAAATTTCTCTTGAAGATGTATTCTCACCATTCTACGAAAGTCCCTCACTATCATTGAGATGGTGCTTTTTGCTACTCCAAATAAATCACCAACAATTTGTAACCCATTTCTACTTCAAAGCCTCATCAATGACATTGCCACTTCTCTTTCTACCATAGTAGAATTTCTATAATTTGTATCTTGTTTCTTCAAAAAAGGACCCAATTCTTTACAAATATATTGAAAAGTAGCATGTAAAACTCTTTCACAAAACACTAGCTCCGTATAAGAGCCTATCAAATGCCTGTCACAAGATCCCTCTTGCTTATCAATGCTCCACAAACCTCTCTCCTTTCTATTCCATAGACCACACAAAGTCACAACCAAAACTGAATTCTGCAATTCAAAGCCCTAAATAAGGGCTTGCATGCTCAAAACATTTTGAATCAACATATAAAAGCACCAATACAAAGCTAGAACCACTAGAGCTTGTTCTCTTCTTTCCATGATGCCAAAAATCATCATAAACGGCCAAAATTTGAGAGATGAAATAAAACATTACAGAAAGATGTAGGGTAGCATTGTCTTCAAAAGGTTCTATAACCATGGGGTAAATTTAAAAAAACTTCTATGGATAACTCTACTTAAATAATTCTACCCAAACGCACAGTGGGTCATGACTCAACTCTTTTGGTTTACACCAAATGTTTGGGCCACTACCTACTTATAAGTATCTTGTTTCAAGTATGGTACCCTACTTACAATGGTCTCATCCCTCAAAGAAAGTGCCACTTGAGTTCGTGGATTGGAGCCTACATTTTTAGGTGTACCCAAACCCTCATATGACCTATTCTATTCATTCTGTCAAAAAAGAGGACACTAAATTGGCAAAGGGGGAGGGGGATTTGTCAAACAGGCCCGGGCCCGAGTCCTAAGCATGTTAGGCCACTGGCTATTCATCCGAGCCCCTATCAGGTTGGTCCTGCCACGGTCATCCACAACCTAACACAAGTGAATCCAACATTCGGTTGCATGTGCGGCTCCTTAGAGATGTCACCATGTTGGCTGCCTCAAACCTACACCCTCGAAACGAAAGCCCAACTTCTAATCCAAAATTTATAAGCTATGTACTTTAAAGTACTAACCTTACACTCTAAATTATCAAAATACCACAATAAACTCTAATAAAACTCCTTCTGTGGACAACACCTACACCATCCTCCCTCCACCAACCGTCCTTGGTTACAATTCATTGTTGCCACCTTCACGCTCACACCTCTTAACCCTTAATCATTGGGGCGACCAAAATTCGGGTGATGGAAGAATGTAAAATTCTTCCACGCAATGAAAAAACATTACTTTCATCCAAGTTTTTGTGAAGGTGTTGTCAATGAGTGCATGTATTGCATGCACTATAGATACCCCTCATAGAGGGTAACTTTTTCTCTAAACAAGAAAATGTTTGTGACATGGAACTCAACGAAGTGTATTTTAGAAACTTCTAGCTTAAGCTCTAAATCTGAATTTGAGTCATTAAAATGATATTTTTTGAAATTGAGCCCAACTAATGAAATGAAGATAATCAAATCTAGTTTTCAATCCAATATGAGAATTTGAGAAATACATAAAATTGAGTAAGTTATTGCAATTTGAACTTTGGGCCTACTACCATGGTGACCAATTTCCTAATTTTAGCTGAACATGGAAGTTTCATCTACACCACAAGTTTTGGCACAATAATGTACACCTTTGGTAAAATTTTCATATTTTTTACAAAAAATTTATATATGATATGAATATTCTTCAATTTTTCTTCAGTAAATCACGAAATTTTGAATTTTCACGGAAAAATCTTGTGTTTTTTGTGACATGAACAAAACATGTGGTGTCATCTCTGAAAAATGAAATGAAAATATTTCCGCTTATATTTGATGAAGAATCATAGCACATATCAGAATGAAAATCGAGATTGATGCCACAGTCATAACTCCGTCCTTTAAGGTTAAACTCTAACCACAACACCACCATGAGTACCCCCTAAACGTAAAACATGGACAGTCTCCATAAACAATAGAACAAGGAAAAACGACAAGGTGACGTACCTGAATCGATGATGGCTGCCCTGCATGATCCAGCCCACTATCACCCACACCCCCGCATATGCACCCTCTGACCAGGAAGCACCGCTGCCACTACTTGCCCCAACCAGGTAGAACCTATGCTGCAGCTCCCCCGGCCGGGTCGCCTCCGCTGCAACGCAAACCACCGCTAGAGCATCCTTCCCCGATGAAGTCCCCTCCGCCTAAAACAAACCTGCACTGTTGCGCCATCCCCTGCTGAAGCGTCGCTTCGAGAGCCCCGGCGGCGCGTGAAGCGCCACTCCGCCGGCCGCCCACGTGCCTGCGCTACTACGCCCTTTGCTGTAGTGCAAGCCCTCGATACAGTGCCTCCGCTGCAAACGTCCGCCCGAGCGCCAGCGCTACTGTGCCCTTCGCCCGCCCGTTAAAAGACTACTATACGGTGTACCAGAAAGGCCATGTCTCCGCGGTTTAGGGTATTTTTGTAAAATATGTAGGCCACCCACGGTTTAGCGTAGACGACCGTCGCGCATGTCCAGGCTCCCCAGGCTGGAGCGCAGGCCACCTGCGTTCCGCACCTCCCAGTATTTTCAATCATCCGCCCTTTTGTTTCATCATCTGCCCGTTCCTCTTTCATCGTCTGCCCAACTTTGTTTCATCCATTGCGGCACGGTCTGCTCTCTCATGGCAGTTCGCGGTAGTTTGGCCACTCGACTCCTACTCTCCCAAGCAGCCATTTCATTCTTCTTGGCAGCGCTCTCGTTCTATCATCTCCCCGGCATCGTCCTCAAATTTCTCTCATGCTCTGCCTCACAGTGTGGAGTGTGTGTGTGAGCATGAGACTCTGTTGCGGAGAGAACATACTGTGTTTTCTTGGCTCCAAGCTCGAAACTAGGTTTGTAGTGTTTGTAGAAGGTGCCACAAATCTTTTGTTTCTGCTGGAGGTTTTTACGAGCTATTTGCTGGACTGAAGATGTCGTGAGGATTAGTGAAGCGAGGACGGCCACATTTTGGAGGAGCATGGAAGCATTTGTTTCTGGTTTTCTCTGGCCTTTGCAGTTGCATTCTTACTCTGAGATAAGAAGTATTAGTTGCCGCGGTTTACGAGTGCGGCCTGCGTCGATTTTCGGTTCGTCAGGTCTCCGCTTTTTCTTGCCTCTTAATCTGTGAACAATTCCTGTGAACGGGTTCTTCTTCTACAGTTGTTGTTTGCAAGTACAATGATAGAACAACATCTATGAAGTCTCTCAAACTGATTTCTACTATCTTTCATATCGTTCTGAATCCTGATCCTTGAATAGTCTTTGACAACTCGTTTTGTCAGCCTCTTGTGCCGCAAATTGTGCGACTATACTCGTTCCACCATATTGAGCACTTGATATTGACCAATAATTCCAATATCAAATTTTATTCCAGGAGAGAAGTAACGATGAAGATAAGCGACAGTGAAGGGAGTTACACGGTAAGGCACAGTTTGACTCTTCCATTTATTTCACTTGACTCTTCTATTTATTTCAGAAAATGATTGTGGAGCTTTGAATTAATTAGGAGTGTATTCGTGATTGTCACAAAATCGACATTCTCGTTGTGATTGATGACGTTAGTATATGAAGCCTGTTGTGTGTACAAATCTGTAATAATGTGGCTAAATATTTTTACTGCGCATTATTTTAAACCAGGGGATTGTAACCTAATATATGTGCTACGGATCATGATGTTGTGTCAGTCCTCTAAACTTCTGCACGTGCATGCTCTTTGCAGGATTCCTACGAGGCACACTACAAAAATGGGTAAGTCTATTCTAACAAGCCTTTCTACAAGTCCTACAACTGCGTCTTGCTTTGCTCCTAGAGAATCTGAGGGAGCCTTTAAATGTTTAGCTCTAAGTGAACCTAGTATCTAAAGGTAGAGGCATTAGCTAACTAGGTAAATATGTGAATCTGTATTGTGATAGAGGGAGCTAAGTATTTGAAAATCCTCCAAGGCTTACCGGATGTCCTTTTTCTCAGTGTTGAGTCTTAGGGCCACTTTACACCTAGAGGCCGGGCCAATTCGTTGTGTAAGAGGCCTGAAATCCTCACTTTGGATTGGCCGAAATTTGGCTGAATTTGGCCCGAAGCCCTTTACACCTAGAGGCCGGGCCAACTTGGTTGTCAGAATTTTTTATTCTAAAAAACCATGATCTGACATGGCCCGAGCTTCGTGAATTGGGTGCACCAAGAATGGAAGGTCAATTCTTGGCCTAGGGGCCAATGTCAGATTTCAATAAAAAAACTTTTTTTAATAAAATATAATATTTTTCAACAAATCAGATCCGTTGGATTTTAGAGAAATCTGAACAACTCTTTTGGCCTTGTCTCCTCTTCATCCCCACCGCTCTTCTCTTCGTCTCTCTCTTTTGTTTTTGTGCGTTGGACTCCAAATTTTTGTGTGTGTTGTCGAATTGTTGCTGCCATTTTTAGGGATAGGATGGAGGGATCTTTAGAGATGAGTGGATACAAGTTGATGCAAAGGTATGAAAGTGCCGAAGCTCATGCTCTTCAGCCCTTTCCTAGTTCTTTAGAAG
The DNA here is from genome assembly GCA_963971425.1 of Bryoerythrophyllum caledonicum. Taxonomy (NCBI): domain Eukaryota; kingdom Viridiplantae; phylum Streptophyta; class Bryopsida; order Pottiales; family Pottiaceae; genus Bryoerythrophyllum; species Bryoerythrophyllum caledonicum. The sequence goes on from OZ020516.1 coordinate 12,364,759, forward strand.
AACACAGAGGTAGTGTAGAAATCCCTAATTTTTTTCAACCGCCTCCTAGAACTCCTATTCCTCCACCACCACCGTTGATTATGGGTATGTTTGCACCTCATGCAAAGAGAAAGGCCGCTCAAGAGATTGAGGAGGAAGAGGATGTAGAGATTGTAGCTCCGCCGACACCAAAGAAGAAAGGAGCAGCAGTTGTGAAGAAGCCTCGCAAGAAAATTGTGAAGAAAGAAAAGGAGGAAGATGAAGACTTCAGCTCAAAGAATTGGAAGGATGCCGATGTGAAGACTATGATTTCATTGCGTGGCGAGATGGAGTCCGAATTTCTGAAGAATGCGAAGAAGCAAGGTATGATTTTGCGTGTGATTTTTTGAACAAAAAAACCAAAAAAATATCAGATTTCAAATTTGGCCAATTTGTCCTTTTAAAGGCCTTGGCCTTAGGCGGTGCCAAGTGCCCCCCGTTTCCCCCCACCGAACTACGGCCTCTCCATGCCGGTGAGGATAATGGCGTTGGTGCTAGGATTTGATCCCTCCACCTCGTATCCACGAGGAGGATCTCTTTAGACGGTCTACAAGTCAACCTTCCTTCCCTCTTCATGTCCATGACAACTAAGAACGTCTTTTTACACGAAAACCAATGTTCTAATTTTTGATTAATTCATTGTTTAGAGGCCTAAACAAGCCAAAATCACATTTTCTTTTATGTTGTTAATATACGTAACTGATGTGCAGGTGTGGATACTTGGTTGAAGTTACATGCCCGTTTGATTGCGGTGATTCCTAGCCAAAACCGAACAGCCGAGGCTTGCAAGAAGAAATTCAACAGCTTGTATAAGTTATACAAGGAAGACAAGGTGGCGAATGGAATTTCAGGGTCAAATCGGCACGCATGTAAGTTCTATGACTCCTTTGATCAATGGTGGCATCACATTGGTACCGTAAAGAAGCATGTGACAACGTCCTCTAATGATTCAGCTAGTGTTGGAGATAACACCACGGATATTGAGAAGCATCCAAGTTCAAGTGACACTCCAACTCCGACTCCGTCTCAAACTCCAGCAACAAAGGTGGACAAGAAGAATTTTCAAGAACAATGTTACGGAGTGTTTATGCAGATGGCGGAAAATAGTTCGGTCATGGTAAAGAATTTTGAGAAAACCAATGCTTTATTAGAAATTATAGAACGACAGATGGATAGGCTTATAGATAAGCTTTAGATGTATTCTTCCGCCGAATCAAATGCATCAAGGTTAGGAGGGAAGAAAATTTTTCCTTCCATTCTCAAATGTGCTTCCCAAAAAGACTGAGCTAGTAATTCATGCGCTTGTGTAGCTTGCACGAGCATATTTTTTATCCTAACTTCCTAGTCCTTTCTTGTTTCAACTACCTCCGTACTTGGATCTTCGTCCATAACTTCAATGTCATTCACCATGGTCTCTTCAATGTCTTCAATTTGCAGTCTTCCTGCTTCCACATCGTCCATTTTCAAGTATCTTCTATTCTCCTTTGCAGCTTGTGTAGATGCCATGTAAATATCCGTACTTTTCAAATGTCTTAGCTGGTTTGTACTTTCCATGTGCATAATTCTCTCTCTTTCTTTTGGCCATTCATCATTAAACTTGTCTTTATGTATTATACACAAGTTGTGAAGGCAAATACAAGTGGTTACCATCTTCGGTACATGTCGAAGAGGCGTATCAATCCTCTTCAATAATATCCTTCACCTCCCTTTCAGTATACCAAAGGCTCTCTCTATAGCCATTCTTGTAGAAGACTAAATGAAATTCCAATACGCATTTGTTCTAGATAATCCTTCTTTTTCACCTTTGAAAGGAGAATAGAACCATGGTCTCATTGGATATGCGGCATCACCCATAAGTTTATAAGGTAATAGCTCACTTTTCATAATTTTTTTTTCAATATTTGAATTTTGAAACAAAGTTCAATCATGGCAACGTCTAGCCCATCCAAAATCGTAATCCCAAAACCTACATTTGCTATCCACTACACCTTGAAGTAGAGCTAAATAAAAACTTTTCCTACAATAATATGAGGTAAGGTCTATAGGAGGAGCAATGATAGATATGTAACTTCCATCAACCGCTCCTATCACATAAGATAATCCCCTAAGTTCTTCAAACTCAGCTGCAATTCTCTTTAAAGTAGCTGCGGATTGATTTCAATCACTAGTGGTTTTAAATGTTTCTCAATTGTTGCACAAAACTCTCTAACAATTATAGATGCAGTACTTTCATAAATCCCATAAGTTTCAGCACAACCACGCAATAAATTACCACTACTCAATATGTTCAAAGAAAGAGCAATCTGATTTCTAAGAGGAATGCATGCTCTGTACTTTGTATCCTCTCGACTTAATGACGGAGATAAAATACCACACAAATAATCAAAATTTTTGGAAAGTAACCTTGTATATTGCTTGAATAACTTAACTGAGTAGCATCCAAATAACTGATTGTCCGCAAAAAGAGAACTTTGATCATACATCCAAATGCTCCGTGTCCTAGAAGCACCACTCTCTCCAACCATCACAACAAAAATCATAGCCATGGCAGCATAATATTGATGCGAAGCAAGTTTTTATAAAGTTGCAACAACGGCCATAACATGTTGTACGGCCATGAAGAACACAAGAGCCACCAAGACCTTTTGTCTATGTTCATCCATCTTGTACAAAAGGCAATGAAAAAAGAGAGAGTGGCTAAAATTCTCTACTTTTGTTGAGTCGGCCTGGCTTCTTGGCTCCACAACTTGGATCATTGCATTAAGTACTTAAATCAGTCGTTGATTACCTTTGACTTCCCCTCTGGACTCAATTTATTTTCGAGCGACCGTGTAAGTTTTCCATTTTGTGATAGATTGTTTTCATAAGTCTTCCCAATGTGTTTCAACTTGCATCTCTTGCTGAAATGTTTGTATGTGTGGCCTCCGAAAATGGTTTGTTTCTGAGACAGATATCATTTGCAAAGACATGTAACTGCATATATGCAATGATTCAGCAACGACAACAAGACATCGAGTACCGTGAAACCAGTGGCCACAGTATTCTACATGTATGGTGTCGTATTACAGCAAGATAAGGGTGAAATGACCTCCAAAATGAAAGATGTAGTAGAAGAATCTAAAATCCAAAGGTGTAAGTCTTGCTAAACTTTTCTACGTTTTCAGAGTAAAATACATGCCTATTTATAGGCTTCTCGACGGACGTTTAAGGATGAAGCTACGGCCCATACATACACAAAAACCAACCCTGTGACATTTGCATAATGCCTGTACCAGTGCATTCATTAACACCAGCTCTCAAACTTCTCAAAACTGACACTAATCTAAAACTAAGAAACAAAACTATCCAAAACCTTTGAAACAATCCAACTCTAACACATTCGCATCTCCACTCACTGAAACATCCAAACACTAGAAAATCACTAAAAATCACCCAAAAAAACAAGAATCTAAATGAAAATGTTCCGAATTAACTAGAGTAGGAGATTAACCCTGGGAAACAAATCCAACTCTAGCGCATTAGAATACCCACACTCGCATTCGCACTAAAACATCCAAAACCCTAAAACAAACACCAAAAATCTAAAAATCTAACTAAAAATGCTAGCGTAAGCTCAAATCTATGAGGTGAACCCTAACAAATCAAGATCAACAATCTATGAGGTGAACCCTAACAAAAACAAAAACGTGATCCTTGCCAGCATTTCAACATCAGCATTGAATAGGAGAAAAGCTCTTGAAAGAGTGAATAAAGACAAGCAAACATGTACCAGAGACTTTTCTGCAATCCTCTTCTCCGTCAGAATCAATTTCTGCTCCGTTTTCAGCCTCTCCAATCTGCACTCACTTAGTGCCTGCGTTTTCCAACACTAAAGTTATCCAAAAAAAACATCAAGCTCTGGGTGGTGATAAATACTGAAATTCTCAACACCTAACTGTTGCAAAGAACCAAGCCCATAACAATCAATCAACGAAAAGAGTTGGGTAGGGCTAATAGAAAGCGTATCCTTACTCTCTCCATAACCCTAAACCATGTAGAACTTCTCCTGCGACTTCGTCCGGTTAAACGCCCAATTCCCCGCGCGGCTAATCTCCCGCTTCAGCAGCTTCCCCGCTACAGCAGCTTCCGCACGCAGTTCTTCGAGTCGTCCGGCCGCGGCCGCTTCCCCGCCACCCGCACGTCGGCCTCGGGCTGCTCTGCATCCTGGCCTTGTCCATCCCCGCTCCTCCGCACCCGCCGCTCCCAACTGCCCGCCTCCCTATCTCCGCGACCGTGCCCTACATGCCCCAATCCCTCACCACCATCGCCCTGCTCCCGCTCACTCCCTCCCAAAAACGCATCCGGTGATACGCCACCTCCCCGCGTGTTGAGGAGTTCCTGCGCCCTCCACAGGCGCTCCACCGGTGCACCCACGCTGATGCGCCGTCCACCCGCGCGCCTCCGCTGCTGCGGCCTTCGACCGCTCACCCTAAACTGCTGCTACACCTTCGCCCGCGCGACTAACCTGCAGCGGAGCCACCAACTGTAGCGAAAACCTCGGCTACAAGGCTGGCACGCCCTACGCCCGAGCACGTAGACCCACGCACCTGCGCACCCAGGCCTCCGCACGCGTACCCCACCTTGGAGTCGCTCCGAAACTCTCGCCTCAAGTTTCCTAAGGCCTCTCCAGAATCCCCGATCCCCGAACCAGATATCAACACATACGGGATCGTCTATGTTCACAACCTCACCGGGATCATGACTGCCCCAGTATCACCCCAGTATCATCATGGTATCACTAAGTTGTCATCGAGGTATCAGATAGATATCATCCGAGAACCGCACATCGGACTCCTCACGAGCTCACAACGCGTCCGCCGCGGCGCGATCGATGTCGTCGCGACCACCTGAGTGGTAGAATTCGAGTACGGAGGTGGTACTTTGCCGTTCGACTCTCTTGCGGCGTACTTTCTTGCCACTCGATGATCTGACTGTCGCTTTCTAGCCACTCGACGATGTCACTGGCGGCGGCTTTTGCGACCTATCAGTTGCAGCGCTTTGTGGATGGCGGTGGAGCAACTGACGACTCGATTTGTGTAGTCTAGTGCTCGACTGAGTGGTCGCCGGCTGCGTGAGAATCTTTTCACGTAAGTTTGAACTGTTACCAGTCTTAATGGGTGCTTCGAAGGTCTGGTTTTGTTTCTGTCATCTAGTGGAATGTAAGGTGACCTTGGCTGGCAGCGTGTATCGGGAGTTAGATCAGGTGGGCGCGCTCAGGCAGCCGTGTACATCGCCCTCGATGAGTATGGTTTGTATTTGAATTGGTTGCAGGACGGCTTGCGGGGAGAGATTGGTTCATGAAGTTGACAACGTGAGGCTCTCAGACTAGTTCTCTGGCGCTAGATAGAATTTGACCGTTGGAAGGGTTGGATTTGCAGGCTAGGCGAGAATGACAGAGCCCACTTCGACCTCGCACGGCGAGCTGCTGCACAGGCGGCCCGCAGGCGAAGGTCAGATTGGAGGGCACGCGACAGACTTGGAAATCGGGGAGATCCGGCCCTCTGCGGACGTCATGGTGCTGCCTGCGTCTGTTCCAGTGATAAAAGAGGACGAGGACCGGAAGCTGGCGGAGGTGGGCTACATCGACATCTTGAAGCAGTTCTCATTGCTGGGATGGGTGGCCTTTGGCGGCCCCGCCGCGCACATTGCGCTCTTCCAGAAGGTCAGACTCTTGCACTTGCATCTGGCGTGAAAACTATGGGCTCGACTTTCCCATTACTCACATCGGGTGCTCCTCGTGCAGCGTCTCGTGGAGCGCCTCCGGTGGCTGTCCACGCCCGTGTACCTGGAAATCTTCGCGCTCTGCCAGTGCATACCGGGACCTGCGTCGACGCAGGTTTCATTCGCGCTCGGTATTCTGCGAAAGGGATATCTTGGTAAGCTATCTCTCATCTGAAGTAGTTCAAGGCAATACCGGAGCGGTATTGACGTATTTGTGTGTGTTTTGCAGGTGGTCTCCTCTCGGGAATTTTGTTCCAGTACCCCGGCGCCATCCTCATGACAGCCATCGGTGTCTTCGCCGCGAAGAAGCTTGAGAATCCACAAGGCTGGTTGGAGGGCATAGCAGCAGGTACGTAATTGAAGATGAGCGCAGGACTGCAGCTCCCGTAACTTAGGTTTCCTAACCTGCTTCTCTTTTCAGGTGTAGCCGCGGTAGGAGTGGCGCTCGTCGCGTCGGCGTCCAAGTCCATGTGCAGGAAACTGTGCACCACGCCGCTACTGGCCACCATCTGCACCGTCACCGCCGTGATCGCCTTCTACTGGCCGAAGCCATACACGTTTCCGGCCGTCATCGTGGGCAGCGGACTGGTGACGATCGCATGGTCGTATTTCAAGAGGGAAACGCCGAAGCCGAAACCCGTGAGTGCAAATCCCACTTTCTCCTATCCAATCCAGTCTCACCGCCCACCCTGACGCGCGCTCTCTCTCTGTCTTGCAGGAGGCGGATCGGTCCACAGGGAAGCAAGGATTCGGGATATACGCAGGCGGCGTGCTGATCGCCATCTGGTTGGTCGTCTTAGTGGTGACTCTTGTGACACGGCGGGCGCAGAAGAACCCTTCCATCTTGCTTCAGTGGTGGGAGGTGTTCTACCGGACGGGGTCGATCATATACGGAGGCGGGCAGGTGGTGCTGCCGATGCTGTACACGGACCTGGTGCAGCAGGACTGCAACGCGGTGGGGATCTGCAGGGACCGGCCGGACTCGTGGGTGACGAGCACGCAGTTCTACGCAGGTCTGGGGGTGCAGCAGGCGTTGCCGGGCCCCTTGTTCAACTTCTCGGCGTACCTGGGCACGATCATGGCCATCAACCATGGCTACGTGTTCATCGCGGGCGCGGCGATCGCCTGGCTCGGTCTCTTCGTGCCCGGGATCCTGCTCGTCTTCGGAATCCTACCCTTCTGGGGCAAGTTCCGCAACTGGAATATCTACAACCGCGCGCTCCCGGGCCTGAACGCGGCGGGCATCGGGCTCATCGTCACGTCCGTGTTCTCGCTCACGCTCGGCGCCTACAAGCAGAGCCCGTTCGGCACCACGACCATCTGCATCGGGATCCTGGCGTTCACCGCCGTCGATCAGTTGCAGTGGTCTGAGCCTCTCGTTGTGGTCGGCGGCGGCGTGCTGGGGGTCATTGCGTGGGCGCTGAAAATGAACTAATCACTCATCACCACCACCATCACCTCAGCTCCGATTCTCCATCTTGAGCTACGCTTGATCATACCACCAATATGGTCCCTCCAGTGTGGTACCCATCAGTCTGTGCAATCTGTGTTTTTCATGTCACTGCGGCATTTTCGCAGAAATGCACTTTTAGTTTTAGTAAAGGGAGCAGAGTCATACACTGGCACCGTTTCATGAGAGTTATCGCCGAATATACTGTTGTGAGGTTTTTCGTGGCTGTGAGCGTTTGCAGGTGTAGAAATGAATCTTGTTGAGAAAAGAGTAAAGCGGAACAGTTTTCTAGTGGTGTTAACCCCCTAAGTCTCCACTGTGCGGCCTGGGAACCGGTTTTTATGGCGGTCAAAGGAAACGAAAAGCTGGGCCCGGAGTGACGCAAGCGGCCCATCGCCTGCACCGCAAGAATTGATTTTTTTTTAAAAGCCTGTAATAGCCACTCGTCGCAGCCACTACGAAAGCACCACGTGGAAGCAGCCCATTGGAGGCCGCGCCCGGTGAGATCATGAGGAGGCCGCCATAAAACCCAATTATTCTGCTACTGTTTTGGAAACCTATAGAAAAAATAAATGCCGTCCGTTCCCCGGGCCCGCGGTGCAGGGCCCATGCCACCCGGACCCCCCAAACCGGGCAGGTCTGCCGGGACAGGGGCCCGCGGTGGAGCTCTAAGAGCATCTCCACTCCTGGCTAGGACTGAAAATCTTCTCTAGTCTAGGAGTGGTTTAGAGTTTGGCATTTGTTTGGCTCTACCGCAAGCTCCAAATCTTTTTATCCGAAAAGACGCTAAAACCTTTTACCTCCAGCCACCAATGACACGGCGCCATGTGTCGCCACTACTGACATGGCGCCACGTGTCGCAGGGTATGGGTGTGTCGCCAACATCAGAAAATGGTGCACTCCTCCCATCCAAAGAGATTTCTCTGTGCCATGCACCAAAACTTCTAAATTTTTTATAAAGTTTCCTCGTTTTGAGGTGTCGGGTGCAACTTTTTATCCTCACAAAACTCCAAATTGGTGGTTCTCTATCTCTGGGTGGAGATGCTTTAAGAGCCAAAGTGTATGTGGAGCGTACGTTTTGGATTTTGGGCAGATTCGTACTATTCAAAAAATAATATTTGTTTATTAAACTCTAATATTAGATTATCCCTGATAAGGGCTCCATGGAGATATTTTTATTATTATTTTTGGATTCATGGTTTGAAAGTTAGTACCAACCAAAGTTAGAAATGCAGACTCCGGGCAGCTCTAAAATTTTGCTAGAAGTCTCGATTGACATTTAGATTTTTCATTCATGTAGATAATATTACGATATTTGGAGATGTCAAAAGAATTCTTGTCTTTAGTGTAAAAAAATCATTTTAACGCATTTTTACACATTTTGGGCAAGTAGGGAAAAAAACTTCATCTTTTACACATAAAACCTAGTGATCTTCATATATTTGACTTTTTATTTTTTCAACAACAATATGTGCTGTAAACCTTCTAATTGACCGTTTAGATTATCATTCTAAAACATATTAAGTTCTCAAAAAAACAAATCGTGAATTGACAATTTTTGAACTTCTATTCCTTGCACACTTGTTTTGAATATGCTACACCCCTTCTCTACCTCTAAAAATTGTTGTGTACCAAACTTACATCATGCTCAACACAATGATAAGAGATTTAGACCTCGTGTAGTGCAAAAATTTGATACCAAGTGAAGTCAAAGTTTACTGATCCACTCAACGCAAGGAAGAAAGTGAACCATTATCTTGACTCTAAAAACTATACTAATCTTTCAATCCGCATAGTCAAATTTTTTGAAATTTTGTATGTTACTCAATAAGTCTCAATTGAGATCCTACGGTCAAAATTATAAATATAAGGTTTTGTAACGGTCCTTACTCATTGCACTAGAATCAACAATTTTGAAGTGTTTTTGGTGTGAAATTATCATGAGCTTTTAGGGGTTAATGGACAAATAGAAGTTGTTGAGAAGTGATGAGTTCTGACTGTTAAGAAATGAAGAACCAGAGGAAGTGGTCTTATATATACGGTGGCAAGCACAAATAGTTGTACAAGAGAAGCTTTTTTAGAAAATTAGCTGCCAAATCTACATGAACTCTTATAAGATAGCAAGAACACATGAACAAGAGCATGTATTTGCAACAAGCATTAAGCACAAAGTTTTCAATGAAAATATGAAATGGAAAAGCAATGGAAAATATGAACTAGAAAAACAATGGAAAATATGAATCTACGGCTTGGTTTTTTTTTCACTCTACCCTTTCCTGGGAAAGTTTTTTTATTTTACTCAAAAAGCTACCATAAACAACCTCAACGCCTTGCTACCACACCGAGTTGTGTGGTCTGCCTCAACTGGGCTCAACCATCCAATCCGGATCCAGCGCTCCCGGATTGGGGAGCTGATGCTCCCATACGGTACTCATGTGGGTGGACCTTATCTTTGGGCCCAATTCCACTCCATATTTGCCCTATTTCCACCCATTCACTCTTTGATAGCTCCAAATTAAGGCTTTCTTTTGGTCAATATCCCTAATTTTTTGTTGGCGCTAATATGGGGTATCTAGTGGCAGAAATAGCCCAAACATGGCAGCGCACTTCGAAAATTCATAACTATTTCAATTTCATCGGATGAATATAAAATCTCTTGGATTGAGATTGTAATTCTATTGGCTATCACTAAACAATAGTTGTATTATTAGTTGGATTCTCCTTATATCCTCGAAAGGACCAAATTTCACTTGGAGATTTTTTTTTGCAGGTTTCTAAAATTTGAACAAAATCATATTTTCTTTAACATGTTTATACTAGAATTTCCCTAATAAGAGCTTGAAGGAGAGAGAGATATATATATATGTAGACTTTTTTTTTTTTTTTTTTGGATTCATGGTTCAAAAGTTAATATTGTACGAATTGGTCTAGTTTGGACAACCCCTATACAAACCATTTTTAAAAAAAACAGTGGTATGGACACAATGGATGTCACCTAGGTATTACACAATTATTTCCTAGATATTACAAAGATATGACCTTGGCATTACATGGGTACCACCTTTGACAAATATTTTATATTTTCCAAAAGATTTTGGACACCCTCCATTTTGAAATTAATCATGTACGAACCCGACCAACGCATAGGGTACCACTCAAAGTTAGAAATAGGGACTCTGTATTGGAGCAATCAAACCTCCTTGTAATATAAGCTTAGGCATATCTTGTGGTACTGCCACCACCAACGTAGTCTCTGTAGATTCATCCTTCATCTCGTCATCAATACACACTTGTACTTAATCAGGCACATTGCTTCACTTTCAATCAAGTTTGTGAGCAATGGAGGCAAAGCAACATGCATTGACATGCGTAACTATGTCTGTAGGAGACAACTTATTCAGAACAACTAGCCAACATGGAGACCCCGCTGATGCGTGGAATATGTTCAAGTCCATGTTCTCTAGAGGAGATCAACAACAAATCCAAATGTGCACCAACAGGCTGCACACAATGTCAATGAGAGAAGGAGAAGACATCAACAACTACTTGACCACAACAATGGACCTGCGCGACCAACTCAAAGGCTATGGAAAAGAGATGGAAGTCAAGACCCTCATCAACCACATGCTCAACGGACTTCTTCACAGCTATGAGATGATAATACAAGGAATTACGTATCTTAGTAACCCAAAATTTGAGATTGCGATGGAGAAATTGCTTACTGAATCACACCGCAAGAGCCTAAGAGAGCAGAAGAGAAGACATGATGAAGCACTTGTTGTCCACTTCAACAAAACTCGTGGAGGAAGAGGAAGAACACCAAGGTGGAGTAACAAATATGGCGGCAATAAAGGCCAGTGGGTGTGAGACCCGACGGCAATTCCTATGGAGGAGGCCAGAGAAGAAATGCGGCCGCTGCTGGCCCGTATCAACTGCTCCCACAGTCGGGCGAGCTCGGAGCCCTGCAACCGAGCGACTTTACGCCCCCCCTGTCGAGTGGCGCCAGGCCACGGCAATTGGGCGGTTACTGGACAACGCGATGTCGTAAAGGAAGTCAGTTGATGTTGTAGAAAGATAGAAAAGAGGGGAAAGTGAATGGTTAGGGCCGAAGGTGAAGACATGACTAGGGGATTCATCCTCAATTACGTAGTCATACTTCACCAAACATCTTTATCTTATCTTTACTGCATTTTGTAACTAGCTCAGGGCTTAGGAGCGTCCACCAGCTGGTTTTCCTGCTAATTCCAGTAGTCCCCTGATCACGCGTGCGCCAGCCGCTCTGACAAGCCAAGGAATCAAATCCGGACCGGCGAGGTGCTACGAAATGCTCAGCCAACCGAACTGAGCCGCGGTCGATGACAGTACATGGGCTCTAATGATACTTAAGCCATTATCTAACGCTTCTAAGATCAAAAAACCTAAACAGAGTGTTATTGTTCTTCAGTTTGTAATAAAAGTAAGAAATGCTAGTGTGTAGGGTCAAGTTAGAGGGAAGAAAATAGGGGCAACTACTTGTAGGCATTGTAGATTAGAGATAAAAGAGAACCTAGGCTTATGTGGGAAGATATGGGCAAGGATTGGAGGTAAATTGACTTAGGTGACCAAACTTTGGTCAAAAGAGGACGCTTCTAGGCATGGGCTGATGTTAATTCTTGACTTTCTTACCCTTCTCCCCCGCTCGAATTCTTCTTCCCAAGACTACATATAGCCTCGGGTTTCTGGTTTTAGCATCGCGAGTTTTTAGAATTTGATTGTCAGTTTTTAGAGTGTTGTTTCTCTTCTTGTTAGCTTTTCAGTGATGTATCTCACTCTCCAATTGGAGTCGTAGTGATGCCGTAGTGCGGATTTGAATAAAGAGGGGTTTAGAAATTGAGGCAGTAATGTACAAATACTTTGAAGGAGTGGTGTTTCGCGATCTTTGTGAGTTTGATAGTGAGATTTTGAGGATAGTATTACAATTGTCTCAGGAAGCTTGTGTTAAAATCTTAGATCCATTGGGACTATAATCTGAAAATTATGAGGTAAGTTGTAACTGGGGTTTTGAGAGGAATTCAAGGACAGAACTTGGTATAAGGAAACTACACTTTGGGAGATTATTGATAAAGTCTTTAAGATTAATTTTTTGTGGAAGTGTTCTTTGTTATATGAGTGACTTATGTACAAATTTTGAGATCTTTGTCTGTAATAGAATAGGAGTGATGAAGAATTGAAGTAGGGGGGGCCTGATATTAGAGGCGGAGGAGTTTGAGGCCATGGATCTTGTTGAGAATTGATCTAGTAATAGTGAAATTGGTACATAGTTTCTTAACAAGATTATAAGGTTGTGTCAAAATCCTAGAATCATTGGACTTATAGATAGAAAGTTATGTGAAAATTAGTGGTGGGATTTTTAGGGGCAGCATTTGAAGATGGGAACTTCTAGATTGAGAGTGTTATGGAGATAGACTTGAAGCAAAAGAAAGGCATAGTAGCCATTTTTTATGTTTGTTGAAGCCATACATACAAGATAAGTCTTGTACTTAACTACCTAAATGCAAAAAAGACCATGTGCTTCCTAAAGCAAAGTTTCTCAACACGATAGTGGGCTCAGATCCATGCAGGGTAGCCTTGGGCCCCTGCAGGGCGGATATGGGTCCCACAAGGAGGGACCACAACTAGGCTGGTACCCGGAGGTGACGACCTAGGTATCAAGTCACAATCAGCCTTCTCAGAGGGCTAGTTTAATATGATCATGAGGCCATATCGGTAGCAAATGTATACACGACTAGCAGGTGGACATGGGAGAGGGCTCATATGTTATAATTGTGGAGAGCAGGGTCATATAGCAAGGAATTGCCCTTATGGTTGTTATGCCACCGCAAACTATGTTAAGGGAGATACTTATATAGATAATTAGTAGAAGTCCGCAGAAGCTAATCTCATGGAACACCAAAATGCCACGTGGTATATGGACTTTGAGGCCAGCGATGCTATCTTGTGAGCGGTGAGCAATGAGCGGCGAGCGGTAAGCATAAAAATCTCTGAAATCGAGAAAAAAAACGTCATTTTTTCTAGAAAAATGTGAAAATTTGGGTAATTTTAGTGGAACTGCATATTTTGGAGACATATTTTGGAAAAATTATTAATTTAATAAAGTAGCCTATAGCGATGGTCATGTCTGCCATACTTTTTTTTCTCTAATAAGTAGCCTTCTTCTCTTCCTGTACTTGGATTATAATTTACTTTTTATTCAAAAAATTTGAAACCTCTACATTTGTAAGGAGTCATATTATGATTCAATTGGGTTTTTTTTCGTAGTGAATGACAACGTCATTCTATGATACTGTACAAAGTGGTCAAGTTTGTACACTATGTACATAATTCTTTTATATATCGTAGTGATTTAGACACGACGGATATTACATAGGTATTATTGTTTACATGGTTATCTCATTGGTCTGAAATGGGTATCACCAGTATATTACATAGGTCTCATCCATGTACTACCGGGGAATCACATTGGCAGTTCATAGTATGACGTAGACAAATCCCTAGAAATTTTCCAAAGAAATTGATACCGTCTATTTTGAAAAAAATGAGTCCAAAATTCACCATTGCAAATGGTAGTGGATGTGGAGTATGACAATTTATTGCTCATATCAATATCAATAGACACATGAACCAAATTTTGATGAGTATTAATCATAGTCATGAAATCCAATAGTAATTTAACATGTACTCCGCAACGCTACCTATGAGCAATCTAGAATCGTAGATATTCCTTAAAACTATGACTTCATCGCTTTTCTCACACTTCTTCAGCGATGTTGGCAAGCTCTAGAATGCGCATGACTTCATTGAAGCTGTAGCTTGGAGCATGCATGAATAAGTCCTCATGGTAGTCCAATTTACATAGGTATCGTAAGACGTAGTACACATCCTTGCAATACATCAATTTCCCCTTCTTCTCCAACGCCTCCGATTGCACCTTCAAAAATCAGGGCACGATCACCCTGGCAGGTATGTGAATGTCACGCAATAGGACTTCTCATTCCCTATTACAAGAGTTATAACGCATCCCCATCCTGGGTACGGTATTGCAAAGAAGTTGGAGACGTAGCAATTATTCATAAGAGCAGCGCTTGACCACTTGTTGCGCTGCTCAATCAAGGGAGCATCCGTCATTTTACGAATCGCATAGCCATGACGAAAGGTGTGGTAAGAATTCGGATTCAGTCGAGTGGGGAAGTCTGATTGTGGAAGTGGCATGTCCATAGATACTTGAAATAGTCTTCGAGGAGAAAGAGCTCCACGTTGCTGCAATTGGAAACCTGCTTCCTCCAACGCTAGTACCTCCTTCAGTGTTAAATTAGTGCCATGCTTTACAAGCCATGTCATTGCAATTGTTGGCCAATCCACCACAAACAGTTTCTTTGATACCTTAACACACCGGCCAATATCATCGGGACAAAACCAGAACTCAGTAGCAACATTCCGTGGGTATATGTAATCCTTTTTCATACCGGCATATGTGGGGGCTCGAGTTCCATGACTCCCACACGCAATTTTTGTATTGCACGACTACGTAGTGTGAGCTTGCAATGCTTGACATTTTCAAGCGGACTTCTTCTAGAGGCAGGCAATGTGCCACTTGGATGGATCACAGTCTGATTCCATAACGGATGTTGTGTATTGGACTCCAAAGTCATGTCCGATGAGGACCTCCTCAATGCACGCCCGAGTGACCCTTCTGCCATCGCGAGGGAGAGAGTAGTTCACCGTATCCGATCGATGGAAATTGTGGCTAGACCCTCGTGGCATGTCAAGCTTGCGTTTGGTAGACCCTAGAATCTCGGCACCTTCTAGGCCGCCCGTCCTAGTCTGTAGATACTTAGCCCCAACGAAGTTCCTTACAGCCTCAGCTATGAGTTTTGGATCACCCAAACGTTGTACGGATCGCAACCGAAGTGTCCCTTTGTCCGGACCTTTTCTTGACATGCCTCCTTTCAACCATGTCCGATACGACGTGATCTACATGAAGGTATGGATGAGGTTTTCTACTATTGCAGTGTAGAGATATGTCATTGTGTTTCCAGATTGTTGGAGCCAACGGTTGTGGACTGTTTCGGCAAGGTTGGCTCTTTGGTCAAGCGTGACATCCTACGAAGACACTCCAATTGTCATTACATACTTCAAATTACTACGTAAGAATTTGTTGAAATGTAAAATATAGAAGAGAGGGAGAGCACTTACACGCTGCATGGCGCCGCCCCACTGTCGATAATGGAAGTGCCAAAATGCCATCCAATCTTCTAGAGCACAACGCCCGATTTCCGTAGTGGCACCGAATGATACCCACCACGTTGGAATTACTTTGTATTGAGCTTCAGCCTCCTCCTGTGTCTTTGCATTTTTTGAGGTCTTGCAGAGAGTAATGTGTTGCTCTTGAAAGCCAGGTATAATGTTTTTGGTGGTGGCTCACTAAAGACACTTAGTCCAATGGAATAAACATGTTTGTTCTCTATTATCCATGGGCTTGTCTATGTCCTTGTTGCCATAAACTCGACGTACAACATGCCAATTTGCTCTAGCGCTCTCAGCCATGAAGCCTTTGTCTTTAAAGTTTATCTCCGCAAGGCCATGGTTCTTCATTGTATCATTCAAGTTCTCCCAAAATAGTTGTTGTGCTTGAGCATCCTCGGATTGCGTATCACACATGGCAATTATCATGACTCTACAATACTTATTGTCGTACACATGATATGCCATAGTAGCCCAGTCCTTTACTTGTTTGACATGATCAAACATCAACCAACAATCTTCAAGGTCATTCCCAAGTTGCATACACTTAACAAGGTCTACACCACTCTCTGGACAACCCATGGACATTTTAAAAACAAAAACTTTACCTTTGGATTGTTCTAGGAACTTGTTTTCATGGATCAAGACAAATTTGGACAACTCCTTCAACTCCATGATGTTGTCCAATATTCCTTTCCCTCCACTGTTGAACCTCTTGCACGTTGACACTAAATTCCTTATGTTTGGAGACGAGACAGTCTCGAACTAATCAAGGACAACATCCATAGATGCTACTTCGAGGTTCAACGATGTGGAACGGGAGCGGATCAAGTAGTCGGATAGGAAATTCTTGCTTGCAGCCTTGATAATTGTTGAGTTAGTAGCCTTGGGCGTACGCTGAACTTCTTTTGCAACGCAGTTGTGCATGAGGTCCATTGCCGTTTCATCAACGCCTTTGGAGATTGGATGATTATGATGTCCCAAATGGATAGCAGCGCATGTGGGCTCAGGATCACTAGAGGTCACATAATAAATTCGTGCATCACAAAGAGCAAGATAAACAGGATGGGTTTGACACAACTTACATGCCACTGTAGATTTGTTGGATGGTGCTCCGTTGATTGGAAATGGGGTGAAGGCGAACCCGCTCTACTCGGTTTGATTTATACGTCCTTCGTTTCTGCATTTGTAGTCACAAGTGATGTTTCGGCATTGTAAATGCCCCGTACATACTGATTTGCGGTATGTGAGGCCAAAATCATTCTTGATATTCGTAGTCATTGTTCTGCACCACGTGTGACCGTCAAATTGTTTACTCATACCGTTGAGACCGCCTCCAAACTGTTCAGGAATTCCCTCTGGGAGCGATGGTGGTTCAAATATCATGTCTCCATCATATTTTGGTGGCAGATACTTCACGTGGTTCAAATCCAGACTATCAATATCAATTTTTGACAACTCAGACCTGGACCCTCCCCAATTACATATTTGATGGACATGCATCAATATGCTACGGACGCTTCTTGAACTGGGATGGTGTGGGATTCCATTCCCACAAGGTTCCGGAAGTTAACCTAAAAATCCGGCATAAAAATAAAAAAATTAGTACTAAAAGATTAGAAAGATAGATTAATATCGTAGCGAAGAAAACTTAGAAAATTAGACAAATAGGAGGCGGGCAAGTTCTTTAAAAACGCTAGCAAAATGCTAAATCCAAAGGGTCCAGATACAACCGGATCCGGCAGAAACCGTCACGACCAGAGCATTCCGGAAGTGTCTGGAACTGGAAGTATCGGGAGCTGGAAGTCTTCGGAACCGGAGTTAATCCGGAAACCGGAAATGCCATCATGACTGCAACGGCCATCCGTACATCGACGAGAATATAAGAGCAAGAAGCTATTTTTGTCATCTCACACTTCTTTGCTCGCTCTCTTTCTCTTCCCCCTTGCTTCTTTCCTTCTTGATTCGGTTAGACCGGAAGTGTTTCTGGAAGATAGGGTGTGAGCCAAATAAACCGGCCTATCTTTAATAGAAGCTCCTAAAACCGGGATACAACCCTGTGTGCAATCATCATTGGAACTATCCATACATGCTACAATCAGGTCATAGTGGTTAGGTTGTGGTTACTTGATGTTTTTGGTGGATCAATGGGTGGTGATGACTGAATTCAACCTTAAATAGGTTCCAAACTTCATACACATATAAGTTTTATCCTAGGACTCCGTTTTCAACATTTTAAAGCTTAGATGGGTTCAACTCAGCCTTGTGAACTAGATTAGACCCTCAACGACCAATTCCAGACCTAGGTGCGACCTTGACAGCAGCAGACAGCAGACATGCTTCCCTTTTTTATCTAGAATTTATATTCCCATTATCTCTTTGGTTATAATTCCGTTTTTGATGTTTTCTTTTTCTACCCTTATTATTTTTTCATGCTTAACGCAATGGCAATGTTCAATTACCCATCCGGACTACCCTCGGACTCACAGCCCAGCGATCAACAGTGCAACATTCAACTTATACGTTTATTCAACACCATGCACCATACATCACGTGCACGTCATGCACATTCACACAAGAAATCCTCTTCAAACACCCTACCATACATGTACCTCGAGCTGCGTTAACTTCTTGTATGTGTTTAAAAACCGGTTTGTTTCCTCAGGTTAATGGGAAAAACCCTAATTCTAGTAAAAATTGGACAGCGCTTCCGTGCGACGGTTGTAGATAGCAAAATTAGGGTTCCTTTCAATTACATGCACAAGGAAGTGATGAACTAGTCTGAGGGAGAGGAGAGGCTCCCTGATTTCGCTCAATTCACCCTCTGCCCTTGGTCGTAATCTTCTCGTTCTTCCTCATCTGCTCGCCCTGTTCGTGATCTCCGTGTTCTTCCTCTTCTGCTCGCCCTGTTCGTGATGATCATGTTCTTCCTCTTCTGCTCGCCTTGTTTGTGATGATCGTATTCTTCCTCTTCTGCTCGCTACTGCTATCAAAAAATTTTAGTCTTACGGCTGGGGCTTCCGGCTCCTCTCTAGTCCACTCTCCCACATTCCCTCAGTCTCCTTACTTATTGTCCTTCCACGAAAAATGAGCCTCTCTCTAGGGGGCAACCCCCAAGCCTTCTACTCCATTTTCGTTCCCAAGGTCGTTCCCTACCGCCTTTTCCTTCTTCCATTAATGACCTTCTTCATAAAAAAACTCTTGACCTATATCTAACTAATTCCGTGCCACCCTTGCATTAACAAAAGTGGGTGTCCCACTAACCAAGGAATATTTAAATCCCATACTTAACCTCATGCCACATGGGGTGCGCATGATCACTAATAAGTGAACTATCTAACTAATTCAAGGATGCTAAATCTACCTACTCTACCTAACTTGAATTCCCCTTGCTTGGGGTTCAGGACTAATTTACCAAGTGATAGTGAGGGTTTTTCCCACTTCTTTTGGACCCCTTTATACTTATTTTTTAATGGCTTTTAAAGCCTCATTCTTTTTTCTTTCTCCTCACCATCATTCTTCTTCTCTTCTCCTATTTTTTCCGTGATTTCTTCACCGTGGCCACTTTGTAGTCCACGCCTTGGTAGGAGGTAAATTCTTCTCCGCTCCTTCTAATTCTAATCCTTTTTATTGTTTTTTTATTTTCCTAACTTTTTCTTTATTTTTTTCTTTCTACTTTTTTTTTGGTTAACTTCATAAAATCCTTGGTTGCCATAATGTGGCTCCTACTTTGAGAATTAGCGTATGGAAAGGCTATTTAGCCATCTTGATCAAAAATCATGAGTTCACCAATGGGATAACCCATTTCTACTACTTGTTAACCTTAACGTACATGATGCGTGGTCCATTCGTCATCGTGAGCCGTTTTTGCGGCTCACATAGGATCTTGGTGAGGTTGGTGCGTGCAGGTGTGACCGGAGAGGTTGTGAGGTATTAGTAGAGACATGGCGGAGGAAGGGACTACTCGGGCAACGCAGGGTACGACAACGCAGCCGTCGGTGCAACGGGTGATCCCAATCATACCGGTCACAGACCCGAAGGAGCTGGCCGTCTTCGAGCATTACGTCAGCAACATGGGATGCCACGGACTGCTCGACGTTGCGTGGGGCGAGAAGGAAGCAAAGTTGGTGGTGGAGCTGCTGGGAGCGCCGGACAAGCAATACGACGGCACTATCCGAGCTCACCCCGAAACCTGGGGTGTACCGGAATGACAACGCACCTACTCCTTCGCAAGCGGAAACGTAAAGACGGCGGAGCGGAACGACGAGATCTTGGGGGACGAGTTCACGAAGCAAGCCGACCTGAAAGAAGGCTACAACACCGATGACTTGTGACACCAAGACGCGCGGATTGTGGTAAAATTCTTGAACCCCATTTTCCACCCGGAGAAACCTAAACGGGTGGTGTCTAAATGGGCCACCACCATTCTAGGGTCGATGAGAGGGAAGTTGAGAGTAGATTGGGCCTCGCTTATGAGTGAGATGACCACCCTGATGGTGAAAGGGCTCCCGAAGATGAAGAAAGCTGGAACCCCCTTTCCCTCTTACCTCACCCATCTTTATGCTCAACACGACGTTCTTACGCCGGACAAGCAAGATGCATACGAGGAGCTGTTGAGCATCTAGACCTACGGCGGTCCGGAACTAGCATCCGACGACAAAGGTATGGAGATCATAGACGTTCCAGCACCCGAGTTAGTTCCCCAGCACCGGAGGAGGAGCCGATCTGTATAGAGGAAGTCAACACCGGGACCTACTTCATCGAACCAGCGCGCAGGTGTTCAAGCTCAGAGAAACCCTGGACCAGTTCCACAAGAAGGTCATATACCTTCGGCGAAACCACCGACACTCGTAGGAATAAACGGATCCGACCTGCTGGAGCTCATGCAACATGTGGGATGGCATGCAGCCATCGTATGCCAATCCGAGGCGAGACATGTGCAGATTCTGGATGGTATTCGGAAGGAGCTAGAGGTGGAGGAGATGGTGGACATACCGACAACAATCGCGGAGCTACCCAAGAACACACTCCAACTTCGGGCCTTGGAAGATCAGCAGGCAACCATCATCCGGTGTCGCGACCAGTTTGCTGCAAAATTGGACGAGACCTTTACGGCTTTGGCGGAATCCAAGGAGAAGAGGAAGGAAGCCGAGGATCGAGCGAACGCCTCAGCCCACGCCTTAATAGAGATAAGATCAGCTTTGACGTTTCCAATTGACACTGTCAACCTGTTGTAGTTTGTAGAGACAATATTCCTCCGGAATGCACCCAATCGTCACTAAGTGCTTCCAAAGTAACCGCTCCGGTTTCGTTCCCACAGAGACCTAATGTTCTTTTCTACATACTCCCATTTTACTAAACTTATCACAACAATCGTTTACAAGTTAGCTATCTTCTTAACTTACGTAGGGTAGATCCGGATCCTTCCTAGGTCCGGATTATGTACATCGATTTCCCGAAAGTGATGTCCGGAAGTCGGGAGGGTAGTTTGTTATGCCTCTCTTCCTCCTCAGAGAATCTCCTGGAGTTTTTAAGCAAGTGGCCGGAGTCCACTGATCATGTTTTGTGTAAGTGGCTGGATTTCCCACTGCCCTGTGACTTTAAGTGGCTAAGCACCCACTGTCCGGAACTTATAGTGACCAAACACGACTCTCCTACTTTGCTAACCTGATGAGTTGATTGTTGTTGCTAGGCTTAGACTCTCACGACATCCGGAAGGCCTTCCGGATGCGGTCACACAGAGCTAAGTCCGGCCTACAACGACATTCTAGTGAGTACAATTGTGATCCTCCAGGAATGATGATACTACCTCGACAGAGTGCTCCATCTAGACCTACGCATCGGGCTTTTTCCTATCTTGGGGGAGAACTCCGGCTTTGACCGGAATCCAGGATAACACGGATTTTTCCGTTTCCTAGAGACTACCAGGAACACCTCTGCGATTCATCCCCTCCCCTTCTGGCTACTTCCAGACCCTGGAGTCTACCAGGCACACCTCTGCAATAGCCCTCCAGCTCTCCGAGACGATCTCCCGACACGAGCCTTGATCGGTTTCTCTCATTAACGAATTACTATCACCACACTCCGGAAAGATACTGATACAATCTTCTCCCACAGGAATGGATCCGCTACTTACAAAGTATACACCTCACACCAAGAGTACAAGAGAGCAAATCTGATACAAAAGAAGTGCGGTATATTAACCAAGTGCGATATATTAACCAATTGCGAAAGACAAGATGAGAGGTATTTGTCCAAAATATCACCACTAAGTACTAACTAAGTTCCTTCTAAACTTAGCTTTCCTGCTAGCTATCCAACGGGAAGTCCGCTAGAGCTTATCTAAAAGATCCGAGAAATCCGGAAAAGTTCCAGATCGGATCTCAGATCCTAAAATCACGGAACAGTTCCGTCTCCGGAATTCCTACTCTAACTACAAATCTGACAATCGATTTCGTCAGCAGCCAGATGCACTTGGGGCCCCATCGTTAATCGCTGTTGATCCGGAATCTAAACCCAAAAAGAAATACAAAAACCTGACTAACCTAAGTCAGAGCACCTGGGCCCCGATTTCTCCCACTCCTGCGGGAGGGGGAGATCTCCACCAAAGCGCGCTGCTTGCCCTTCGCCTTCTTCGACGTTGCAGGCAAAAGGTTGGTCTTCCGGGTCGATGGTCTGGTCGCTGGAGAGACACCAGCCACCGAAGTCCTGGAGTCGGGAGGGGGAGGGGGCTATTCCGGCTAACCTTCCGGAACAAGCGGTGCTGGTGGTTCCGTCTCGGAAGATGACCTGGTCTCCCGGACCAAGTCTTTGTAGCTTCCGGAAAGACTCCTTGGTCCGGGCGCCAATCTTCGGGACACGGACTTTGGTGGGGCCAAGAGGTCACCTTCCGCCGGAGGATCTGGCAGACGCATGTTAGGTGGCGACAGCATCTCCGGGAGCTTCTTCAAGATCTCACTCGTATTCGAGTTGGGAGGTAAGATACCCTCCGTCGGGGTCTGAGGTGATGGAGTGTCGAGAGACTCCGGATTTGCTGAGGTACCCGGAGTTGGAGTGATCTTGGTCGATGCTTCCGGAGGGGCCGTGGTCCGCTCCGGGGTCGTGGCTTCTTCCGGTGCTGGTGCTGCTGGGTCTTCTGGAAGCTCCTCGGTGATGTTGTCGACCAACAGCTTCATCTGCTCCCAAGTCCGCCTCATCTTATCCGCTTGATCTAGGAAGAACCGGATGATGTTGGCCCTGGTGACCTTCTCCTTCTTCTCCAACAGTTCGGTGAAGAGCCGACTCCGGTTGATTACGTCAACCGGAAATTTCAGGGCCGTCCGAACCTCTATCAGGGCAGCTGCGGAAGCATTGGCCTTTGCCTCAGTGAGTTTCCGGGCTGTCACCGCCAGAGCTGCCTCTGCGAGGTACTCCTTCACCTTCTTCTCCATTTCCGTGCTGGCCTTGTACATGGAAGAGATTTGGGTGTGCAGCGCCTTCGTGCCCATCTCCCGGCTCCGGAGTTCCTCCACCCTGTTGATGGCGTCCTCCAGCCGGTCGACGTCCAGACTCCGGAAGATCTGGTCCACGCTGGTGGTGATGATGTAGTTGGTTTCCTTAAGGAGGCCAACTCTCCAGCCGATCTCGGGGGTGAGCTCGTCCATTTGTTTGAGCTGACCCTTGGAGTCATCCTTGTCGACCTTCCTCTTCTTCCGGCTAGTCTCCGGCGACTCTCCGCTGAGGGTCCGGACTCGTCCTCTCCGGACGACGCAGAGGAGCTGCGGATGCCCGGACTCTCCGTCTCGGGCTCCTTCCCTCGAGGTCTCTTCGGACCCTTCCGGCCTTCCGCAGTGCATACATGGTTGTTTCGGCGTCTGTCCGTCCGGTAGTGTCCGTCCGTCCGACTGTCTGTCCGATGGAGGTTGGTGTCCGTCCGGTAGAGAATATTCTAGAATATTTGGAATTATTCCTATAGGTTTGAGGAATATTCCATAGAATATTCTAGACATCTGTCTGATAAGGGTGCTGTCCGTCCTATCCGTCTGTCCGACTGTCCATCCGTCCACTGTCTTTGGGCCCCTGTCCGTCTATATAGACAACCCTGAGTGCCTGTGGTGGTTGCTTCCGGCATAAGCTCCTTCTCTCCGGATTCTTCCTCCTCCGACTCGTCACCTCCGTATTTCTGGAAGTTGAGGACCTCGTCGAACTTCCGGACCTCCGCGAGAGTTAGCTGCTGGTGGTGACAATAGAGGTGCACCACATATAAGGCCAGAGGCGTTGCCGATTTCTTCACCTTCTGGAGATTGGCTACGAGGCGGTTGATTAGCTCGCTCATGAGCGTACCCCAATCCACGACTATCTTCTCCCGGAGGGCTCCGAGGAAAGTGCAGGCCCACTTCGCCACCACCCGTTTCGGCTTTTCGGGATGGAAGATGGGGTTTAAAAACCCTAACACGAGCTGGGCGTAGGTCTTGCAGGTTGTAGCCATCCTTTGGGTCCGCCGGTCCCCCAAACTCGTCCGTTAGGAACTCGTCCCGCCGTTCCACCACCTTGGTGCGGCCGGCCCGGAAGTCGTACGTCTGAGACCATTCCGGGATTCTCCAGAGTTCCGGATGGGCTCTCATCAACCCCTTGTACTTCTTGTCTGGGGTGCCTACAAGTTCCCGGACGTAGACCTCCTCCCGGATGCCCCAGGCCAAGGGAACTTCGAGCAAACCCTTGCACCCCATTGTCTTCAGGCTCGCCTTCAGCAGGTTATACTCGTCCATGTCTTCTGGGATGTCCGGAAGAACGCGTATCAAGGATGGAAGCGCAACTGCCGGCTCTTCGTCTCTCCGGCCGTGCCCATCTCTGTCAGTTCGCTTCTTCTTGGCCATGGGGACCGTCTTCATCGAGTTGACCTAATTCCTTACTTTCTCTCGATGTTGTCCCTACACGCACCATCCTCACCAAAACTCTCCCTAACGGACACACGTCCGTTCTAATTGTCTAAGCTCCAAACCCTAACGGCCAGCAGTTAGAAAACCATAAGAGAGATGGGGAAAGAGAGAGAGAAAAAAAAACGCTAGAGCGGAACCTGAGCACACGAGGAAGAAATGGAAAAGAAAGAATTTTTCCCTCCGAACCCCAACCTTAAGTAGTCTGGCCGTTAGTATGGCTCATGATGATAGTTGATGGTGACAGCTCAGGCTGACGGTTCTGGATAACTGACTGCCCCGGAATTTCGGTAACTGCTCTAGCTCCGCTTTTAACAGCTTTTAGGCTTAATTAGGGTTTGCAGTCCGGCCCATCCGACTTTATTCTTACATCAAGGCTATAGGTTGTATTCTAGCACGAACTATCGTAACTACTAACTAATTTTTTTTGTTTTGGCCGGAATTTAAGGTTAACTTCCGGCACCATGTGGGAACGGAGTCCCACACAACCGGAGCCTCCTCTTCATAGATCAGTAGGAGAAGGAAGACAAGATGAACATGGGCAACGGTTGGTAGCACCTAAGTAACTAGGTGGGAGTAATTTTTTAAAGGATGAGATGGGGATGGAGCCATCTCCAAACCTACGTTTAGAAAAAAGGAAGGAGGTAGGTTGTGGGCGGAAATGGGGGGAAAGTGCTTGTCTCCCCCCTTTCCAATTATGTAAGATAGGTAGGTGGCGCCCATGTGTCCCATGTGTCCCATGTGTCCCTTGTGTCCACTAAATATGGTTTATAATTTAAAATCTACTAGTTGAGGTGGCATGTGCATATATGGAAGATGCCCCATTCTTCCAAAATTCTCCAAATAATGAATTATATATTGAAAATCCCAAATAAGGATAGATTTTTTGGATTTTTAAAAATAAACTCTAATTTAGCCATAACCACATTAAATAAAACCGCTAATGTGGGGTCAGATCTGTGCTAAAAAAATTGGATAGGAAATTGACAGGAGAGTTGTGATGGAGCTGTCAGTACCCTATCCCATACAATCTTCATCCACGTTCAGTTTAAAGTTTAGGATTGTAGAATATCACATATTAGGGTTCCTTGTTCACACACTACAACTTTAGGATTCTAAATTGAGGCTGTGCGATTTCCAAATTTGGGGTTTTCATTATAATGCTCACTACCTTCATGTTAAATTTTAGTAAATGCAAAGTACTTCAAACTCGCTCTAAATATTTAAACCTAATTTTTAATAAAAGATAAATTAATAATCTATATATAAAGTATTCCATTTTGTTATGAATACAGATTTTTCATTCAGTAGGTTTTTAAGTTTGAATAATAAAATCCATGTTCTTATAATTAATTTATTTTACTTCAATTTTTTTGGACACATTCTCATATACCAAAATTTAAATAGAACTATTTTTACTCTTACACGATTTTCTTTCAATCTTTTTTTCTTTTTCCCTTTATCCTTTTATTTTTATTTTTTCCCTCCATTCCCTTTGCTATAAAATTGAAATATAACTATTTATACTTTGACACGTATTTCGTTCAATCTTTTTTTTCTTTTACTCTTTTTCTTTTTCTTTTTCTTTTTTCCCTCCATTCACTTTGTTTTAAAATTTAAAGCAAAGTAATTATACTCCTACACCTATTTCGTTCATCCAGATTTTCTTTTTCTTTTTCTTTTTCCTTTTATTTTTCTTTTTTCCCTCCATTAGCTTTGCTGATAAGTTTTAAGCAAACTATTTATACTCTTGCACGTATTTTGTTCAATCTTTTTTTTCTTTTACTCTTTTTCCTTTTATTTATTTTTTTTCCCTCCATTCACTTTGCTTATAAGTTTTAAGCAAACTATTTATACTCCTACACTTATTTCGTTCAATCCTCCTCGTCTTCCTCCTCCTCCTCTTCCTCCTCCTCCGCATCAACCTCCTCCTCCGCATGAAGGATTTTCTGAACATCCTGGACGCTCATAACCTTCCCTTCAACATCTAGTATCACCACATCTTCAGTCAAAGGATGCAGAACTTCGTCTTCATCTTCAATTGGGCCTCCACACTCTAAACCAGCACGATCACCCCCATGGTAATCAACCCGGAATTGCTCATCGGAGGGTGATGTAATGTCCTTCCGAATCTCCATTTCGTCATGTAGGTCCTGGACCACCATGGCTGTAGGCAAAAAACAAACGTTCAAGTCTGATTAATTGACGGGTAGGGTATCGATCAAGAAAAATGAAGTAAAAAAAAAGCTGTGATGCCACAAATGTGGCATCACAGCACTAGAGTGGGAATGGGACGTACCAATGAGCGTTGAAGCAGAAAGAACATCCGTGTTGTCCATATTCACGCTCTAAGAAAACAATTTCTCCACCTGTGTTCAAACCCTAAACCAAGAATCCATCGTTGTCAATACCCTATCCCTTCAAACTGTATCCGAAACCCCAACAGTATAACGCTGCAAGAGAAAGCCTTGGCAAGATATGACACAAGGATGAGACATAGGACTTCTCGGCATGAGGACGGTTTCATTGCGATTTGTTCCAGGACTAACATATGTAAGTTATATACGATCTGCCCCACGATCTAAATTCCGTTGATCCAATGAGTTGTTGCAGTTATCTCCGCATACTCATCACCCTAAACCGAAGTGATCAGAAGAGCAGCATTGCCCGAGCTTTGATCATACCATTCGGTAACTTAGATCTGAAATCAAACACGATCAAGAGTATGATAAATTACCTGGAAATACTCGATGAGTTACCAATCTCGACCTCGACACGGCTTGTGGTACTCCACATAAGGCAGACTCCGCATCAACCACTCTTTCGGCACATAATTGCAAAGAGTAACCCTGAGTGTGGGATGATCACCCACACCGTGCCGACTTATCCCCTGATCCGCAGCTTGCCAAGCTCGTTCAAGAATGAACACACAAAGAGCCGAAGAGCACCTGCAACGTCCCTACATTACACACAAAGCAAAAACCCAAAGTCAGTCTTGAGGTTTGTGTGCACTTGCTCTTCCACAACAGTACTGTGGCGGAAGATCACAGAAGATGACTCGACCCTAAAACCTTGAATCTGTGTAGAACAACACCACACGAATGATCTCGAGACACACTACACGGACGTCTGAGAGACAGTTTCTCTTCAAGGTTTTCGGAGTTCTAAGTTGATGGTATAGTGACGATCGACTTGCACTCCAAAACATTCCTAAAACATAGTCCATACACACCCTAAACCCTCACCAATGCCACAAAAACACGTTGTCCAACGCACATACCCAAAACAACTTGCACCCGGCATCCACCCAACTCCCATCAACCCCGAGCACCAGCAAGAGCCACCCTAAAACCGAGCAGTAGCAGAGAGCGAGAGAGCACCAGCAAGAGCCACCCTAAAACCGAGCAGTAGCAGAGAGCGAGAGAGCACCAGCAAGAGCCACCCTCACCGAGCAGGGAGAGCGAGAGAATGAGGGAAGGAGGGTAAACGAAGAGGGAGGATTTGGGTTCAGGCCCTGTCAATACCCTATCCATAGGTTCAGTAAAACCTAGGTTCGAGATCTACGGGGCGACGGTGAGAGGGATTCATCCTCGTCGACTTCATCCCCAAGGTAGGTGCTGCGAACGCTTACGCGATGAACATGGTCTAGATCATCAGATTCCTCCACGATTACACTAGGAAGATGGAGAAGACGTGGAGCCCGATGCAAGACTTGGTGGCCAACATGACTCCGGAAGGACCGGAGAACCGGAGTACCCAAGCACCAAAGGACCGGTCGCTTCCGGTCTCAGTCTGGACTGCTCCAGAAGAAGCCGGACCATCGGGACTGCACCCGAAGCCATCCCGAAAGCAAAAGGTGATCATGACCCAACCAGAGACCGTTGCACTGATGAGCTGGAGCCTCCTCGACGACCCAAACGCAAGTACGGACAAGCACTAGACGGAGTTACTTCCGGAGGTAAGTCCAGAAGTGACACCCTCTCTCGTCCAACCTACATCTACTCCTTCATCAAATCACCGAAAGTCGACACTACCGCTACCTCGACGTTTGGCGACGGACCCTCCCAGTCCCGGAGCCCAGCTCCAGGCAAGGTTGTCATAACGGACGAGTTGAGGTGATCAGACGGGACAACCGGACGAACAGACGGTGCGGACATATTGCCTGAAGTGTGCCCAATAATTTTTTGTAGGTAATAAATTTTTACTATGATGGCCACGTCACATTCAAACGTGTCACGCCACCGTGGCACTAGGGCAGGGACGTCTCCGCCCCTAAATGGTAGGGGCAGAGACGTCCCCTCCTCGCCCAATTTTGGAATCAGGATCTTTGAATGGCCATATCTCACTCACAAATAGTCCAAATTAAGCATGTGATATGTTTTTCGGCATCTATGAAATATTTGAATGTCAAAACACACCTCAAAAGATTGATTTGGGCTATTTTTGAGTGAGTTATGCCCGTCCAAACTTTCTAACTCCAAATTTGGGCGGGGAAGGGATGGGGACGTTAGAGGTGAGGATGTCTCCGCCCCTAAATGGTAGGGGTGGAGACGTCCCTGCCCCTAAATGGCAGGGGCAGAGACGTCCTCGCCCCTCCCCGCCCAATTTTGGAATCAGGAACTTTGAATGGTCATATCTCACTCAAAAATAGTCCAAATTAAGCATATGAGATGTTATTTGGCATCTACAGAACATTTTAATGTCAAAATACTCCTCAAACGCTTAATTTGGGCTATTTTTGAGTGAGTTATGCCCATCCAAACTTTCTCACTCCAAAATTAAGAGGGGAAGGGGTGGGGACGTTAGGGGCGGAGACGTGAGGGTGAGGACTCTACCCTTTGAAGGTTGTAGAGGAACAAAGTTGGGCAAACTCCATTCTCGCCTTGGCAAAGGCCTTCCTCCTTCCCATGCGTTTGAGAAACGATATTTTTGATGTAAATTTAGTTTTCCTTCCCATTTCTAGAGAAGGACATGATTGCCGTGATGATTGAGGAATGCAAAGATCTTGTCGGAACCAAATATAGCGGCTCTTTGCTCTAGATGATTCTATGGGACTTGAATTAGGAGAAGAAGAAGAACAATGGTCTTCCAATGGGACCGGCGTGAATGTAGTGTTTGTTCATTCTCTTCACTAAGCATATGGCCACGGGACATAGGCTAGTGTGTATAGAACTACTTCCCCCTCTCGAGGATAAACATTTTTCTACACTAAGTGCTTCCCTACACTAATTGCATTAAAGATATCCAACATGTCATCTCCCCCAAGGGCTTTGTGGGTTCCCATACGACGAGGCTGTGGGACCTCCCACCATAATTGGGTGGACTATGATGGTACTTGAATTAGAATGTTGTATTACGCTATAAACAACAAATTCTTTTTCTCCTTGTCAAATAAGGTAATATTCTTTGCACAAGTGAAACCTCCTTTGTTATCGACGGACAAATACCATTGAACAATGTAGTTTTAATGTAAAGATGTGTTCTTAAATGACTCATCTTAAGGTCATATTCAAATTTATGAAGCATAATGTCGAATCATCCAATGTCCATATATCCCTTGTGTAACAACCCCTTTGGAACAATCCACGAATTACTCTTCATAACCGTAGGGTCGATGAAATATCTATCTTTAAATTGTTGCGGTTATGATTATTTATCACCTAATTCAATCATAAAGAAAGATGATGCATTTAAAAGCATTCTCTAAAGGCCACAATGTTCCAAAGTCGTAGTGGTTCTCTCACAACACTTCTTACTAAATGGTGTCAAAAAAACTTTAAATTGATTAAACCTTGCAAAGGTTAGATGAAACTCCAAAAGGCTTTGCTTCTAAGGGTGACACCTTCAAAAGGTCACATTAAACATGTCTATTGTAAAAGCTATGGATGTAGGGGAGAGATACACGACCAAATGTTTTTTAGTATACATATAGATGTACAAAAAATATAAATGTCAATAGAAGCTCTAGTAAAATTTCTAGCAATATAGAACATAACTATTAACTTCTTTCTTGAACTCATGTCTATATACAATAACAATAGAACTTTGTATGGTTTGTATGAAATTCTTTTCCTAAATAAATATAATTTTGACGTTGTTTTGTAGTATATATATATATATATATATATATGCCGTATTTATAAGGCACCACGGCCTTGGTGTAGTGATTTGAGTCATGGCACACCGGTGAGGTGGTTGTGAGTTCAAATCCTCATGCCGGCGTGGGGCCTACCACCATAGTCCATCCAACTATGGTGGGGGGTCTTGAGACCTCGTTGTATGGGTACCCAAAAAGCCCTTGGGGGAGATGACATGTCGGTTGTCTTTAAGGCACTTAGTGTAGAAAAGTGTTTGCCTTCGAAAGGAGGAAGTAGCTCTAGATTCACTATCCGGTGGCCATCGGATTAGTGTATAGAATGAACAAACACTATATTCACGTCGGTCCCTTCGGGGGCCGGAATTCTTCTTCTTCTGTCGTATTTATAAATTGGGAATGTCAATTTCTTTATGTTCAAATGGAAACTATTACATTTCCTTTTTAATATTCGTTGCTCTTCATATATGTAATATATTTGGAACATAGAGAATTTATTTTTACATCAATGTTAAATGGTTTCACTTTTAGTTCTCTAACACGTGCAAACTATTTATATGTTTCTTAACCTTTTTGTTTATCTTCCCATGCCCCTTCTTAACACTGGATTTAATTGTAGAATACGTATATATAAAGAGTATTTCTTCTTCTAAGAGTATTACCTTTCTTCTAAGACCTTCTTCTTCCAAAAACAAAGTATTTTCTTTGTTGTAAAAAAAAAATTCAATCCAAGTAAAGCACGTTTACACTTTTTGAGGAAGTTGGGAAAAGAAAGTAATCTCGTAGGGGCCACTGGCAAAAATTGTAGAAACTACGTACGATAAATAAATAGGGGCAAATATATTCACTAAGGATAAATTTTATAAAGAAAGTACATGTAACATACATTGCTTTAAAAGTGTGAAATATGGTTATAAGTGATATATAATTAGATATAATGTCAAAGAACTATGTAATTGGTATATACAAAATATCATGGAAAAAATAGGTACAAAATTTGAATGGTAGATTCTACTGATTTAGGTTCTCACTATTTCTCAATAGATGAAAAGGGGGTATTTATTGTGGGGCACTCATGCAACATTTTATTGTTGGGTAACTTGTACATTTCCTCCGTGGTTAGAAGCTTACACTACCCCTTATGTTTGGGAATTTAAATATTTGTCGTACCCCAAATTTTAAAATTTTTTAAATTAGTTATTTAGGAAGGGTATCACCGTACCACCTTATAGAGTTTAGAGGTGAGTAGCCACCTAGTAGTGGCTCTTAGGGAGAATTTGGATTGGAAAGAAACAGGACCCTGGGGAAATGCTAAAATAGACAAGTAGTGGTTTAACACCAGGTACTAACACCCTAGCCTAGAAGGTAGTTGAAAGGCTTGGAGGAGGAAGCTCGGCCGTGGAGAGCTTGCAAGGCCACGGGAGTTGGAAGACCTCATCCAAAGGAAGCCCTACCGGCAACGGCAAGGAAGCCCCACCGGCAACGGCAAGGAAGCCCACCTAGGCCTTAGTATAAGGAGCCGGGCATTGGAGAGCTCCACATCACACAACAAGGCGCCTAGAGTAGCTCCGAGCTGGATCGGTCCGAGCTAGAGAAGAGCCTGATAGGTACGAGCTGGGAGGGAGCTACCGGGCCTGAGTACACAGCACTCTCTCCTTACGCTGTGCAACCGACAGTCGAGCAAGAAGCCATATCGTCACCGATAGCCAAGCCGAGCACGAGCTGTTGCAGGTCCAAGCACGAAGTTGGTGGCAAGCCTGATCACAAAACTGTTGCAGGTCCAAGCACGAAGCTGGTGGCAAGTTCGAGCATGAAGCTGGTTGCAGGTCCGAGCACGAAGTCGTATCGTCACCAACACACGAACACCAGGCAGGTTGCCGAACCAAGCCGGGCGGACCGAAACCCCATCGAGCTGTAGGAACGCTGCAGACCCCTAGCACAATGTGCTTTCTCATCGAGCTGGGTAGCCCTAGTACTCACCGACAGCCAAGCCGAGCACGAGCTGTTGCAGGTTCGAGCACGAAGCTAGTTGTAAGTCCGAGCACAAAGCCGTATCGTCACCGACAACCTAGGCCGAGCACGAGCTGTTGCAGGTCTGAGCACGGAGTTGTTGCAGGTCCGAGCACGGAGTTGTTGTTGGTCCGAGCACGACGCTATTGCACGCCCGAGCACGAGCTGTTGCACGTCCGAGCACGACGCTGTTGCAAACCCGAGCACGGAGTGGTTGCAGGTCCGAGCACGAGCTGTTGCACGCCCAAGTACGAGCTGTTGCAGGTCCGAGCACGACGCCGTATCGTCACCGACAGTCGAGCACGAGCACGAACTTTGTCCGAGCCTGGTGCAGGTCCAAGCTAGGGGACGTATCACCACCGACGCCGAGAATGGTGCTGGAGATCCAAGTTTAAGATAAGCGAGGTCCAAACTGAGAATACCTCCCTTTACCTGAGGAGTACGGCCTGGGGCAAGAGAGAAGAAGACCGAGAGAGGAGGTGTTGACAAGATGACCTCCCTCACCAACGAGATCTCTCCCACAATCCCAATAGACCTGCTCGAGCTCACTGAATTGAAGGAAGACCTCCTTCGAATGGGTTGCCTCTCGCTCCTAGACTTCTGTTGGAGTTTTTCTGTAGACTCCACGATGTAGGAGTTACGACAAGATCCGCTACCGTAGCCCGAGGAGAGTAGCATCCGAGCTTGCCCGGACCATTGGACCATGGGAAGATGGCAGGAGGTGCACAGTTTCCCGCGACAGGGGGCGGGCTTCACGAGTTTGAAGAAGGAGGAATACGCCAAGGGACTCTTTGGTACCAAGGATGCCAAGAATGGCTATGCATTGCAAGATTGCCAAGATCCTCGGGCGAAGAGGGTTTTCGCTTTCCTCGTGCCAATCTTGCATCCGGAGAAACCTACCTGAGTCACGATCACTCTGGCTAACACCCTGTATGGTGCCTATTTGGGAGAGCGGATGGTGAATTGGGCTCTTATCATGAAGGAGGTAGTGATGAGGTTGACAAAGAGTGTCAATAGCACAAGGCGCTGCCCCATTTGCCCATACCTCATCCACCTCTATCACCACTTCAAGGAAACCACACCGGAGGAGGCCATGGCGTATGGCACGCAGTTGATGATGAAGAAGTTCGAAGGAACGGAGTCGGAGCCCGAGCCGGAATCAGAAGGAGGGAGTAGCTCATCGTAGTCAGAGAGAGAAGCACTCCCACCTCCCAAGCGTCAACGACCAAGCCAGGGAGGAGCACCTTCCACCCGAACTCGAGCTGCTGCCCGGGCGGCCGCTACAGGATTAGCTCAACTTGGAGGGAAGACTTACCGTGCCTCCGAGTTGATAGAGGCTTTTTGGATGTATGTGGATGATGTAGACAAGACCTTGGATCAGTTGGGCAGTCTTCTCGGCAATACCTCTTACCAAGGACTGGTTGCGGCGGTCAAGGAGAAGATGGGAGGAGTTGCTGACCTCGGCCTTATGGAACAGAAGGTGAACCGACTCACTTTGGATATGACCAAGATGAAGAGCCGGGCATTGGAGGCAGAGAGGAGTTGCAAGGAGGCTCTTCTCCAAGCTAACGCCTCAACATCAGCGTTACAGCAGGTAGAGGAGGCGTTGCACGTCCCCGCTGAGGCAGTGATGAAGGCAAAGATGTTTGATGCGAGATTGGAGAGGGATGGCCACATTTTGAGCAAGAAGGTGATTGCCTTCATGATGGAGCAAACTGTGAAGATCGAGGAAGCATATGTCAACATGAGGTTGTTGGTAAGCAACCTCACCCATATCCTACCAAAGTTTGTGGAGGGTTTGGATGGTTCAGACAAGGATGGTGACTCGGGTGACCAAGGACTTCCGCCAGGCAAGGGAGTGATTGATCTCGATAGTCCTGACCTTCCTTCTCGAATTTCCCCTATGGGAGTTACCGCTTGTCCTTCTCCTTCAGATCTCACCACGCAGGTACAAAGTGGAAGGAAGGATAGAATGGGTACCACGATGGAGCCTCCGCGCATGACTCTCCTCCGTCAGTTTTCCCTTGGAGACCCCGTTCGCGCAACACCAACTGTTATTCCTTTGCACGGTATGTCTCCGTTTGGAAAGACCACGAGAGAGAGTTTGGCTTACTTCCATCTTCCAGTACGGGCTGAGGTCAAATTGGGACACACCTCCGTATCGGAGACCTTCGTTGGAACTCCAAGCCTCATACCGGCCCTTCCGGTCCGATCCGAGCCCCATCAAAGCACGACTTCCGTGTTACTCACCCCGGGTGGTCCAGGTGCATCCTTGACTTCGACGAAAACCTTACCTCGGTCATCCATGGCCGGATCGGCACCCTCTTCATCTGCAGATCGGTTATCACCTCTTATGACGCTCGTGAAAGTTGCGGCGAACCCGACTTCGAGCAAGAGCGCGAAGAAGCGAAAGAGAAGGGAAGAGAAGAGAAGACTTGAGGAGTTGACCCGGAAGTAGGGTCAGAATCTTACTTGGTAGGTCACTGTTCATTCGTGGACTAGGCCCCGCGTTAACTTTGGTTTTTGACTTGGTTTTGCCTTGGGATATGTGTAATTAGTCACCTTCTGACGGTGCACGTCGTGTGGAGTGGTAGCTACCGCCGCCAAGAGTAGTTAATGCGCCGTCTTTAGTTAGAAGGTATCGTTTGCCTTTGGACGTTTATGTGAGTTTTGGCAGTATAAGAGAGGAGTCTCGTGGCACCTCTGTCCGCTGCTTGTTGTGTGTATTTGCTTTCAATTTAATTCTAAACCTATGCTCTCAGGAAACCTTCGATGATTGGAGAGCTCGGATTCCATACATGACTGTGAGTGCCATTTCAAGTAGTCCACTCCTCAAGTCTATACTAATTGTCTAATCACTGTTTCCTTGTTCCATCAAGTAGATTAGTCCGGGTGGATGGGAATAACAGGCAAGGTGAGAAGATAGCTAGTAGGGGCTTGACTCTAACTTTAATAGTTACAATTGTTTCCTTGTTCCATCAAGTTGATTAGTCGGGGTGGATGGGAATAACAGGTGAGATTGTACGTGTCTAGGGAAGGACGAGGGGAGAGTGACGGATGTGTAAGGGTCCTAGCGAGTCTTGAATGACCTGCCACGTTAGATAGGTGTCGGTTGTGAGGGCTCGGGTCGACCCCTGAAATATCCCACCTCTAGCCGCATCGGATAAGAAGGGAGACTAGGAGGAGGACGGATAGTGGGCGGGTAGGCCCCTTTGCTCACTTACATTACGCCACTCGTAGCCTCGGACACACGGGCCTAACACCCCTTCGGGGTATCTCAGTGACACCATAACCATCCAAGTGAGTGAGTAGAGTTAGGAGAGAATGGGAGGAAGAGTAGTTGTTACTTATGTCAAACACTAAAATCTCTACGAGTCCACGGACTACCATCCGTGGTGATATAATCTTTATCCGGGCACTCGTGTACCCCGGATGTCTATAATGTGTATAGCTGTAAAGATACCCCCCCCCCTTCCCTTAACCGAGACTAAGTCGAGGTAGGTCCTTACCCAAGGGTCCCTACCTTTCCAGCGAGGTAGGTCCCTACCCGAAGGTCCCTACCTTCCGAGCGAGGTAGGTCCCTACCCGAAGGTCCCTACCTTTCGACGAGGTAGGTTCTTACCCGGGGGAAAGCCCTTGTACGAAGAGCGAGGTGGTGGATGTAGATAACGCGCAGGCGTTGTAATCTAACCCTTTTCCTTTCTTTCCTTCGATGTAATTATTGTGATATAGGTAACATTGTGTACATAAAAACTGGTTGTTAGTCGTTGTAGTTCTCGGTGATTCTCTGTGGGAACGATTACCTTAAGGGTATCTTTGTGTTAAGATGTGAATACTTGCCAACACGTACTACGACAATATTTCCCTCTCATTGCATGTTTAAATAATTTCTTTGTAAAGTTAAGTTGCGTAATTCCTTTGTAAAGTAAAGTTAAAGGATTGTTACACAAGGGATATATGGACATTGGATGATTTGACATTACGCTTCATAAATTTGAATATGACCTTAAGATAAGTCAATTAAAAACACGTCTTTACCTCTAAACTACATTGCTCAATGGTATTTGTCCATCGATTAGAAAGGAGGTTTCATTTGTGCAAAGAATATTACCTTCTTTGAAAATGTCAAAAAGAATTTGTTGTTTATAGCGTAATACAACATTATAATTCAAGTACCACCATGGTCCACCCAATTATGGTAGAGGGTCCCACGGCTCTGTAGTACGGGAACCCACAGAGTCCTTGAGGGAGATCAAATGTCGGTTGTCTCTAATGCAATTAGTGTAGGGAAGCACTTAGAGTAGAAAAGTGTTTACCTCGAGAGGGAGAAGTAGTTCTATACACACTAGCCTATGTCCCGTCGCCATATGCTTAGTAAAGAGAATGAACAAACATTATAATCACGTTGGTCCCATTATAAGACCATAGTTCTTCTTCTTCTTCATCTTTGTAAGTCCAATGGCACCATTTAAAGCAAATAGCCGCTTTATTTGGTTCCAACAAGATCTAGGCATTCCTCAATCATCACGGCAATTATGTCCTTTCCTAGAAGTTGGAAGGAAAACTAAATTTACAATATAAATATCGTTTCTCCAACGCATGGGAAGAAGGAAGGCCTTTGCCAAGGCGAGAATGGAGTTTGCCTAACTTTGTTCCTCTACAACCTTCAAATGGTTGAGTCCTCGCCCTCACGTCCCTGCCCCTAACGTCCCCGCCCCTTCCCCGCCCAAATTTGGAGTCAAAAAGTTTGGATGGGCATATCTCACTCAAAAATAGCCAAATCAAGCGTCTGAGGTGTACTCCAAAATTTAAAATTTTCTGTAAATGCCAAAAAACATATCACACGCTTCATTTGGACTATTTTTGAGTGAGATATAGCCATTCAAAGATCCTGATTCCAAAATTGGGCGGAGAGGGGCGAGGACGTCTCCGCCCCTGCCATTTAGGGGCGGGGACGTCTCCGCTCCTACCATTTAGGGGCGGAGACGTCCCCGCCCCTAACCTCCCCGCCCCTTTCCCGCCTAACTTTGGAGTCAGAAAGTTTGGATGGGCATAACTCACTCAAAAATAGCTCAAATCAAGCGTTTGAAGTGTGTTTTGACATTTAAATTTTTTGTAGATGCCAAAAAAATATTGCACGCTTAATTTGGACTGTTTTAAAGTGATATATGGCCATTCAAAGATCCTGATTCCAAAATTGGGCGAGGAGGGGCGAGGACGTCTCCGCCCCTGCCATTTAGGGGCGAGGACGTGAGGGCAGGGACGTTGGGGACTCAATCCGGTGAAGGTTGTAGGAGAGCAAAGTCGGGCAAACTTCATTCTTGCCTTAGCAATGGCCTTCCTCCTCCCCATGCCTTGGAGGAACCATTTAAAGAAAAGAACTGCTTTATTTGGTTCCGATAACATCTTTGCATTCCTCAATCATCACGGCAATCATGTCCTTCCCTAGAAGTTGGAAGGAGAACTAAATTTACAATATGAATATAGTTCTTCAACGCATGGGAAGAAGGAAGGCCTTTGCCAAGGCGAGAATGGAGTTTGCCCAACTTTGTTCCTCTACAACCTTCAAAGGGTAGAGTCCTCGCCCTCACGTCTCCGCCCCTAACGTCCCCACCCCTTCCCCTCTTAATTTTGGAGTGAGAAAGTTTGGATGGGCATAACTCACTCAAAAATAGCCCAAATCAAGCGTTTGAGGTGCATCTTGACATCAAAATGTTCTGTAGATGCCAAATAACATCTCATATGCTTAATTTGGACTATTTTTGAGTGAGATATGACCATTCAAAGTTCATGATTCCAAAATTGGGCGGAGA
Organism: Bryoerythrophyllum caledonicum; assembly: GCA_963971425.1. Taxonomy (NCBI): domain Eukaryota; kingdom Viridiplantae; phylum Streptophyta; class Bryopsida; order Pottiales; family Pottiaceae; genus Bryoerythrophyllum; species Bryoerythrophyllum caledonicum. Next base: position 12,403,099 of record OZ020516.1, read on the forward strand.
GGGGCGAGGACGTCTCTGTCCCTGCCATTTAGGGGCGGGGACGTCTCCGCCCCCACCATTTAGGGGTGGTGACGTCTCCGCCCTTACTATTTAGGGGCGGAGACGTCTTCGTGTCTATTATATAATTTTATATTGTCAACTATCCATTTTTTAAATCTAAATCAAACGTGGCAGCATTTTAGTTCATATGTGGCTGCCACGTCGCCTGTTTTTTACCTTGCGGATAAGTTAACTCTATGTTGACTGTATCAGACGAGCAGGAGCTTTACAGGACGATCGAATCGGACGGACGGGCGAACCAGATGTCCGTCTAGTATGACAACCCTCGCTCCACCGGGGCTTTTCTAAAGCTCCGGAGCTTACCGTAGCAGATGCCAACACCGAATCAACTCCGCCGGCAGCACCACCAGTACCACCTTCCGGAGCCGGATCACCAAGAACGACGACAACTATGACACCCCAACAAAGGAAGGCCGACAAGACCAAAGCGGAGGCTTCCACAAGGCGTACCAGCCCAAGATTCAAGAACATTGGATCACCCCCTTAGATAGATTTAGAATTAGAATTAGGAGCAGCTTAGTGATCGAGGTTAGGTAGTGATTAACGATGGTGCTCAGAGTTGCACCCGGCTACTTAACCCAGGCACTAAGGCATTTGGTAATCTTCCGGACTTCAGCGATTATTCCGGATGTCCGGAATCCGGACCCAGAAATTTCGGATCTGAGATTCACTTTTCCATATTTTTTGGTATAAGTCCCTGACTTTTAGGGAGGAGATCCTCCGGATTTCTTGTGGATAGAATAAGGCTAAGATTAATAAACTTAATTAGTACTTAGTAGATGAGTGTTAGAAAACTCATCATCTTGTTTTTCCTTACGTTGAATATATTTCGGAGCTATTACTAGAATTGCTACCTAGTTCTTGTGACGAGAATTATTATCTTTGTGAGGTACACGATCCGTTATTGTAGTACTTGTTGTGGAAGTTCTTTTAAAGAGAGTGGTACTTGATCTTACTTGAGAGTGAGCGGATTGGGATCTACATCGGAAGAACGCCCGAAAGAGCTAGAGATGTATTGCAGAGGTGTTCCTGGTAACCTCCAGGGTTTGGAAGAAGCCAGGAGGGGAAGAGATGTATTGCAGAGGTGTTCCTAATAGTCTCTAGGGCACGGAAGAATCTGTGTGAACCCGGATTTCGGTCAAAAGCCGGAGTTTACCCCCATGATAGGAAAAAGCCTGTTCTGTAAGTCTAGAAGGAGTCCTCTCCAGTAAACTATGCCACTTTCTCCGGAGAATTACAACAGTGCTACCGGAACGTGGTGGTAGTCCGGACTTGTCTCTGCGTGTCTGCGTCCGGAAGGCCATCTGGATGTCGTGAGAGTATAGGTCTACTAGCAACAATCAATTACCGGTTAGCAGAGTAGGGAGAGTGGTTGTCCGGTCACTATAAATTCCAGGGCAGTGGGTATCTAGCCACTTAAAGTCACAAGGCAGTGGGGAATCCGGCCACTTACACAAAATAGGATCAGTAGCCTTCCGGTCACTCGTTAAAACCTTTCGGAAGCCTCTCTGAGGAGGAACAAAGATAAATCAAACTACCTTCCGGTTTTCCGGAAACTGGATCCGGAAACCACTATATACCTTCCGGAAATTAGTTTCGGAAACCGGAAGGATCCGGATCCGGAAGTTAATAGAATAGCTAGCCTTAGTAATTGATAGTGTAGTTGATATTGGATATTCTGAAAAGATAAATTGATCTCTGTGGAAACGAAACAAGAGTGATTTACTTTGGAAGCATTTAGTGACAATTGAGTGCACTCCGGAGGAATACTGACTCTACGAACTGCAACTGATGGACTGGAGGTTTTTGTGTGGAAATAGCTGGAGACATTTGGGATCTTGAAGGAAGTGGGAGGAAAGAGCAGGATGAACCGATTCTTAAGTCTTGAAGGGGTTCTTTGACTCTTCTAGGTTCATATTGGACATGTCATCATCCTCTATGTTGCTAAGAATGTAGACACTTGGGATAGAGCTGGTGCCTAAACTAGGCACCAGCACCGTATCACTGGAATTGTCCAGAGGAGACATAGCGACAGTTGACGCACGAACAAACATTTGAGCATCAGTGACATCGTACATTTTGAACAAACCGCAACCCAAATTCTAGACAAAGCCGTCCGCATCTCAATCTTTCACTTGATAAATAAACTGCTGATGAACACCATCACTATCAAAGACCTCCTGCTCAACATAAATCATACCACTCGGATAACTAAAACGATTAGAAAGCAAGGACTTGGGCACAATGACAATGCCATTCTCACCAATAGACTTGACAAGTGGGACGAAGTTAGAGACGCCATGTGTTTTGATTTCAAAATCGATGCGAGAGCGACTACTAAGTGACAACTATTGTTCAGTGAAAGAGAGGAAGAAATGGTTTGCGTTCTCCGTTGAAATAAGATAGTTGTCATAATTTTGAATACAGAGGAATCATATATTTTTAGAATAAATGATCCTCCTGCAGCCTTTTGGCCTTGTCAAAGTCGAATATGATAAATTCAAAAAGAAAGTAAACTTTGTATAGCAATGCCATGCATTGCAGTAGAAATTATTTATGGAATTTCCCTTGGAGGTTAAAAGTCATGTACTATTTGTGAGCCTTGTTTATCGTTGTTATTCACGCAGTACCATATTTAAGTTCAAAAACCCAGAGTTTGCATCGGTGCAGACAATAAATAGAAGAAGTATGTCATTATACGACTCCACGTTCAAGATTCAAAATAAAGTCTGACAACAATCATTGGTATAGTACTTACTGTTGTGTTGAGGATTGAAATTGGCAAAAATAGATCGATGATACAAGGACTGAGTGGAGGGAGCGCTGGCCATAGTTCTTTAGCGTGTTAGCAAGTCTAGGATGTTGAGTGAGAGAGGTGGAGAGCAGATAGAAATTTGTACAAATAATGACTAAGAGAGGCGGACGTAAGAGACGAACAACTAATTTCTCTAATCCGAAGTAGACGTAGGCGCAAAAATATCGACGACAACAACAAGTATTCTTGGCTGCGAGAATAGAAAAGTCATGACACTGGAACGGGTTGAGCAATGTAGAGATTTGTCAAATATTCACGAAGGACCACATCATGTCCAATCAAGGGTTGAGGTATGTTTTGTTTCGCATGGCTTGTTTTGGCCATATCATTAGACTCAAATCACACATATCGATTTTGGACTTTCACTTTTGTCTGTCTATTTGTTATTCAGATCACCTCTAGTTTCGTGCATTTTCGTGAGAATAGAGACCAAGAAGAGTCGATACAAGTCAACATGTCAAATGAGTATGCTACGTTCAGTTCCTCGGAGAGCTCATTGCATGGAAATAAAGGTGCTGAAGACAATGTAGATGAGTTTGAATGCCTAAGTAGCGATGGAAGTGAGGCACATGGAATACTAGGTAATCCATCAAAGTCCTCGAGGTTAAAAATGATTCCTTCCCTAAGACACACACCACTAAATCAAAGAATCATCATGGAAGCGCGGAGGACCTTCCGATTGTACAAGCCAAGATAGGAGGGTGCCCACTAAAATAGGTACGATTCAGTCAATGCTTCTATTTTCCTTGTCCCTGTCAACATTATTGGTCGGCCGGTCATCGGGCGTCTAGGGCGGCGACCGTGTATCCACCCGGGATCAACCGGGGCAGTCATAGGACAACCACGCACCGACCAAGCAACGACCGGGCCCCGGCCAGGCCAAAATTTGGCGATCGCTTATTTACCCCCGTCTGCTCAACTTCGACCGAACTCATTTATCATTGCGGCATCGCGATTTAACGAACAAATAGGAGTGAAATAGCATTGTTCTTTTTTCTTGATTGAGGTGAAGCGTATTACAAGTTCAACACAATTTGTGGCACTACGGGAAATCGAGGCATCAATGATTAGCGATTTTAGTCATTGTTGAGTCATAGATGACCTATATTACTAGGGAATGACTAAATTTTTTTTACTTCGGGCACAGTAATAGTTTTGAGTAATAGATTTCTGTAGTCATTCTTTTTGCCACGTGGATTTCTCATCCATCTGCTGATGTGGCCCATCATCCTCGAAGATTAATGAGGTGGCTACTGACGTCAATTTGAGTGTGACATGGAATTTAAGGTGGATAATGATGTGGATTTTACGTGTAACGTGGAATTAAACGTGGCGGTTGATGTGGACAATGTTGTGTTCTCTTGCTGACATGGAATCCTACGTGGCAGCTTACGTGTCAATGTATGTGTGGGACCCACTTCTTTATACGTGGAGGTGGTTCATTAGATACCATTATTGAATGCCCAACCTAGTTATTGTTTAGTCATTGTGTTGTGTTATAAAATCATAAATAATACCAAAGATGTCTTTGTCATGAAATACTTTGAAATAAACAAAATAGTCACTAGAGCAATGCTACAAAAGCCCCTCAAATACAACGCCCAATAACAACCATCTACTAGTACCTGTAATGCATGCTCGATAAAAACCAAACATAAAACAAGGTCCTCAATCAATTCTCTTGTTTGAGCTTCATAAATTTTTCTTCCCATATAATATTACTACCACAAGCATCTTAGACCTTGTAGTCGTCAGCTAGCTCGTTCACGAACATAAGATCAATGTTGTTGTGGACACCATCGATGTCTACCTGGAACCATGATTTTGAAATACTTCCTCCATGCCATTTGTCCCCTGCAAGACCACTCACTCTTCTCCAAGCCCCTTTCTGTCGCTTGTTTTTGGAGTTTAGTAAATCCACCAATACCTCCACATGGTATTGCAAGCCCACACCAATTTATTAAACAACAAAATTTCTGTACAATGACTACACAAGTAGTATATTGTTACTAAACAATGACTTTAATACAACTACAGAATTACTAGAGAAAGCATAAATAGTACATGAAATAACTACAAATCATTGATTACACAATTACTAATCACAGTTAAATAATTACATGAAAAAAATGACTGATATTACTTCAAAATGAGTATAATATTACTATATCATGACTTTATATTACATTGTAACAAGTATAGAATTTACAGATACCAACTTCCAGAAATCACTATTGTTTAGTGCTTACTCTGAGCAATCCACCGAGCTGGTAGCAAGATGAATGTCATAGAGATGGGTCGGTGGAAAGTATATGTGACCTAAGTGCTTCCAAGCAATGGACTTCTAACCAAGAATTTGACTTCCACATTCACATGTACATCATGTATACAACCTATGAACTTCACATCCATGACAACATACACATGCACGTGCATGTATCATTCACTTACATTCACCACATGCACTAAGATCATACATGTAGATAATAGCAAGGACATTGAAAACAATACTTGCAAGTGAAAAATCAATACCAAAAAGGGGGCAGCACACCTCCTAGCACTAAAACATACGCCATTTTCTACTGGACACTCCAAATTCAACAAAATAAACTTTCAATGAAGGCTGGCTAAAATACTCTTTAGCTTGTGAAAAATTCATTGAAAAAAACCTTACCAATCAAATGTCACAAGCCTCCAAAGTAAGGGCTTCCCAAAACTTGCGGCAGTCGATTTTCTTGCGATTGGTTGGCCGTAACTTTGTTGTTATCGCTCCAAATTCTTTTAATCAAGGCTTGTTGAAAAGCTAACTTAACAAGCTTTTACTTCCGCAAATCTCAGGTCTTGAATTGTCCTCACCTCAAAGATATTGCTCTCCAAAGTAAGAATTTGAACTCTGTATTGACGGTAGACCCCTTCTCGCTTTGGCGGCCGTATCTCCCTTGTCAATGCTCCAAATCCTTCGAACCTAGACTTTTCAAAAAGTCACCTTGATAAGCTTGATCTTCTACCATTTCTTACTTACTCCAACCGTAGTTGTAGATCTAGCCACGGCCTTCTCCTATCTCACTCTAATCCTAACTTACTACCCTCTTTCACATACTCCACACACACACACACACCTTGGAAGAGAGAGAGAGAGAGTGAGAGAGGGATGAGGGCAGCCCTTGCAAGCCACTCCCTCAAACCCTAGCCGCCACCTTTTGTCACCCTAAGTTTAACATTCATCCGGTTGGGCATTTCCCATCCCGGTCTTCTTCTTTCTACTTAGTTGCATACTCCTATTCCTTTTTTATCTACTTTTCTGCCTATTTCATATTTCACTTGTATTTCTCCATAGTCTAACTCTTACTTAATCCTTTAATTCTTCCTATTTCTATTTTTCTACTTGAAATCTTTCAATAATCATAACATAGTATGGATATTTTCCTCTTGCCATTCTTTGGCATACATTTTTCATTGATTGCTTCTACAAAGTTTACTAATTCAATTTTGTGGGCAAACATTCAAATATTTAATTGAAATTTGACACTAACCTACAGGCTATTTGACACATATATTACTAGACATTACTAATTGATGATGTATCAATGTCAAACACAAATAGACATCCATCTACATCAACAATTAGAAAAAATATACACGAGTTATAAATATATTACTAGACCTAGTTATTTTTTAGTGACACAATAATTCTTTTATATGTGTCACTAATGAATGACTTAGACATAATCCAAGTCAGCAGTATCTGGAAAAACCTTGCATCCATCCACATTAGCAAAATGTCTAAAGTATCAACGTTTTAATTGGAAGTTATAAATATATTAATGTGGTGAGTAATTATCTAGTGACGCAGTAATATGTCTCAAATGTATCATTGAAGAATTACTAGCATACAATCCAAATCACCCCTAATTGCTACATCAGAAATATCAAATCGAAATGGACATTCATCCATGTTAGCAGTTTATAAAAAAATATCCACTAGTAATTTTTCAGTTATAAAATATATTACTGTGCCGAGTTATTTCCCGATGATGCAGTGATTTGTGTGAAATGTATTACCAAGGAATTACTAGAATACAATCCAAGCTACCACCTACTTCCCACATCACTAGTGTCAAATGGAAGTAGACATCCATACACGTCTACAATATTTTTTAAATACCCATGAGTTATTTTACAATACCCATGAGTTATTTTACAATATCTATGAGTTATTTTTGAGTTATACAATATATAATTGTGCCAAGTTATATTCCAACGACATAGTAATTTGTATCAAATGTATTATTAAAGAATTACTGGAATACAATCCAAGTCATCGCCTATTTGCCACATCAGCAATGTCAAACAGAAGTAGACATCCATCTACATCAGTAATTTTCTAAAAATACCCATGAGTTATTTTTTAGTTATAAAATATATTACTTTAGCTAGTTATTTTGTAGTGAGAGAGTAATTCTTTTCAAAAGTATCACTAATGAATCACTAAGGCACAACCCTAGTCAATCACCTTCTTGCCACGTTAACACTAGCGGATGAAGCATGGATGAAAACATTGGGATGACGATATGAACGATGTTGGCCGTCACATGGTTTTCATCACCTCTCTGCCCGCAAAAACTTAAATTACTGTAAAATGACTAGGGCAACTTACTAGCTAGATCCAGGCAGCGTCTGCAGATCTTGAGTAATTCTGTAGTAATTGTTTTCTGGCTAGTCATTTGTGTTGTAGTCATTTATAGGCTGATTTCCCGTAGTGTGGGAGAAATGGAGCTTCACGCAAAAAGGATGCAGAATACAACCAAAGAGGTATTCTTTACTTCCATACTCGGGTCTTGTGGAACTTGTCAACGTACTCTTGTACTCTTTTAAAAATGTGAAGATATGGGCTATTGTATGAGTAGCTCACAAATTTTTTGAAAAATTTCTGACTCTCAAAATGGGTTTTGGATCCGAAACTTGTTTTGGAGGTCACTGTTTTTTGAAAAATCCGCAACCCTCAAAATAGGTTTCGGATCTGAAACTCGTTTCGTAGGTCATAAATTTATAAAAAATTGTGACTTCCGAAATGGGTTTTGGATCCGAAACCCATTTTGAAGGTCACAAATTTTTCAAAAATTTGTGACCCCCGATATGAGTTTTGGATCCGAAACTCATTTCGGGGCTCGTAGATTTTTGAGAAATTCGTGACCCTCAAAATGGGTTCGGATCCGAAACTCGTTTCGAAGGTCACTGTATTTGGAAAAATCCGTGACCCTCAAAATTGGTTTTGGATCCGAAACTTGTTTCAAAGGTCACAAATTCTGAAAAATCTGTGACCGCCGAAATGGGTTTTGGATCCGAAACCCATTTCGAGGGTCACGGATTTTTCAAAAAAAATTCAACCCCATGGAGCTAAAAATTTGGTTCACGTTGATGGTCATCACAACACAAGGTCTACAAGAGTTCCTTTTAAAAAATGATTATGTAAAATTGCATTGATGCATTGCAACATCCATGCCCAGAATTTCAAAGTCCATGAGTGGCTCTCCGACAACTAACAATTGGAACTTGTTGCTTCATTATGTCAGGAATGATATCTAATGTCTATCTATCGTGTGTACAGGTGTTAGCAGGTATGGAGATCGTACATTTCGGTGGACTTGATGAGGGAGGGAGCAATCAGGACGAGCGCGCAACAGGAACGAGCCTCAACACGATGTGTTTTTCAACTTCAAAGTAGTGGTTATGATGGGTGTCAATGATGAAGATGGTGCAGTGTGTTGTAGTCATCTTTCTCTTTTGGTGACCTCAAAACTAAATATTTTATAAAAATGGCCATGTACACATGTAGTATTGTGAAATTCAAGAAGTTTTGTAAATCCGTGATCCCTGAAAATGGGTTTCGGATCCGAAACCTATTTTCAGAGGTTACGATTTTACATAACTTTTTAAATTTCACAATACTACATGTGGTTAGGTGGTTAGGTGGAGATGGGCATCGACATGGGCTATGGGAGGAGGATGCAGTGCGATTCGGGGTCATGGAAGGTCACAGGGTTAGGATATGATACGTGAATTTATGAGCGGCTGCATGCTTGTGATTTTACATTTTTTTATAAAAAACCGTGACCCTTGGAAATGGATTTCGGATCCGAAACCCATTTTCAAAGGTCACAGTTTTACAAAAAAACTATAAAATCACCAGACTATATGTAGTTTGGTGGTTTGGTAGGGATGGGCTGTGGGAGGAGAAATGATGTATAACTAGGGGTCATGGAAGGTCACAGGCTGGGATATTATGTGTGAATTCACGAGCGGTTGCATGGTGGTGAAATTTGAATTTTTTTATTATACTTTGACCCCTTAAAATGGGTTTCGGATCCAAAACCCATTTCTAGGAGTCACGATTTTTTTTAAATCTCAAATTTCATCACCATCGTGTTCTTGTTGCTTATCATGCAATCATGGTTTCGTTTTAGGGTGTTGGTAGCTGTGGAAGTTTTGGAGGTGGTGGGAAGGATCAACGGCACTATAGGGGTGAGAGTTGGAGAGAGATTGGGGAGAGTGTGAATGAGTGTTGGCTGTTGGTTGAGGGTCGAGGTTGGTGGAGTTTGGAGTGGGGAAAGAGAGTAATGGTATGTTAGGTGGGGATCAATGTTGAGATGGCCTATAGTAGGGAATATGTGGCAATACTCGGGGTTATGAGAAGAAGTCAGTTTGTAGCATAGTTATATAGATCATTCATAATGCTGACTACTTTTCCTCGTTATAGATGGAGGCTATCGGTCCAAGAACCCCCTTCTACGGAGGTAGGCATGGAGCTGGTGGATGAGGGCACAGAGGCTAGTGTCACTGACCTTGTAGACGAGTCAGGCTTGGCGTCAACATTGCAAGCAATGCTTAGCTCTATTCGTGGAACCTCTTACAATGTTTTGCAGAGTTCCATCAACCCCTGCATTGGTAACCTCCACATTTCGTTGTGCCACATGGTTCCCATGACTAAAGTCAGGCTTCCACTAAGAAGTGATGTGGAGAAGCAAATGAAAGAGTTCGTGGAGGGCTACCAACCGGGATCCGCGTGCTTCTATGTATCGTTGAAGAACTTCTCGTTGTTGGAGAAGTAGGTGATTCCTGCAGACCGAGCAGCGTGGTCCTGACTTTGGCAGGAAGAGGATCGAAAGTTTGAAGCTTTATTAAAAAGCCGACCAGAATATGCCGCATTCTCCGACAAGTTCTTCTTCGTGTGGGATGGCAATCACCGCCACATGGTATGGTATGAGGTGATTACTCAATTGCACCCCATCAACTACACCTTCCATCAGCCCGTGAAGGTTGTGGTAATCGAGCCATCCATGGAAAATCGACACATATTGTTCAACACAATGACTAATTGGAATAGGTATATTCTAAGTTTGTCACTTTGAATATTTTAATTTTAGCTCATTCAATTGTTGAACGTATATTATATTTATTTATTACAATTTTTCAATTATTCAGACAAAAAGAGCCCGATCATGTATCGCAACACCTCACGCATGAAGTGAAGCGAATCCAACACTTTGGGCTATTGGAGTTCGAGCAGCTGAAGAGACTTATCAGTGAAGACGATTATGAGGCTAGTGTGCTCGTGTGGTCGAAGAAGGGAGTGAAGAAGTGGTATCATATGACGTTAGAGACGTTTTTGAAGCTTATGAGTGAAGTATGTATTTAACCAACCTAAATTTTATGTTATCAATTGTTGTATAATATTTATCTCCGTCTGAATTTTTCTCAAGATTAATGATTTTTTTGTTTTTCCCAGCGTGACCTTATTGCAGTCTAAGAGGAACAATTTCAGAAGTTTAAAGACAGTTTGGTTACAGGTGTTCGCAAAGACGACTTGGAAATGCTGCAGAGTTGGTGAGTTGATGTGCGGACGCCATGGAGAAGAAGAAGACCTCGTGTCAGACTCACCTAAACCGGATGTTGGCAATTGCCAACCCAGCTAACAGAAAGGATTTCTTCAGGGAGGTAGAATTCTAGTCACCATTGTTTGATTTGTACCCACTGAATTCTTGTAATGTGATTGTTGACATTTAATTCTTATTGACGTTGTTGTGTTGTAGATGATTTGTCATTTTGACGTGTATCAAGTGCGCCTTGAGATGATGGCAGAGAAGCTCCAGTTGATCGCCACCGCAAAGGTAGCTGCCAGGTTCAAGGGACGTTGGTGTAGATGGTGGAACATGAACAAAGGCAGCAGATCCGAGTATAACTTTCCCGCGTCGCCGACCTCAGACAAGGCTCTTCGTGGCTGGATCGACAAGGTTGCATTCTGGGCTGGGGTACAATCATCCACTCAATATTATTTTATTTTTTAAAAATATTTTTGTCTCTTGTGAGACTAAATATTTTGTATATTATTGTAGCTTGAGGAAGAGTGCGAGAAGCTCTTTGTTTTGATTGTCCTCGAGGACAACATCGTCTTCCAAACGGGAGGGCTTCCAAATCCCATTCCAAGCATTGAAAAGTGGATGGAGGCAAAGAGTATGATGCTATGGACAAAGGTATTTTCTAGCCACATTGGGAAGGGCTGCTCTTACTCGAAGAGGGAGGAGTTCATGGCGCAGGAAGATTGCAAGAAGGTTGTGAAGCGGGCCGTCATGCAATAATTTTGGAAGATGCTGGTAGTGAATGGAGCCTTGACCTCCGCAGATTTGCTCATCTGCTTCACAAAATGGACGGATACTTGTGCACCGGACTGCATCTTAACGGATATTTAGAGGCGTCGGTTCTCAGTTCACCACCTCGTCCAGTGTCCCTAGTACTTGGAGATGAGGGAGGCGGATCCCACCCCAACAGATGAGGTTTAGTTACATGTGGCCTGCGAATCTATCCATGTGTCATCCATAGATAAAGGTGTGGTTCCTCTGCCTTTGGCTCTCATGGCTGCGGCAGAGGAGCTTTCTGAGAAGGCCAAGGTCAAGGCTATTGAGAAGGCGGGAAAGGCGGCGATAAAGATGCAGGAGAGGGTGGCTGTTAGGCTGGAGAAGGAAACAGCAAAGAAAGAGAAGAAGGAGACTAAAGAGAGGTGTAAGGAGCTTGCGGCGTTGGTGGCAAAGGAAGGGCTTGAGAAGCTCTCTACTCAGCTTGGAGTGCACGATGGATTTGCAGTCCCTCCACCAATGGCATTCACCATGGGCATATCACCCTCCGCTAGCAGCCGCCCTTCTACTTTTGTCGCCAAGCCTTCAGAAAGGTCTACTCCATCCCGGTGATTGACATTGCAGAGTCATCAGTTGCAGTGAAGGAGATGTGTGAGAGTGCACTCTCCATTATGTCTTTGATCAACAATGTCGTTGTGGAGGGTGACAATCCGACAGTTTGGATTGAGATGCGTCAATTTCTAAAGGAGCACTCGAGATCGAAGTTGCAGCGCCACAAGTCATTGAATTGCCTACTTGGTTTTGCAGACATGGTATTCTTCGACATCCCGGAGGATTTGCCGGTCCCTGGCATAGGTTTGGAATATGTGACATGCTGTTTTGGAATAAGCTCCCAACCCAATTATCGGAGGAGGGTAAAAAAGAATCTCCCTCGATTAACCATGCTTTTGAGATGGCTGGGACATTGCTTTGTGACGGCGCACCACTTATTGTGTTATACCCGGACTTGAAGTTCATCTCCAATGAACTTCTTGCCTAGACAAATTCGGCGGGATTTGTAGAGGAGACAAAGTGGTTTGCTATCAACGGGTTGCCACTCTCTTGCGATGGCCACTTTAGACGCACTCACAACTTCACTAGTGCTTCCTAGTGAAGTGCTTTGTTAGGCTATTGGAGCCGGCAATTCCTTTCTCTTTCCATGACAGGATTCAGTTGTCCTCAGATAGTCACTTGATCAATCTGATCACACATGACAATTTGACCATGAGGGCGAGGAGCAACGAGCCATGGCGTGGTGTACGAGAGAAGTTCAGCAACCTCATGGAGGCCCTTATTGATCTTTGCAGCTAGGAAGACAACATCATGCTAGACATCACAGCGTCTACTGGTTAGTTTTTTTTTACTTCTATTATTTTTGTTTATCTCTCGGGTGTGATGCTTATTTTCTTTTACATTTTTTTTTTCTGAAGGGGCATCAATCGAGGCTTGCAAGGCCCTCAAGCCCCACATCTTGGCATTGGAGGAGGACACGGATTTGGTTGAGGAAATCATTCGACCTTTGATTCCTTGTACTATGGAGGTGGAGTCGGCACCAGCATCGGCGGTGGAGGTGGATTCTCGCAAGCCCCCATTGGAGGTTGATGACAACGATTCGGAAGTGAAGACCGCTCTCAAGTGACATTGTAAGTAAGTTCTTTGCTTTCTAGATTACAGTTTTGCATTGTGGTGTAAAAATTCTGATTGATTCATGATTTAAAACATGCTTGTGACTTTCCTTTTTGCAGCCGATCTTTGTCGTGGATGACTTCATTGCTCTTGACTCGTGTAGGAGTGTTCTTTCATTTGTCAAAGGAGGTGAAGAGTTCGCCTCGATCGTATCATTTGGCACCTTGGGATGCGTGTGTTGGAGATGCAATGGTTGCACTTGCATCTCCTCCACGTCTTCCAAAGGTAGCCCGACCAAGGTCCGTCACATGTCTGTTCATAGAGAGTGAGGCGCAAAGTAGTGGTTCGGATAGTGGTGATTGTTCTTCGGAAGAAGTGAACTCTGATTAGTTTTCCACAGAGGAGTCTTGATTCCTTTGTATTTGTTTGTTGTCTTGTTTTATCTTCAGACTATCAGTTTGTTGTCTTCATCATCGTCAATTCCTACGTCATTTGTTTTGTATGCAAAGGTCTCATTTTATCTTTGTATGTCATTCCAAATTAATTTGTGAATCAAGGTTCTAGTTGATTCCTTTGTTTTATCCATACAATTGTCACTACACCATTTTACTCTACATTCAATCTTTCTACACACAGTAAACTAAAAGAACTTGTAATTATTTGAACATTTCATCCCATTACCTTAAGTACGCTTTACCTATGAGGTTGAATTACAATTTTGCTAAATAGTAAGTTCTATTGTTAGAACAACATGATTTTAAAGGATCATTCAATGTTTGCGTCTAGGAAACATTGTAGTTGTCTAATTAGGTTTTTATTAATCAATTAGCGGTTGGGGCTTGCTTTGCAACGCATTTTAATGTAGTTTATATATAACAGACTATTAAAAAAAGAAAGGTAATATGATTCACTACACGATTGACTGCACGGTTAATCTCCTTGTGTGATTCACTGCGTAGATTATGATTTTAGTAGTATGATTATAACTTTGCGCCGTCGCTGAGCTTACACATTTGAATTAATCCAATATTAATGAGAACTGACATCTTCTTCATAACCTATATAAGTCGGGTCATTGAGGGAGAATTCACATATGGATTCAGAGGAGGGAATGCACTTTGATATGTATGAGTGGAGTGGTAGGGTGTATTTGTCGTCGTACTGGTTGTCGCTTAGGTCGATACACAAGGGTGAACGGGGAGTGTTTCTCTATAGGTATGTTGTCTAATACCTTGAGCTTTTCGGAACTGCTCTATTTTATGGGGTTTTTGTTGCATTGTCTCATGTTTTGTTGCGTTGTCTATCCTAGGTTTCGGAATGGATGCCCCACTATGGACAACAACTCCACCTGCCTTGTTTCTTGGCGACTTCCACAAGTTTACGGACGAGTGCACTCTTCATGCAACAATTTGGAAGATGTATTTTTTGCCACTAGATGGGACCCGTATAAATCCACTTTGATTTGATGCGCTTCTGCCACATATCTTCCAAGCAATGCAATTCCGAGTTACATCTAAGATGATCCAGCGACTCCTCGATAGCACTACCATTGGAGCATCTCTACGATTGGCTTTACGGAGGGTCAAGGCCGACTTTCGTGATGGAAACATTGCAAGAACCACTGAGGAACAACGGAGGTTAATGGAATATCCACTCTTACACGCTTTTTTACGAAGTCGGCATCGACTTAGCCATAGTCAGTGGATTCGCAACTGCGAACCAAACAATGCCGCACTCCTTGAACGTGGCCTTGAAACTCTAATGATTGAGGAACTCGATTCCTTGGATAGACTCATTGAGAAATCCCATAACCTCACAACACTTCGACGGCGCAATATTGCTGCCAATCCATGGCGTTCGGATGACATAACGTTGTGGTACCAAACACCTCTTGCATCTGAGTGGCGAAGGGATTGGGGCTACCGAGGGCCAAGGAATTCAAGAATGGTTACATTTGTGCCGCACAATCCAAATGAGCCTCGCTTCATCTTTGGAGTGGATGGAAACTACACCTACGTAGGTCCGCGAGAGAGGCAATGATGGCTACCTTCATTTCAAGAACCTCATGAGAGTAGCATCTGAATGTTGTAGAAGTTTTGTAGTAAAAAGATGCCAAAAGTATTGAAGAACTCGTTGTTTTGACAATTTTGATATTGATCCATTATGAACAACCTTTGCAATTTTATCACATATCTCCCTTGTTTACCTATCCTTAATCGTATACATTGGTCGATTTCAGACAATCCTTCTCGCAATATTTACACTTTACAATTCAAAGTAGTTGAGATATATAGAGTATCACCATGGTATAACATGGATATCACCTAGGTATTACAAGGTTATCACTTGTATAATAAAAGGGTATGACCTAGGTTTAACATGGATATTGTTTGTTATAAAATTCTTTAATTTTTCTCCTTCTATCTATTTATTTTTATAAAGATATGCCACGTTACCCCAAACCATAAATCCACAGCCATGAGCACCCCTTTCAATTTTTGAAAACCCTAATGCAATAAAAACCTCAACTATTAAGACTTCCATATGTCCAAATATCTTGTCATTGTAGATTTTGACATTGAATTTTGCATACATCAAACCAATCTAAATATAAACCACGGCCATAGGCATTCCATTCAAATTTTGAAAGAAAATATTGCAAAAAAAATTCAAAAACTCAATCCTCAGTGCTCGCCACTCGCCGCTCAGCTCTCACAAGATAGCAATCCTGACTCTGGGGCAAGTCATCATGTAACCGGAGCCTATGCAAACCCACACAACATAGAAGCTAGCTTCTCTGGGCACAATGTGACAATTGCTCATGGCAATGCCCACCATGTAGCAGCAATTGGGTCCGCCGATGTCAACACTTTGTCCGTGCATTCTCCTAGGCTATGACAGTCAAAGCAACCGTTACACTCTTTGATCGTAAAAGCAAACGCATCCATCGTAGCAGAGATGTTGTATTCGAATAGGACTTAATGCTATCCCACAAAGGTGAATCCTCCCAAAGATATTGAACTATTTCCCGAATCCTCAGACTCAAACTCAAGTGACCCTACAGATCATCCACCTATGAAAAATTCATCAGTTATTGAAGAGGCTCCACCGTCACCTCCTCAGACAGCTCCGGTTGATCAACCACAAAGATATCCACTTCGTTAACGACGTCCCAGTACAAGGTTCAAAAACAATTATCTCTTCTCTACAGAAATGGAAACATTTATTGAACCTCGCAACTACACCAAAGTCATCAAACACTCCAGCTAGAAAGACGCTATTCAACAAGAGGTTGATTCAATCAAAGAAAATGACACATGGAAATTAGTAGACCTACCTCCTGACAAACGTCTAATATCTGCAAAGTGGATATTTAAAACCAAACCTCGACCTAGCGGCAAAATTGAAAAGCGTAAGGCTAGGCTTGTGGCTCGAGGATTTGAACAAGAAGAGGGTATCAATTTCTTTAAAACCTTTGCTCCCATAGTTCGTGATGTCAAGATTGCCTTTCTGAATGGAAAAATTGACGCGGAAGTCTACATGACCATTCTCCCCGGATTTGAAAATAGCGGCAAGGTGTGCAAGCTCCAGGGAGCACTATATGGCCTCCAACAAGCCCCTCAAGCCTGGTATGGTGCAATTAACACCTATCTTCAACAACAAGGACTTACAAAGAGAAAATAAGAACCTAACTTTTATTTCTCTATTCGTGATTGGAAATACACCTTACTTCTTCTATACATCGATGATATTATTCTAACAGGCGATGACCATGAAAACATTGCCAATCTTGACGCATAGTTGACAAGATGGTTCAAAATGACACACCTTGGAGACGCACAATTATATATTGGTGTTGAACTACTCTACACTCATGATGGAATTTTCTTTCACCAACAAAGCTATATTAAAAGCCTACTTGAGCGGTTTGGAATGCAAGACTGCAACCCCCTCTCCGCATCCATGAACTCCAAGATCAAATTATCAAAAGACACAAAGACAAATCCCGTAGACAAACTTGTCTACCAATGTCTTGTAGGTGGACTACTCTATGCTACTATAAGCTGTTGGAATAAACAATATGCAGTCAGTTGCATCTCTTGCTATATGAGCAATCCTCAACAAGCACACCTGACAGCCGCAAAGAACATTCTCCGCTATCTAAAAGGGACACTCGACTATGGCATCTTTAATCCTGTCAATGATATTGGAGGATTATCCATCTTCACAGATGCGGACTGGGCAGGGGAATCAGACTCACAAAGATCAACCTCTGGCATTTTATATAAATTAGGCTCTTCTCCAATTGCTTGGACTAGTAAACTAAAACCCACCCTTGCCTTATCTTCAATTGAGGCTAAATATCGTATCCTTTCAGAAGCAGCTCGTAACATCACCTACTTTCGACGTCTCCTAGATGAGCTAAAACTTAGTAGCCCTTCTCCCACCCCTATTTTTTGTGACAATATTAGTAGCATCAAACTTGTTCGTAACCCTGTAATGCATCAGAGAACTAAACATATCGAGTTAAAACATCACTATATTCGAGAGAAATATAATGATGGCTCAATTGTTATTACTTATGTTCCCTCTCATCTCTAGTAGGCAGATTTACTCACTAAACCTTTGGCCACCAACCAATTTATTGCCAATAGGGATCTTACATGTCTCAAACCTATACCATCATGCCACATCTTTACCAAGTATATGATCTTAGGTGTAGATATATCTCTTTACTTCTCTTCTCACTTCAACATGTGATTCTAGTCTGAATCCTCATATTGTGAATATTAGTTTGTACACTTGTGTCACTAGCAACTTTAGTTGTGTCATCACCCCTTGAACTCTCTCTTCGATTTTGACACCGTGGCTACCCAATGAGGTTTGAGAGGAGGTGTTAGAGCAATCAAACCTCCTTGTACCATGAGCTTAGGCATATCTTGTGGTATTGCCACCACCAACGTAGTCTCTGTAGATTCATCCTTCATCTCGTCATCAATACACACTTGTACTTAACCAGACACATTGCCTCACTTTCAATCAAGCTTGTGAGCTTACATTGCAATACACTGGGCATCTCCAAAATTTTGCTAGAAGTTTCTATTGACATTTAGATTTTTCATATATATAGAAAATATTACCTTCTTTGAAGATGTCAAAAAAATTCTTGTCTTTAGTATTAAAAAGCATTTTAACTCAAGTCAAGCATTTTTACACATTTAGGCCAAGCAAGGAAAGAACCTCATCTTTTCTACATATAACCTAGAGATCTTCATATTTTTCACTTTTTATTTTTTCAAAAACATTATGTGGTAAGAACCTTCTTATTATTATTCTAAAACATATTAAGTTCACAAAAAACTAAAATGTGAATTGACAATTTTTGAACTTCTATTCCTTGCACACTTGTTTTGAATATGCTACATCCTTTTTTTACCTCTAAACATTGGTGTATATGGAACTAACATCATGCTTAACACAATGGCAAAAGAATTAGACCTTGTGTAGTGCAAAAATTTGATACCAAGTGAAGTCAAAGTCTGTTGATTCACTCAATGCAAGGAAGAAACTAAACCATTTTCTTGACTCTAAAAACTATACTAATCTTTCAATCCACATAGTCAAAGTTTATGAAATTTATTATGTTACTTAGTAAGTCTCAATTGAGATCCTACGGTCAAAATTGTAAATACAAGGTTTTGTAACGGTCCTTACTCATTGCACTAGAATCAACAATTTTGAAGTTGTTTTGGTGTGATATTGTCACGGTCCTATAGGGATTATACACATTGCTCATTTTATTGGTCATTTAGTGCCCACAAGATCCAGAATGGGACTCTGGAGGTGTTAAAATTCCATTTTCATAAAATCCATGAGGAGTTAGGTTGTGAAATGTGAAGTTTAGATTTGCTCACACATTACATGAACACTTTGCAAAAATCAAAATTTGGAGTAAGAGAACTCCCGGAAAGTTAGGAATACAACACAAAATACATCAAATACACTCAAAATCCAATGAAAACTTTGCTGCATACTATAATGTATTTCATACACATGCAAAATGATTTTGGTCTTAAATTTTGATTGAAATTTGTCTTTCAAAGATTCTTCATTGTAATGTGATTGTTGATCTCTCTCATTGCATACAAAACTTCCGACTTAATTTGTACAAGTTTGGAACATTTTTGTACACAATCAAGTAAAAAAAATCATCAACAATCATGTAGAAATGTTTTCTTCACGTATGATATGTTAATGCAAAGCTATCAACCTAGTGCACATGTGAACCTCTTTTATTTAAAATACAATTTTTTTTGCAAGAATCTATTGATGGATAAAGTAGTATACCCTCCAAAGTCCACAATTTTCATTACCAATACAAGGTATCTTTAAACACCATAATCTATTCCATCAACCATTGGATGTCGTGCAAATTTTCCCCAAAGTTTAGGTCATGGTTTGAGTTCAATTTTGTAAGGTTGGATACTAAAATTAGGCATTATACTTCCACCAAACTTAGTTCGAAGAAAAAAATGAGCACATATCTTGGTTTTGGAGAAACGCTAAAGGGTTACTGCTTAGTTTGGTTTTGGGTCCTTGGTCCGAGTGTGAAACACCGCTTAAGATAAGCCCCCCTAAAACCGACAAGTTAAGAAATGTGCATATATGGAGAGAGGAGATAATTATACTATTATTTTGCAGTGATAGCCAATAGAATCACAATTCCAACCCAAGTGATTTCATATTTTTCGATGAAAACTGAATTTTCAAACTGTACAACCATGTTTAGTGAGTGGCCAATAGCAGGTACCCCCCATAACCAACAACCAAAAGTAAAGGTCTTGACTAATAGCAAACCTCCATTTGAAGCTGAGTTGGTGGTAATGGGATGGAAGAGGGTTGGATATACCCCAATTTTATAGGCGTTGGCTATGGGTTTTGGTTGGTTATAGGGGGGCTTACCTTAGTTACATTTGTCACCATGGAAACACAGAGTCTACAGCTGACGTGGATCGGCAGCATGGAAGACGAAGAGCGCATAAAGAACCACCAAAGCAACGCGCCACATCAGCCAAAGCCGCCAGAACTCCACGTAAGCGGATGAGGCTGATGACTAGTACCTTCTCATCCCCTTCTAATTCTCTCCAACATTCATCTTCTCTTCATCCAAATCCCACGCTCACACCTCCCCGCATCCATCCCCGTTCATCTCTCCCGACGTCGTTGCAGCGGCAAGCCGGACTCGCAATGCCTGTCTCACCGCGGGAAGCGATTGCTTGGAGTGCAATCTGCGGGAGAGCTCTCTAGACGGTGGGAACACGACCTGCGAAGGTTTGGTGGAGTGCCTGAGCTCGGTTTCCGTTGGCAGTTTGATGGGGTTTAGCGTCACTTGAGGGCAGAAGGCGGTTTTGTTGTTCAGGTGAGTTGGCTGCTGGCCTGCTCAATCAGCTCACATTTGAACGGGTGAGATGGCTTCGTGAGGTGGGTTGTTGATTGAGAGGGTTAGATTGCGTTGTTGGTGGTAGGGTTGATTGGGGGGTTGTTTTTTGCAGGAGGTGGTGTGTGAGGTGAGGAGATTACATGCAGTGGTGATCATGGGAAGCTGAGGGGATCACATGCGGAGGAATGGCATCTTGGGGAGGAGTAGGATATGATTGTTTAGCTCAAAGCAAGGATTGGGTTCGTGTGGGTTTTGGAATTGCCTCGGGCTCTGGAGGTTTTGGTCATCATGGTGTCCAATAAGGTAGTCATGGAGCATGAGCGCGCGCCGCCGCCGCCGCTGCAGCAACATGATGCGTGGAAATACATCACTGTGAGGACATTGCCCTGTTGTTTTTTTTTGTGCGGAGGGAATGGGGAATTTGGTCTTGCGAGTAGCCTAATCAAGGGTTTGAAGCTCACTGCAACTAATGCCGGCTTGTTCTCTAGCTGTAGGTTTTGTGTTTCTTACAATGCTCCTGCATACAGTAGTGTACTTTCCCAGGAAGCCCTAAATTGGCTTTGGCCATGGCTATAGTTCTAGCTTTGGCCTTGTTGATTGGGATTTGTGCTTCTGCCGCATTGTGTGATGTGTGCACTGGATCGTCCACACTTGGGGCGAGGGTTTGCGATTGAACTGTGTGCTAGGATACTTCACTTCATATGCATGTACATGTCCGTAATACAGCTTCTCAAGGAAAAGTTTCTTCATATGTGGAGCTGGTGGGCATGCAGGATGGATTGCACAGTAGGGAGTTCAGCATTTTTATAAGTGGAGCGCTGGCTGGTGTTACGTCTAAGACCCTCACAGCACCTATTGAGACAGTTCGGTGAGTCGTCTAGTCCTCAGTCAAGAGAAACTGCAGTTGTTTTTCGAGTTTTTTTGTCAAATCACCTGGAATCTGAATAAGAGAATACCCTCTTTTTTCTATTCCGAGTAGTTCTGAATGTCAAAAATCAGCTCAAGAAACAGGGGGAAATGGCAGCTAATATTACAAATATCCTTTGAGTTTAGAGGCCACTAAGCACTTCTGTACTGAATAAGGATTCGAGTCGAAAAACCACCAAGCTCTTTCACATCTAATGTGAACGAACAAGTACAAAAATGGGGTATTTTATCCAAAGTCCAGGTGATTTTACAAAGAACTCTCACTACAACTGGTGCCTATGCTCATCTTTTTCCAGAAAAAGACTAGTAACAGAGCAATTGAAGACTACTTTCTTCTTCACAGTTTGGATTAAGACCGCGACGAGGTGTTTGATGATGGAGATGATGTGTGGTGCAGGACACGATTAATCGTAGGAGTGGGCCCGCACAGCATAACCGGCAGCATTCGTGACATAATCCAGAAAAGCGGATGGCGAGGGCTGTGGCGAGGGAATGGCATCAACGCCCTGCGCGGCGCCCCGATCCAAGCGATAGAGCTCTCGGTGTACGAGTCTGTGAAGAAGAGCCTGTACTCCGCTCACGAACGGTGGGCGGTCGACGGGCCTCCGCAGGTGAACGTCCTCGGCCAAGCGGTGGTGTACCCTTTGCTCTACGCATCGCCGTCCATGATCGCCGGCGCTGTGGCGGGCGTCGTCAGCACCGTCACATGCTACCCCTTGGAAGTCCTCAAGGTATGTTCCACGGTGAATCTGCTCTTGCTGATGAAGATGGAACATGACATGACGTTCACAGTGGAGAATGTTAGTTACAACACACACTGATCGTGATTGCAGGACCGGTTTACCGTGCATACTGGAGCGTATAAGGGCATCTGGCACGCGTTCGGGAAGATCGTGCACGAGGAGGGGATGTCAGCCATGTACAGGGGTCTGCTGCCGACATTGATAGGGCTAGTGCCGTATTCGGCGGCTTATTATTTTGTTTACGACTCGCTCACGCGCGAGTACAGGCAGTTCGCCAAGAAGAAGCAGTTGGATTCCGTGGAAACTTTCTTCATCGGAGCTTTTGCAGGTACTCACCTTTCCTTAAACCCTAAACCCCACATCCCTTGGAGCACTTTGATGACGTATTGAGGTGATGGCAGGTTTAGCGTCGAGTGCGGTGACGTTCCCGCTGGAGGTGGCGAGGAAGCGGCTGATGGTGGGGGCGGTGGCGGGGCGGAGGACGCCGCGTGACTTTGGGCAGACCATGAGAATCATCTTAGAGGAAGAGGGGGTGAGGGGGTTCTACCGGGGCATTGCCGCCAGCTGCTTGAAAGTCATGCCGGCGTCGGGGCTGTCCTGGATGTGTTATGAGAAGTGTAAAGAGGTGCTTCATGTGAACACCAGCATTCTGGAACAAAATTAATCGAAATTTCGTAAGTTTAAAGTGTACGCAAGGGAGCATGAAGGTTGCCTAGACATTTCAGAGAACTATGCTGACCACATGCTTCTCAAGCTGTAAGACTTACGAGAACTGAACTTCACTCCCGTACTTTTGAATTTTTCTTTCTCTGGCCTTTCCCTTGAACGCCTAGTTTTCATGATTTTCGGAACGCGCACTTCAAAATTGTATGCCCAGACACGACGATTCCGAAAGTTATAATGCTTAAAAGTCGATTCGGGTTAACATGCCTGCCAGATTGTGCTTGAAAGCACTACTGCTAAAGTCATCGTTGAGAGGTATTCGAAAACTAGAACAAGATATTACCCTGAACAACCTAGGTTTTAGCCTCGTCGTCGGTGCTAGTCGAGTTTTTGGGTTCTGGCTAGCATTTTTTCCGTTTACTAGATTAAAAATTTGCTCTATCCGTGGTTGAAAAGAACACTGTATCCGCAGCTTTGCGTCATCCTCTGCTCGTCAGATAGTGACATTTTTAAGAAGCTAGTGCAGGAGATTCGATCTGTGAATGCTGTTCCACCAAAATGTTGAACAGTCTTCCTTTTTGCCGGCGAGTTTAACTGTGCAGTGAGACGGCAGGTAGGTTTCGCAGCCTGATCAAACGATATCTATGACGCTCAATAGGCCATGCTGTAGAGCTTGAAGCTGGGATTTTTGGGACCTTCCAGAATGACGAGGTCGTCGTGCCTGTGCACCTTCACCACGTTGTCCTTGGTCATCCTGCGCAGCTCCTTGGGCAGTTCCGGCTTGAGCCCCGTGCATCCCACCAGGTTGAGCACCCGCAGCGCCGGGAGGCTGGCGATTTCGAGGGGCAGCCTGTTGAGCCGGGTGCAGCAGTTGAGGGAGAGGCGCTGGAGGGATTTCAGGTTCCGGATCTCGGACGACAGGTGCGCCAGGAGCTTGCAGTAGTCCAGGTCCAGGGCCTGCAGTGTGATGATGTGAAACAGCTCCTCAGGCAGCCGGACCAACGAGGTGCAGGAGTTGAGGGAGAGCCTTTGCAGGGATCTCAGCTTCCCGATGTCGCGGGGTAGCTCCCGGAGGCTGGTGCAGGACGCCAGGCTCAGGTGAAGCAGCGACGGCAACTGCCCGATGTCCTTAGGCAGCTTCTCGAGTCGGACGCATCCGGAGAGCAGCAGAGACTCCAGCCTCTCCAGCTTCCCGATCTCCGGGGGGACGGTGAAGATCCCGCAGTGGCTCAAGTTGAGACTGGCCAGCTTCGAGAGGGACCCGAGCTCCACCGGAATGCGGACCAGACACTTGCATCGCGACAGGTTCAACTTCTGGAGGCCCACCAGATTGCCCATCTCCGCGGGTAAGGTGGTGATGTTGATGCACCCCGAGAGGTCCATCTCGTGCAGGTTTGTGAGCTGACTGATAGCTCTGGGGAGTTGCCTGATGCCAAGGCAGTTTTCGAGGCGGAAGCGCCGCAGAGACTTCAGGCTTCCGAACCCGATCGTCAGGTCTTGGAGTTTGCTGCAGCTAATGAGATGCAGTTCCAATAGGCTTGTCAGGACGACAATCGATTCGGGCAGCTCCTCCATGTTGCTGCACCCGGCAATGGTGAGGTCTTTCAGCAGGGGCGGGAACTGCATCATGAAATGAGAAGCCAGAAGTTACGGCCTTCATCTTGAAAACGGCCAGTTTTCCACACAAAAAAAACACAATGCCTGTACATCGAACAGTGGCAGAAAACCTGGATCTATTATTTAGAGAATGTTCAGAATGGTTGCGTCGCACCTTCACACCAAGGTCGATCTCAGTGGCGCGGAGAATGACCATTTCCAGTTTCCGCAGCTTGCCCATTTGGAACGGGATACGTACATCTCGTGCAACCTGGCTCTTGCCCCAGTAGAAAAACTTCAGCTGGGTCAAGTTCTTGGTGCAGAATCCTTTTATATTTACATCATGAAGAACCACCGTTCGAATGTTCAGCATCTTCTCCAGTATCGTACACTGCAGAGCCTCCTTGCAATTTACGAGGGATAGCCCTTGAATCTGGCTCAGTTCCTGCACGTCTCCAGTCGCAGCGTAACAATCATGATTTGTTAGAGAATTTGGAAGAAGTGCACTAACAACGAGGCATCAGATTCGATTGAAAATGTAAACGTAACTTGAATGTTGTGCGTCAAATTAACTTGAAGTATTGAATTATAGCAAATTCTGAGTCCAAGGTGTGAAACCAATTACCGTGCCAGGAGTGTCCATCAAAAGCCGATCAGGGAGATGGGTTTGCTCTTCCGAGTACACACGATTACCCTGAGTATGCCTACACGCAATGGCATAGAGCAAGTCATGCATCATCACCATATCCGTCCTCCACGGCTGCTCAGAATACCTTGTCAGTTGAGCAATTCCAGAGAAGCTCTCTGTGTCTCTTACTTTCGCGTGGACGAGACCGAGGTCCATCAATGCATCGATCTGATGCTTTCCGACGATTCGCTCCACAGTTCTCCAGTCCCAGTACCGGCAGAATACAGCAATGTCCAAGAAAGCTTCCTTCTGAGCGGGATCTAGCTTCTCGTATATCACCTGTTTCAAGCGCAGGGCAAGTAGATCAACATGTTTGATTGATGAAAAGATCAATAAGCAGGCATGGGGTTTGGATTGAGCATCAATTCCAGCTTGAAGACTGACATTTAACTGTTCGAGCACCCGCTTAATCAACACTCACAATCGTTCTACTCGCCATCAACGACAACAAGGGATCAACTGAAGCGTGGGAATCAAAGAAAAGCATAGACGATCATGCAGTCGACAAGCAAGTCTGGTTTTTGTAAACGCAAATGATGCAGGGGAAATGATGCGAAATGATACCATCAGCTTTGCGAACATCTGATCCTCGGATGTGTCCATGTCCTCTTCCGCCTGCTTCATGCGGCTCACGAGCGTCTTCCAATTTTCCTCAGTTCGGTTAGCCGGATTGGCGAAATATGAGCCAACCACTTTCACGGCCATGGGAAGCCCCTCACAGAAAGGCAGGAATTGATCCGCCAGCTCGCCGTGTGTGGAGAAAGCTCTGCTCATTGAGGACAGTGACCTGACCTGTTCCGATGTGGCATACGATATGAACAGAGCCTTGGCGTGTTCCGTCGACATGTGTGGGAGCTTGTAAGGCAGGTAGTTGTACGCAGGAGCGGCGGTCCGACACAACTGATCCACTTTGCCGAGTATGGCCACCGACGAGCAAGTAACCAACAGGAGGCTCTGATTCGAAAGCACCTTCCCGAGGCTGTGAGGGAAAAGCTCGCCCACCATCCTCACATCGTGAAGGTTGTCGATCGCAATCCGGACCACTTTGTTCTGCAGTTTGAGCTTCTGAAGCTGAGAGAGAATTGCGTTACGTCCCTGAGCAGTGTTCACGAACTCTTTCTTTTCACCTCCGAGTTGTAATAACAAGGACGATTGCAGCCTCCGTAGATCCTCATTGAGCTCAACATACGCGAACAAACGCTTCTCAGATGCTTCTACTTTTGATACGATTTCGTTCAGCAACGTGGTTTTACCAATCCCTGACTGCCCATATATTCCTATCAGACAAACCCCGTCCTTCTTCATATATTCCGTAATCTGATTGATGTGTGGCTCCAATCCAACTATGGATCCCGGCGGTTGCTCCGGTCTTCTCATGATAATTCTGGGTGATCCTGACATTGGCAGCAAGGCACGATTCCCGCCAGCGGCCAAGGTTGCAAAATTCAGATTGTCCTGTAAACTTTTGAGCTCCTGTGTGGTCCGTTCAATCTGCTCCTTATAATAGGCATCTGATCGAGGACCAAAGCATCCACACCTGAAAGATCATTGATGCCAGTTTAGAGAGAAACGTGTGAGATCACAGTACTACGTAACTCCAGGATCAAAATCTAGAATTAGAAGATGCCTTCTGAAGATTTCAACTAAAAAGCTGATCAAAGAATGAACTCACTTCTGAGATTTTGATTCCGAATGCAGAACAACTGCACAACAGTAGATGAGTGTCCCAGCTGCTAGCTTGTAAATATCGCTGTCTGACTCCAAGTGTGATTTCAGATCATCCAGCTGCTCAAGTATACTTTCCGACTTTGATTTCAGTAGAGTCCACTTGTTCATCGCAACCAAGCTCTCTTCTTGACCTTGAGTGCAGTGAGAACTGAGGAATCCTGCAAGCGTGAAGGCCAGCGAAAACCAACTGATGTATCCAGTTTCTTTGAGAATGTTCCATTCCAAGCTTTCGAAAACTTCGCTGTGGTCCTTGAATTTGGACTCCGAAACCTGTATCATCCTAGAAGGTGAAAACCTCGACATAAAACTGATGACGAACATGGATTATGAATCATTCAGGACTGGTCGATTTTGAAACGAGAAGATGAGAGTGTTGTTTGCTACCTTCTTGTACAGCTCCTCGAGCCTACTACTTGAATCTTGAAGGATCTTCTTAATCTGGCGGAGTTCATCGGTGCTTATAGCTGAACATGGAAAAGCCGCCACTGCCGCGTCGAACTCTTTTCCAGCAGGGCTGTCCTGTGACAATCTCCGGCTGCTATTGGCGCCAACACCATTCAGAGTCTCTAAAAGAAGCCTAGGGGCAGTTCCTCTCGGACTCACCTGTGTTCCGTTCTTGGAAGAACTGACACTCGCAGGGGAGCTGAAGTCTAGTTGTTTTGAAGCACTGCTGTTATGTTTTGCACCTCTAGGGCTGATGTTGTTAGCACTGCCATTGCTGAAAGCAAGAGATAATCTCGGGCTATCATTGGACTTGCTAAGCGAGCCCCGAGGACTTTCAAACCTATCGAGTTTGTTTACTGATCTGGAACCAGACTTGGGACTGCGTGGAGACTTCTGATCACTCCCCAATTTTGTCGCCTCTGAAGGAGATTTCTGGTTACTCCCTATTGATTTCGTCTCTGAAGGGGATTTCTGGCTGCTCCCTAATACTTTCGCCTTTGAAGGGGATTTCTGATTACTTAGCACCCTTGCTCTCTCTGGAGGGCTCTGCTCTGTCTGCTTACCCATCTAATCGCACTTTCCCTTCGAAACCCGTATACTGATAAGCCAGAGATCGATGTCTAGGTAGCCGAATTGGTTCCTGGAGTCATCTTCACATAATCCTAATCGGTAGTACTATCGTTAACAACCCTGTATAATACTTGGAATGCCTCTGCTGACATTTACTGGTAAATGTGCTCAGCTGAACACTATATTCATCGATTGTAAGTGGACTTAGCTGCGTGTTTCAGAATGATTTTTAGAATATCTAGAACGATCCAAAGTACTACTCTTACAGGGCTTGACAGTCATGAGCACCCTGCTTGGAAAGGGTACAGTTAAGTCCGAATCTGCACTCAACAATGTCCGTAACGGACTTTAACACTACACGAGTCTAAGGCATGACATTCATTCCCCGCCACCAGAGTTGCACCTATCGGCTTTTATGCTTGGTATACAGTACAACCACCGTCTCACGAAAACATCTTCATGGAAACAAGGAAGAAATCCCATTCGCTGCATGCCTCCCACACTAGGCTCCTTCCAATAACCTCGATGTGAGAATAAAGAAAAATAGACCGAGCTCAAAGAGAACGCAACAGATCAATTTACCAGAAACCAGCGCACTATGGCCGCAGAGATGCTCCACTCACGACGCAAACAACGTCTTCTCCTTGGCGAAGACTGCCCATCTCAAGGGTCGACCGCCACGCCGAAGTAGCGCTCAGCCTGGAGACATGAAGCGAGAGTGTAAGCGCAAGAGCGACGGAGTGAAAAACTAGGCCTCTCGATCGCGGATGACTACAATGCCAGATCACCATAAAAGCACCACCGCTATGCCTCTCACAACATCCTCTCCGCGATTTCGACTACGCTAGAACAGGCTTACAACACAAACCATGACGTCGAAGCAGGAACACCACGCCATCGCCGCTCCCGGTCATGCACAGTTGTAGTAGAAGGAGAAGACCGCCGCTATGTCGTCGTTCTCTTGCTAGTTCTCTGCAGTGTTCATCAAAGCTTCGCAGCGGCTTCAGCTGCCTCCTTCACTGTTTGTTCTGTCCTTGCGTTCAGACGCCGACATTCATCCAAGAGGCATGACATTCATCCCTATTTTTCTGTCCACTTCGAGTTTCGTCCATCCGTCTTCATATCTCTTTTATGTCCAAGTCTTTTACATACGTATAATGGGCCACCGGTGGCTATAGTATTCTACATGTATGGTGTCGTATTTGAACATGGTCGATTGAAATGACCTCCAAATGAAAGATGTTAGTAAGAGAATCTTCAATCTGAAGGTGTAAGTCATGCTTAACTTTGATATGTATTTTTATATTCTACATGGTGAAATATGTGCCTATATACAGGGTTCTCGGCTCATGTATTACGGTCTGCAGGAGACCATATATACAATCGGGTATTTTACTCGGTAGAATATAAAAATATGTGTTGGAGTTTAGCACAACCAGTTCACCTTTGGATTGAAGATTCTTCAACTAACATCTTTCATTCGGAGGTCATTTCAATCAAATTTGAACCTTATCATGTTCAAATACGACACCATACATATAGAATACATGACCATTTTGCAACTTCTCCAACCGATGCAGTAGGTGCAATTGAATGATCTAAATTTGAAATGCCATGTATCAATATAGATTCAAACTTTTGTACCTATTGTGTACATCAGTTTTTATACCTTGTGTGTAAGATACGTAGAGAGCATCATGTTCCAACCCAAATGTGGCTTCTCAAAGCTTTAAGGGGTCAAGTTTTGGCCGGTTGGATTGCACTTTCAGCCAATATTTCAAACTTGCTGCAGAAACCACCATCGTCATTAAAGGGTTAAATTAGTGTACTTATATGGATACATCCATTTCTTGTACAATTCTCTGGCTTTCAAAATGATGGCGGAAGGACGACTATGAACGGATGATGGAAAATTTCTTCATTGATGTGCGAGTGTTTTGAGCCATATCATTGCGGTACGGAAGAGATGGATGAGAACATGCATCCTTTTTGCACTGGAAAGTGTGTACTGCCATGACCAGCTTGCAATGGGGGTGGATTTGTTCTGTCATTGTCATAAGTTGCAGCAATATTGAAGATCGTGTCCCTCGCATTCCTGTTATGGAGACTGTTGGAAATTCTAGAGTACTTGTGATTTTTGGATTGTGTTCTTTTACTCTGGTTTCGTATAACGTAAGGGGACTTCAGGTGATGGCGTATGATAGATTGATGTGAATGAACCAGGCTTTAATGTGTTGGATGATTAAATGAGTTTGCTACTTATTGTGTATGCATGCGGGCAGGGTTTTTGGTTTATTGTGTACGTCTAAAGGGAATCATTGATAGTGAGGCTACAGCTGAACTAACGCTGCTTTAAAAAGTACTTAACCCCTAAAGGACCAAGAAGCCCAAAATGGGCTTTTTGAAAGTTCGGTCAGGTTCCTATGGTGTCAATTTCCAACATTCTTCTTTGAAATTTTCACTATAGAAAGACATTACCAAGAGCTTAGTGGGACAACAATTTTTTCCTAAATTGGACATTTGATGAAAAAGTTATAGGGTTTTGAATTTGAAATGCGGTCGGCGGGCACCTCGGGCACCTCCAAAAACTTTTGATAGGACACTCTATTGAAAGTGAGATTTTCAGTACTTGCAAGTAATATTATTTCCCTTCATATTGTCAAAAAAAAATTCTTGTCTTTAGTGAAAAATAGCATACCAACCAAAGTCAAACATTTTCACACATTGTCACTCATTGTCGGGCAAGGTACCAAAAACACTTCTTCTTTTCCACATAAAACCTAGAGATCTTCATATTTTTCACTTTTTATTTTTTCAACGACAATATGTGGTGAAAACCTTCTTATTGACCGTTTGGATTATCATTCAAATACATACGTAGTTCACAAAAAAATAAAACGTGAAATGGCAATTTTTGAACTTCCACTCCTTGCACACTTGGTTTGAATATGCTACACCCCTTTTTTACCTCTAAAAATTGGTGTGTTGGGAAATAACATCATGCTTAAGACAATGGTAAAAGATTTAGACCTTGTACAATGCAAAAATTTGATACAAAGTGAAGTCAAAGTCAGCTGATCTACTCAACGCAGGGATGAAAATGAACCATTTTTTGACTTTAAACACTAAAATCTATCAATCCGTGCGGTGGATTGCAACCAAAATTTGATGGCATGTTT
Source organism: Bryoerythrophyllum caledonicum (assembly GCA_963971425.1). Lineage (NCBI taxonomy): Eukaryota > Viridiplantae > Streptophyta > Bryopsida > Pottiales > Pottiaceae > Bryoerythrophyllum > Bryoerythrophyllum caledonicum. Next base: position 12,434,248 of record OZ020516.1, read on the forward strand.
ATATGGAAGTCTATTTTAAGATCTTACGGTTGAAAATCCAAAATCCACTTTAAAATGTGACTTTCATGTCTCTTTTTGACAGTGGCAGTTTTGGACTGGTTTTAGAGCAAAATAGGTCGTGGTCCTTTAGGGGTTAATATGCTGCTGAATAATGTGCTGAAGTGATAACCACTCTTTTTTACTGTCAGGTGATGTATTTTAGGTACTGTGGGTTAAATTTATCTCTTACGGAAAGAGCATCTCCATCCGCTGGGGATTCTAGAATCAATTCAAGGAAAAGAATATGGGCCGATTGGGTTGCATTATTTGCAGTGACTTGGGTGACACGAGTGAGCCATATCATGTTCAAATCATTGGCAAGCATATGGTTGTCCATGACCCTTTGGAAAGAGCAAAATCGGTGAAGGTGCTAGCCTGGCAACATCATCATCCGAACTTGGTGACCTATATTCAGTGTCAAAAGCTCAATGGATAAACTTATGGTGCAAAGAATCTTACCTTGTGATCACATACCATATGTGCCGGTCCGTATCATGTGCGGAGATACTCATTTTTGCTTGACGCAAGCATTTGACACAATAGGCATGACATGTATTGAATCTCTTACCTTTGATAATTCACTATTCTAGTACTAAATGTTTAGTAATCATGCTCAAAAAGCGGAGAACTAAATACCTCTGCACAAATCCTCACCAATAAATTTACATTATTTTGTGTCAAATTTGGTTTACGTCATAGACATGCATGACAGTACAGTACAAGCCATGAAATAACCATGAAAATCTTGTACCTCAAACACACAGCACATAATTAGGAATTGAACCAAAAGCTGAAAGAGCTGCCAATCTGTACAAAATCCATCATGTCCAGGCCAGTGGACTTCACATTCTTCAGCTATCTGCCTTCTTTGTTGTTTGAAGAAATTGGTTTGTTTGTAAAATTGAGGCCTGCGTTGATTGAAAATTCTGGTAAAATCAAAGTATCATACCCTTGGAGGAACGGTTAGTGCCAAGATAGTTTACTTTTGATCTTCACACATTTCAACACCCTAAGAAATAAATTAGTATTTTGAACACTTACTATTTTGGGGATTATGAAGTCCAGAAAGTGTCTGTATATATAAAAGAAAACAATTAGACACCCATCCGATGGAGCTGACAAGGTATTGCAAGATAAGGCATAATACCGCCAATCAGTACATGATATATGGATAGGGTATGGAGACAAGCAAGGTTGTTCCGGAGTTCGCCAGTCCGTCCGACTATTCGTCTGATAAAGGTTGTTGTCCATCCGGTAAGGGTCAACGTTGGTTTGTGCGTGCTCGATCCTACCTATTGCGCGCCCGACCCTGTGGTGTACGCGCAGTATGCGCCCGATCCCTGTTGGATTGCGCCCGACCCTCTTAGCACGCACCCGACCCGGAATCCGTACGTGTCGAGCCTATTCTCGTACGTGCGCTTTTAGATCGTATGCACCCGCAAGCATCCGTGCCTTACTATGAACATGTGCTTTCCTCCATTTTACCCCCACTTCCTAGGCACTTTGGCCCACAACTGCCACTTGGCGGCTGCTTGCTTGGCACTTCTGGAAAGTGTTTCATGGTGTCTTTTGACACCCTTTAATTCTCTCCACCTCTTCACGCCAATTCAAACCATGGATTTTGTAGACCCTTCTACCACTTGCAAGACATCCAAAAGATGACAATGTGATACACGACAAGTACGCAACAAGCAAAAGAAGCGCCTTCATATATTGATTGGTCACGAGCTGAAGGCATTTTCTGGTTGAGAGGTTGTTCCAAAATCGTGGACATTTGCACAATGTGCAAAGTATATTAGACGGTGTCATGTGGGGCACATGTGGCCATACTTATGGTACTCACAATTGTGGGGATTAAAAAAGGCCAACTTAAATTTCTGCACCAATGCAGTCTTTAAGGAGCGTTGCATCTAAGCATGCCAGTATATCTATGACAAGGCCAAGGTGCGCCGCAACTCAGTAAATATATCTATTTTACGGATGGTTTACGCGGAGGTGGTACTTGGAGTACCGGTTGATTGGAGGACAATGGAAATTCAAATGAACTCCAAGATGGCGTTAGTCATTGGATTGACGATACCGCATGTGCAAAAGTTTTCGGGAGGTCTCGGAAAAAAAAACAAGCGAGGTTGAACTTCCGAATGACAAAGTCGAGTGGTCTGAGACTTCTAGCCATGACTCGGATACTGGATGTGATCCATGCGAGCGTAGGCATAAAGAGTTCTCCTTCAAATATGGCTTTGAGGAACAAGTTCAATAAAAGGACGGGTTGATTGCAATTTGGTTGTCTTAGAACTTTAATTGTGCTAGAAATGTATGGATGGCAATTTTGAAACGTTTTGGAAATAGAGCCTTTGGCAATTTTGTTACTGCCACTAAATATTGGAAATGAAATACACTACTTTAATTTTCTATTTGAATTCTCATATTGTGGTTGCATGATGCGGTGCTTGAAAGTTTGGACTTGACATATATGTTCATATTTCCTCTTTAAACTTTGAAGTTTTATAATTGTCTTCCCAAATACTTCTTTTTGAAATTGCCCCCCGGCAAGTGCGCCTGGCCCCCCAACTTGCGCATTAGTCCTCTACGCGCAAGGGCTCTAGCGTGCGCATGCGCCCTGTAGGCGCGAGACCCTAACCGTACGCGCTTATACGCTCCTGCACCACCACTATATAAAATCCATGTGGAATGTGCTTGTCTCCCCTAACATCCTTGGCTTTGTGTCTTGGAACTCCTTATTGGGCTCCTTGCATGAATCTACAAGTTTGTGAGTGACTTTTGGATCCACATTATTATATTAGCACACAAAATTCTATTACTTTTGGTGAATTGTTTTGGTACGTGAATTTACCAATTTTAGGTTGATATCATCCCAACAATGGCCTCAAATGAAGGAGTGGGCCTCCTGGTTCACATTTAACAAGAAGGATCAAGTGACATGTGTTCGGTGCAATCACACGTTTGCACACACATGTGGAAGGTGCATGTCACACTATGGATATCCACAATGAACAAAAACTTCGAGCACTAAGGCCCCAACAGTTGTAAAGGCCCGTTTTAAAAGATGCCGGAATATCATTCCTACTAGGATGACCGAGGCGGAGATTGTTGGCCTTCTTAGCGCACCAGCGACATGTTTCACAAAACCTTCTTCTAGCCAATCAATCCAACAAGGTCGTGCCTTCGAAACATGAAATGAGGAGAACACACAATCCACAAATCCTCTAAGCCAAGCAACATCATCAATGCCAAGATCTGTACGGCAACAAAGCTTTATAGAGGCTTACCAACTTGGAAAACAAAAAGAATTGGACGAATTATGGGCACAATTTTTTAATGAAGCAAACATTGCATTCAACGTGGTTAGACATCCTTCCTTTGTTGAGGCTACATAAGCAACGTCAATGGCGGGTTTTAATTCTACACCGCCATTGTACAATGCAATGAGGACAACACACATTGAGCCCCTTTAAAAAAAGTGAAAGAGCTTGTTGACAAGAAGACCCGTGTAGATATTGTCAAGTATGGGGCAACAATATGCTAGGATAGGTGGGACAATGTTATGCGTCGTCCTCTCATGTATGTCCAATGGATGATATCTTCTTTGGGTATAGACACCATGGGTATGAAGAAATCTAAGGCATATATAGGGGACCAATTGAAAGGTTTTGTTGAAAAGGTTGGACCATTCAATGTAGTCCAAGTGTGCACCAATAATGCAACAATCATGTTGGGGCAAATGAAGAAGGTCACCGAGGAGTACCCGCACATATATACACAAGGGTGTTGCGCACATATTTTGGACCTCCTCCTTGAGGATTTGGGGAAGGAAGACATATTTGCAGACCTTGTCTAAATGGCAAAAGAGCTTGCATTGTACATCCGGAATCACCATGTGCCCATGGCTCTTTTTTGCCGATTTTTGCCAAAATTGTCTCTTTCGTGGCCAGCACCAACAAGGTTTGCATACAATTACATTTAGATTCATCAACTCTTAGAAGTCAAGATTGCCCTTGAGGTGGTTGTGATAGACCCGGCATGGAATACCTATGTATCCACTCTTTTCAATAGGCAGAACGGGCACCGTGCCGATGCGAAAGCATCTCAGGTAAGGGCGACTATCCTAGATGAGACTTTCTCGCATCAGCGCCCTAACTTTGATTTTGTAGTTGCACTAGTACTAAAGGCATTGCAAACTTTGATGGACAAACCTCGGCAATGGGAATGGCTTGGATAACCATGAACAAGCTAAAGGAGCATGTGTTCAAGCTACGCAATGAGCCGTTCAACATGCTGCGAGAAATTGCAACTCGCCTTGAAGGATCATTTTTTGCCCGTTGGGAGAAGATGACAACATATCATCATTAGGCAAGGGTTGTATTAAATCCTTATCTAGCCATAACTTGCAAATTCAAAATGATGGTGAGGCCAAAAGAGCGCTAAATAAAGTTGTTTACAGGCTCTGTGATCCACTTGGAGTGTCCTTTGAGGAAGTCATGATTGTAATCACAGAGTATGAAAATTTGTGAGGCCCGTACTCACCATTGAAAGTTGAGGAGAATGAAAACAACAATTTGTAGCTCCACCAGCGGTACAATCGCGTGGAGGGGCAATCAATGCCTCAAATTGCAAAGCATATACTAGCACAAACCTGCTCGGCCTTGTCAGGTAAGCGTAACTAGAGCATGTATTCTTTTGTGCATAGTAAGAGCCAAAATCGTTTGGAAGTGAAGAAACCAGAAGATTTGGTTTACATCCACACAAATAGTTGATTGCTTCGAGAATGTGCTTGTCCAGACCCAGTTCGTTGGTACGACAAGAATGTGCATTTAGAGGAGTCTGACCCTAATGGACTTCGTTCAAACACGGAGGACGAGGGCATGGAATCTGATGATGGAGATTAAAGCTGGTTGGATGGCGATTAAGAAGACCTTGCCGGCAACAACAACCCCTTGTCTGGTGACAGCCCGCTTAGGGACAACTCAACAAACAATGAGGACGATGGAGATGCACTACATGACCATTTTCACAACATCCACAGTGCCTGTTGGATGCTTTTGCGTTTGAGGAGGTCAGCGCAGAAGCAATCCATAATATAGTAGAATTATCGGGTAAAAATTGTGCTTTAGAAGCTAGGGCAGACAAAGATGGATTGGCATTGAGGAGCAATCTTGATCGAGATGACAACATTCCAGAAAATCACTCTGTCAACTCTAAGGGCTCTAGCGCCAAGTCAAGCCCCTCTAGTGGCTATAGCCATGCTCCCAACGGTCATGGCATTGGCATTGTATCGCATGATGCATCTCCGAACGATTGAAACAAAGTGAGGAATGGTGGAAACAATAATGAATCACATGAGCCAATGGCCACCACAAAATCCATTGAAGTCGTAAAGAGCACTCAAATTGAACCTCAAGCAATAGAATTGGAGTTAGAGGAAGACATGCCAATTCAAAATTTGTTTCGGCAGCAACTTGCTCAAAGTATAGATTTGATTGGAAGAACTCTATAAGCTGTCTATAGAGGAAGAGCTCTTCAACCATAATCCGGCCATGCCTCCACCTTAGCGCACTTGGCCCAAACGGTGATGTAGAGCACATGATACTAACCCCACAACTTTCATCCGCAAGGATTGGATCATCTACTATGAGCAACCATTTAGGGACACGTAGAGGCAAGAGCAATGGTCTTCTCTCTTTTTTCATGGGACCCTGGCCAAGCAGATTCTCGGAAAGAGTCATTGGGGCCAAAGACAATCGCTCCAAAAACATGGATGGAGTAACAGGCAAGAGAAAGAATGGACAAGAAAAAGACTTGTGAACGCTCCATCAACTACTGGAGCCGAGCTACAATTGCAAAACTTAAATTCGGAGACAAAAGAGTATGTGGCGCCAATCCTGGAAAACCTGCGAGGAACTTCTCATCATTAAGCAATGATGCTGACAATGAGGATTGCAATTATGAGGTACTCAACGATTATACCGTGGTGCTTCACGGGCTCTCTATCCCCCAAAATGTCTGCCAATCAAATCGGAAGAGGAAATACAATGAAGATTCAGGAAACTCGGATGATTGAAAGATGTACAACACCAAAGTACTACAAGTAACAACTACAATTAGTGGTGTGGTGATTACATCATACAATAGTGCCATTGCTTAAATTGTGTATTTGGAGTTGAGAGTGCCCATTCACAAAAGCACCACATTGAAATAAATAATTTTAAGGCTAGGTTACCCCCATATTGTATTCTTTCTCTAATGTTGCACGTGAGCCATTTTGAGGCGTGCACGCCCCCTGCAAGCGCGCAGGCGGCCTTCATAAGCGCGCGCTCGGTCCCTAAGCGTGCACACCCGATAAGCAGGTGCGTGCGGCCTACAACGGAACGCGCCAGGTTGCAAATGTTGCACGCCCGGACCCTAACGGTACGCACCCAATTGTCAATGGTATGCACCCAACCGTCAATGGTACGCGCCAACCCTCAATGATACGCGCCCCACCCTCAATGGTACTAGGCCGGCTCTGAATGGTACGCGCTCGATCCCAAATGCTGCGCGTGCGGCCCAAAGGTGCGAGCCTGGCCCTATGACGTGACATGGAAAGTGGTATGACGTGTGAGCACACATGTTTTACCATGGGATAAGTTGTAAAGTCGATTTAGGGTTTGTAAAAAAAAATTACACGCAACTGTCTCTTTAAAAGTATTGTCCGTCTCATACGTCCATCCATCCGTTCACTATCTTTAGGCCCCTGTTCGTCTATGTAGACAACCCTTGAGACAAGGCATATGATCCGGATATGGTATTAGGACAGGGTATCAAAGCATGGTATTGAGAGAAGGTATATACCAACGTTTGTGGATTTTTAGACCAGATTCATCCTATCATAAATTCAGGATAAAGTATCAACCCTCTAGTGCCTACAAGACCCAAAATGGGACTCTGGAGGTGTTAAAATTCAATTTGCATGAAATCCATGAGAAATTAGGTTGTGAAATGTGAAGTTCATGTTTTTTCACACATTACATGAGCACTTTGCATAAATCAGATCATGATTTGGAGTTATAAAATTCATTCAAAAACTAAAAATACAACACAAAATACATCAAATACACTAAAATATAGTGCATACCATGCCGCATACTATGTTATATTTCATACACATGCAAAATGATTTTGGTCTTAAAATTTTAATTGAAACTTGTCTTTAAGATATTCTTCATTGTTTTGTGATTGTTGATCTCTCTCATCGCATACAAAACTTTTGTTTTGATTCATGTAAGTTTGGAACATTTTTGCATACAATTAAGTAGACAAAGGTAAAAAAGTCATCAATAATCATGACATATAAATGTTTTCCTCCCATATGATATGTCAATGCAAAGCTATCAACCTAGTGCACATGTGAACATCTTTTATTCAAAGTACAAAAATTCTTGCAAAAATCTATTGATGGATAAAGTAGTATACCGTCCAAAGTCCATAATTTTCATTATCAATATACGGTATCTTGAAACACTATAATCTAATCCATCAACCATTGGATGTTGTGCAAATTTTCCCCAAAGTTCAGGTTATGGTTTGAGTTCGATCCTGGAAGGTTGGATACTAAAATTAAGCATTTTATTTTCATCAAAGTAAGTTCAAAAAAATGAGCACACTTCTTGGTTTTGGAGAAACATGACCTAGACGCTAAAGGGTTCCTGGTTGAGCACTCTAATCTATTCCATCAAGTGTTGGATGTTGTGCAAATTTACCCCAAAGCTTAGATCATGGTTTGAGTTCAATTTTGTACGGTTGGACACTAAAATTAGGCATTATATTCTTATCAAAGCCAGTTCAAAGAAAAAAATCACCACACACCTTGGTTTTGGAGAAAAATGACCTAAGCACTAAAGGGTTAACCCCTAAAGGACCACGACCACTTTCGCTCTAAAACCAGTCCAAAACTATCACTGCCAAAAAGAGACATGAAAATCACATTTTAAAGCGAACTTCGGATTTTCAACCGTAAGATCTTTAAATAGACTTCATTATGAACCTGTCGTAAAATTTTGGTTGCAATCCACTGCACAGATTGATAGATTTTAGTGTTTGAAGTCAAAACAATGGTTCATTTTCTTCCTTGCGTTGAGTAGATTAGCAGACTTTGACTTCACTTTGTATCGAATTTTTGCATTGTACAGTACAAGGTCTAATCTTTTACCATTGTCTTAAGCATGATGTTATTTCCCAACACACCAATTTTTAGAGGTAAAAAAGGGGTGTAGCATATTAAAAACAAGTGTGCAAGGAGTGGAGGTTCAAAAATTGCCATTTCACGTTTTATTTTTTTGTGAACTACGTATGTATTCAAATGATAATCCAAACGGTTAATAAGAAGGTTTTCATCACATATTGTTGTTGAAAAAATAAAAAGTGAAAAATATGAAGATCTCTAGGTTTTATGTAGAAAAGATGAATTTTTTTTCCCCCGTTGCCCGAAAATGTCTGAAAATGTTTGACTTGGAATAAAATGCCTTCTTACACCAAAGTCAAGATTTTTTTTTGAAAATTTCCAAAAAGGAAATATTCTTTATATGTGTGAAAAATCTCAATGTCAATAGAAACTTTTGTCAAAAATTTTGGAGGTGCCCGGAGTCCCCACTTTTGGCTTTAAGTGGTACTAACTTTCAAACCACAAATCCAAAAAAATAAAAAATATATCTCCACGAAGCTCTTATCAGATCCTATCTTGAAAAAAAAAATCAACTAAAAAGGATTTTTTTTCGAATTGTAGGTACATGCCCAAAATCCAAAATGACCCCGGGGGGATGTTTGGTCCCTTAGGGGTTAAGATAGGGGTATCGGGATGTGGTATGCGCTCATGATATGGTATCTCGGAAAGGATAAATACCAACCTATGTGGATTCCCAGGCCAGATTCACAGATACCAAATACCTGAAAAATGACTGTTACAGTTGCCATAAATTTTGCAACTACCGTATCATGGTAAGAGCATCTCCACCCCAAGACGGAGAACCACCAAATTGGAGTTTTGTGAGGTCAAAAAGTTGCACCCATCACCTCAAAACGGGGAAACTTTATAAAAGTTTAGAAGTTTTGGTGCATGGCACACCAAAATCTCCTTGGATGGGGGGAGTGTGCCATTTTTTGATGTTGGTGACACACCCATACCCTCGCGACACTTGGCGCCATGTCATTGATGTCGACATGTGGCGCAGTGTCTTTGGTGGCGGGAGGTAAAAGGTCAAAGCATTATTTTGGGTAAATTTTTTTTGGAGCTTGGGGTGGAGCCAAGCAAGCACCAAACCCCTAACCACTCCTGGCGTGAAATTTTTTTTCCGTCCTAGCGTGGAAAATTCCACGCCAGGAGTGGAGATGCTCTAAGGATGAGCCGTCATAATACAGTCACTCATGCTTGTGGTACATACCAATAGTAGCTTGGTCCCTTTTCGGTATGGTACGATGTAGGCAAACTTAACTCAACAGGTGAGAATGATGAGAGCAAATTACTTTGCACAATGAAAATCTTAGTCATGCCAAAGCAAGGAGCTGAATCAGAGTACTTTGCAGTGGGCACGCGTAGAACCTCTGTGTGCGATGGCCACTAACTTATTTCATCGGGCTGCGGAAATAGAGCCAGAGTCAGTGGGCGGCATGGGGAGCTTCTACCGTACCTGAAGGCCAAGTTTGACCCCAAAATGAGAAAAAAACCAATTAAAAAAAAACATTCCAATATTCTGGAAATTGTTTTCCAGAATTTTATTTATGTGGATTTATTTTTTTGCTTAACCCCTAAAGGACTGTGACAATTTCACACATACAACACTTCAAGATTGTTGATTCTAGTGCAATGAGTAAGGAAGGAAACAAAACCTTACGTTTATGGTTTTGACCGTAGGATCACAATTGAGACCATTACGTTAAGGATGATATTAGTTCCCTTTACACCAATTTTTAGAGGTGAAAAAGGGGTGTAGCATATTCAAAACAAGTGTGCAAGGAGTGGAGGTTCAAAAATTGTCAACTCACGTTTTGTTTTTGTGAACTTAATATGTTTTAGAATGATAATCTAGATGGTCAATAAGAAGGTTCTCACCACATATTGTTGTTGAAAAAATAAAAAGTGAAAAATATGAAGATCTCTAGGTTTTATGTAGAAAAGATGAAGTTTTTCCCCCCGGCTACTTGAAATGTGTAAAAATGTTTGACTTAAGTTCGAATGTTTTTTTACACTATAGACAAGAATTTTTTTGACATCTTCAAAGAAGGTAATAATCTCTATATGTATGAAGAATCTCAATGTCAATAGAAACTTCTAGCAAAATTTTGGAGTTGCTTGGAGTCCCCATTTCCAACTTTAAGTGGTACTAACTTTCAAACCATGAATTCAAAAAAAAAAAAACCAAAAAAAAAACTCCACAAAGCTCTTGTCAAGGACAACCTAGTATTAAAAAATTCCAAAAATAAGTTTTTTTTTGAATTTTTAGGAACCTACCCAAAAATCAAAATCGTCTTCCAAGAGACACTTGGTCCTTTAGGGGTTAATCTATTTTTTGACTTAATTAATTATTCAACGCTAAACTTTTTTTACATCTTTTATATTCTACAAGATAAAATACGTGCCTCTATACACGGTTCTTGATTGCCGTTTAAGGTGTAAACCATGTTATTTACAATCGCCCTTCATTTTAGGGCAAAAATATAACTTCATGCTATAGAACTTGTCATTTTAGGTTACAAAACATAAGCCATATACTTTTAGCTATATATTTGCTATGAAGTGAAGGGTGGTTCTACATAATACGGTTCATTATCACGTGGTGATTTCACAACAATCAATCATAGTTGCACCAGTTCTAAAAAAATCGGTAGTTTACATATATGTTCATTTGACATTTAGTAGCTGCATAAACCTTCTCATTTGTCATGGTGGCAAATCTAGAAAACATTTGCAATTATTGTTATGATAAGGGGATCTGCTAAAAAGCTGAAAAGAAGAGAAGGAAAATACAAATGGGAAACAATGATTAGTCTCTACAGAGAATGAATTTTCACTTCTTAAAAGCATACAAATCATTAAAACTGACCTCAAATGGCTTTCAAAAGGAACATATCACCCCTAATGAATTTGTTCTATTTATTTTCTAAACTCACTCAATGATTTTCTAATTTTTTTCATAATGGAAAATCTATTTTGGACAATTTATTGTGGTGCTAGAATATACTATCATGTGAGGAGGTCCTCTGGACGTAGACTTAATGGTGGAGTAACCAAACTTTTTATTCATGCCGGCCTCCTTTGGAGACCAAAATTCTTCATGTAAGGAAGGATATGGAATAATGTCACAACTACAGAACTTCATTGAGGTCCAAATAACAAAACTAACACAACACCATATTAAGGTTGCCATCCTTGAGACAAAAACATTACTTCAAGAAAGTTCACCCATCAAATTACGGTTTTTTCAAATTTCATCTTTAGCATAGAAATAGAAAAACAGTACTAGAAAAAAAAAATACTCTAATTTGGCCCATACAATTCCCCAATTTAAAAATAAAATAAAATTACAGAATTATTTCCTCGTAAACCTGCTATGTTGCATCTAGCCCTTCAAATGGATTGATTTCAATGAACATGTCATGGCTCTTTCATGTCATATCTTTTGATTGGGTGTTATTTTCTCTCTTGGAATTTTCAACATGGTTCATATGTACTTTGTGGTCGTGAAAATGAGGCCCATAAGTGAGCTAGGAATCCAAACAATTAGATGCCGCACATGGCCCACTCTACAAAGAACCATGAAATGATGGACGTGGAGCTCTATCCCCACAAAAATAAGTCTCACAAAATGCTTGAGTTGTGGGCTCCCCCATATTCACTACTATACTGTAAAGTTGTTCACTTCAGAAAAAATTGGGCTTATACAGTTCTACAACTACTACACTAAATATTGCATTTAGTGTACTGACCCTGGTACACTATTTGTGGATAAGTTGGCAATTACACTAAATATTGCATTTAGTGTAGTAAACACGAAATAAAATATTTGCAAGAAAGAGATTGAAAAATAAAACTGCGGTTTGAAAGGAATGAGAATATTTTTTATTCAATTAAGGTATGGCGGTTGGTTGGCAGTTGATTGGGGGTATCTTTTTAGTTCATTTTATTTTTATTGGCACAAGAAAGTTGATTGGGAGTATCATGAGTGTCATGGTCGGCTAACACTATTTGTCAACTTCTTTGCAATTAGTGTACTAGGGTAAGTACACAATCCGAGTCACTACACTAAATGCAATATTTTATGTAGTGTTTAGCCACCAGTGTCATTAATGTGAGCTCCAATCAACCACCCACTAGCCGCCTAGAATCTTCTCTACTGTTGATACACTAAATGTGCACAAGTAAAAACTATATATATATTCCAATCTTTAGTGGAATTCACAAATACTATAGTAGTTGGCATTTAGTGTAGTATTCTGTCACTACACTAATTGAATAGTTTGCATTAGTGAACGTATTCATATTTAATGTTTACTACACTAAATGCAATATTTTGTGTACTGTAGGTGAACCTCATGTTTGGCTCTAATTAATCCTTAAACCGACTGATAAAGCCTCACCAGAGAAAGATGAACTGATCTCATTCCCTTGATTCTAATCATGTCAATAAGGATTTTTTAAATTAATGATGCAAACCAAGATAGAGCTCCTAGACATTAGCTCATAGCAAAGGAGCCCTTTCAAAGAAGGGGGGAGCTTCTACCCATAATGAAATTATTCATAAAGTCTTACCAAAAATTATTATTATTATTTTCTTTCATATTTAAAGATTTTTCCGGTGGAATGTAAAAGAAAAACATTGAAAAATGTATGCAGAGTGTGAAAATAGCCCCATATGTATAACTTCATGGTACCATAAACTGGATAAGGACATTACAAGTGAGAATGCAGAACCTTATCAGGACAAGAGCTCTGAGTCTTCTCAAATTTTCTGGTGTCCTGAAGTATGATACTACAGTAACGACAGAGCATCTTCGTCACTAGTATGACTTGCGGATAAAAACAGAGATGAACTATGACGTAAAGTGTTCACTTACATGTCTCACCCTGGAGTGCAAATCTCATCCCTCCAGGCTCCACCATATTTGCCATGAGCACAAACCCCATGAGTACAAGTGAATTCTTCTTACTCTTATTTCGACACTATTTGGTGGTGTCCATAAAAGTGCTGCACATACCGTAGTGTGTATAAAACCCAACCATTTGTTCAACTTCTTCAATCAGTCAGCTTGCATTGGTAATCTGAACTGACCTCAAATATTCATGTCTATACATGATACTTAGTTGCAATGTATGCAGCACAAATTTGAGTGCCACTTGAAGTGAACAAATGCGAATCCAGGCTGTGGCAATGTGGCAGATATCAAAATTGAACCATTTGGCCAAATACACAAAAGCCACTCCATGCTTCAGAGTCTTCTAATTGCAATTTTTCTACACCTCAGAGCAATCAATTCGATATAAGAGTCCAGTAACAATGGAAACATCTTCAAACTCAAGTTACTAAAACTAACCAAGTGAAGTAAAATAAATCCCAATGCGAAAAAAATATTTAAAATCAGGGGTATCGGGAGAATCGAACTCCCGACCTCTTGCACCCTAAGCAAGAATCATACCACTAGACCAGATACCCGCTGATACCACGGTCACGACCCGGAGCTGCACGGGGCGTCACTTGGAGTTATCTGTACGACTGCTCCACTGTTGGTGACTGGGTGCGGCAGGTCTAACTATACAGGTTTTTTCCAAACACTCACACTTGGTTCGTTTAAATGTACATGTGGGGTACAACATTGTCTTTCAATCCGTATGGTCAAAAATCACATCATCCCACATAAGATCCTGTGGTTACATTCTCAGAAAGTTCATATTGGTAGTTTTTAACCCTTTAAGGACACCATCTGCGACCATAGGTGGGAGACGCTACAAGCGGATACATTTCATTGCGACTATCCACTACATCATTTATTCGGTGTGTGCATTTCATTGTGAGAAACGTCACTGTAGTTTGCCCATCCAACTCCAGCACACATCCTCACTGCATTCTTTGGAAGTGATGTAAGGAACTTAAATCAGGTCGCGCACGAAACAGAGATGAAGTATTAGTCCACCAATTTGCAAATTCCTCCAAAAGTGACCACCGGTGGGCCTCTCGTCCTTGGGTTAATCAACGGAGTAGAGATTCCTCTAACAAATGCCTTGGTTCTTGAGGGATTAAGTGAGTGGGTGGTGAGGGAGACGCATTCTCGTTCTCAAGGAACTGTGAAGTTATGTTAGGAGTGTATGTTGAAAGCAGGGCTGGTTGAGCGGACAGCAACCACAGCACAAGCTGAGAGCCGCATTTCTCCACCACGCACAATCCGAGATTGCTGCCTCGAACTGAAAAAATTGCATGCTTGAATTGAGGTAGCAGCTTACTTCGAAAACAATAAGTAATCAATGTAACGCTAGCTCTAGAAGAGAGAACTTCGAGTATCATATATCACATCATGATGAGCTTATAAATTTTCCCAAACTTTTAACGTCGCACCGAACGGGAAAAGATATCGAGATCATGGATTGCAGGTTTCGGGCTGGTCTGGAAGACATGTTTTGGACTTCAAGCTGTCGTGAGCCGGGTAAAAACCCGGCATTTCATACTGAAGCATGCACATGTTCGGCTTCCCTCTGATATGCTTCGATCTGAGCAACGATGGGTACGCACTGAGGATTCCATAGATGGAATCTGCTCCAAGTTCCATGACCCACAAGCGAGAAGGGGAATGAAAAACCACATTGATCACTGGAAAGGCAACACGTGATCGACCGGAGGAAGTTTGGACGCGAACATCATCGAACAAGTCTCGGCCTGCACATCTCTTATTGATTCACGGAGAGCTCACTTCTCTACCCCGACGAAAGACCGGACCAGGTGCTAATGCGTGCCGTTGTAATGGACGGCCACGCTCTGCGAATTGTCTAAACAGTCTGAAAGAATCATCAAACCTCCATCCAAATGATCTACTCTACAAGGTGTTGTGCGCGCATTCCGGCGGCGGGGTGGGGTACCGCTTGCGGTCGTCGCAGTAGTTGTACACCACCTGGTTCGCCCTCACGACGCGCATCTGCCGGATGCGGCCCATGCCCAGCGGCTGCGCCGCCGCGAACGCGCTCTTCTGGCACGCCGCCACGCCGTTCCGGTCGCCGGGGCGAACCGCGCATCCGTTGAGGCGGAATTTCTGGTACGTCGCCACGAACGGCGCCGCGGCCCAGTTCACGGGCACCCGCCCGCCCTGCGTCGCCCACGAGCTGCCGTCCCACATGCTCAGCGACACCCCCATGGCCTTGCTGTTCGGGTAGGGCAGCCCGGCCACGTTCCTGAACATGCGCACGGGCGTCTTGTCCACGAAGAACACCACCACGTCGCGGTTCCACTGGAAGTTGTAGTAGTGGAAGGCCGCGGACGGGTCGAAGCCCAGGTAGATCTGCTGCTCGCGCCCGCCCACGCCGTCCACGAACACGTTCGTGTGCAGCAGGAACGGGTGGCCGCTCTGGTTGCCCAGGAACTCGAAGTCGAACTCGTGGTGCTTGGGCCCCGCCGACGCCATGTAGAACGTGGTCACCGTGCCCGACGAGTCGTTGGCGGGGAGCTTGATCCACGCGCCGAACCCGCCGAACAGGTAGCTCGCCTTCGACCCCGCGCCCGCCGCCGACAGCGCGTCCAGCTGGAGCTGCATTGTGCGCCCGTCCGGCGAGTAGCGCACGTTCTTGGTCCACGCGTTGAAGCTCCCCGCGAGCCCCCGCACCTGGGCGCCATGGCCGCCCGCCACCATGCAGCTCATGCACAACACCGCCAGCACCATCCACACGGAAGTTCTCGCGTTCCACCCCATTGATCACTTCAAGCGATTTCAAGGGCGCTCGAAGCCACCACTGCCGATCGATCAGCCCTTCCCCTGAAGCAGGCGCTGCTGCTCAGATCGACGGTAAACGAGTTGTTCCTACACCTAGATTCCGACACCTGCACCTACACTAGCTGCAACTCAAACTTCCCGAACGCTGCTGCTAGGCGTGTGTTGCTTCAGAAGAGAATGGTTTACTGCAGAGATGCCACGCTGAATATGAGTTTGGAGAGTCTAACTTGGTACTGATCACGATGATCCGGGGAGCCTGTCTGGGTAGTCGCTGGAGATTAGGTTGTGACTCCGTGAGAGAAGAGGAGGATATTTGAACCCAGGGCTGCATTGGCCAGTTGCAGCGTTGATCCGGGGACGCGGAGGACGCGCCGTCGCAGCTGTCACGAACGAACACGGTGTGGAACGTTACGGTGGGCTGGCAGTGGAGATGAGCTCCAGCGTGAGGTTGGCAACAGGTGCCAGCTGTGCGACCGGGAGTTCATGTTCGTCAATGTCGCTGTACTTAGTGGTGGATCCATCCCGGAAAACCAAGGGGTAGGGACGCAGCTGCCACTCCAATCAGTAATATGTTGTGATCAGAGTGAGGTAAGTTTTAGTGTTACTTCAGCACGTCACTTGTAGGGAAAGCCACTTGATAGTTAAACGATCCTGCAGTTTGAAACTTCCAGTGCGCAGCAGGTCGCTGCTCATGATCAAATGTGAAATGGGTCAAATGTGTTATTGTCACTTGTAGTGTACTTTAGGTTCGGTGTATATCCATGTTCCTGTGCTGATCATGTCGGGAATCTGGCATGTTACGCAATCGCTGCCAGATATCTCGTCTGACATATCAGAACGCGGTTTTCACAGTCTGCAGACTCGTCCATTCAGAGGGCGCACATTAGTCGTCTTGTTGCAGAACCATTGATGGCTCTTGTGGCGCATCAAGTCTCGCGACGTGATCTTTGCAAGATTGCGCGGACGCAGTAGGTCCTCCAGCCAGCGCTACCTCATGAATGTGCGAAGCAGGTTCAGGAATCATTGATTTCAGCTTCAGGGTATGTGTCTGATCTTGCTCTCTCTTTAGAAATGTTGCAGGGGTCACAAAGTGATACAACAACCTGAGGTGGCTTAATCGTCACCGCGGCATCAAATCTCGAGGTGTCAGCCGATGCACACCTGACTGACGTGAGTTATGTAACGAGATTCATTAGTGCACTGAACGCGGAGTTTTGAAGATAACTGGCAGGCATCAAATATTTTCTAAGTGGTATTAATTCATTGCATTTCCCAATTGATTTCCACTCCATCGCATTAAAGGCGCGGATATCCTGAAAGTGCCCATGGTGGGTAAAAGTAAATACTCCAATCTGAAAATCACTCCAAATGAAAGGAATGTATATACCAGGACTGGTTTTAATCTCTTACGATGCAAACCACATTAGATGATAGACGACAAAACAGTGTGGACCTCATAAATAGTGTGGAACGCAACAGCAGTTTGGGTTCATCAAACAAGCTGCTTGCCAGAGAACCACCAACAACCGAAAGGAACACAGAATATACTGTAGGTGTAGCATTTTACCATCACCATACACAAACAACCTTCCGCAGCAAATGCCTCCAACAAGTATACCTCCATCAAAAGAAACACTTCTGCTTCACTTTCTTTTCTCTAAGTATGTGATAGCAATCGATAAGACTTACATCCTGCCCCCCACATGAAGTAACATGCATTGAACTGCCTCGGTCCCAACATGGACTCCACAGGATCATGGATATACACCAAACCTAAAGTACACTACAAGTGACAATAACACATTTGACCCAATTCACATTGCTCATGAGCAGCGACCTGATGCGCACTGGAAGTTTTAAAGTGCAGGAACGTTAAACTATCAAGTGGCTTTCCCTACAAGCGACGTGTTGAAGTAACACTAAAACTTACCTCACTCTTATCACAACATATCACTGATTGGAGTGCCAGCTGCGTCCCTACCCCTTGGTTTTCCGGGATGGATCCACCACTAAGTACAGCGACATTGACGTAACACGAACTCCCGGTCGCACAGCTGGCACCTTTTGCCAAGCTCACGCTGGAGCTCATCTCCACTGTCAGCCCACCGTAACGTTCCATACCGTGTTCGTTCGTGACAGCTGCGACGGCGCGTCCTCCGCGTCCCCGGATCAACGCTGCAACTAGCCAGTGCAGCCCTGGGTTCAAATATCCTCCTCTTCTCTCACGGATTCACAACCTAATCTTCAGCGACTACCCAGACAGGCTCCCCGGATTCATCGTGATCAGTACCAAGTTAGACTCTCCAAACTCATATTCAGCGTGGCATCTCTGCAGTTAACCATTCTCTCCTGAAGCACCACACGCCCAGCAGCAGCGTTCGGGAACTTTGAGTTGCAGCTAGTGTAGGTGCAGGTGTCGGAACGGTGACTTGGTTTGTCTCCTGACCATCGGCGCTTGCCGGCGGCGATATATCCAAGTTGTGAAGGGCTCATTTGGTAGTGAATGCATCGCGTCGCAGGCACCTGTAGTTGAAGCTGTAGGCGCAGGTGTTCAAGGAACAACTCGTATACCGTCGATCTGAGCAGCAGCGCCTGCTTCAGGGGAAGGGCTGATCGATCGGCAGTGGTGGCTTCGAGCGCCCTTGAAATCGCAAGTGATCAATGGGGTGGAACGCGAGAACTTCCGTGTGGATGGTGCTGGCGGTGTTGTGCATGAGCTGCATGGCGGCGGGCGGCCATGGCGCCCAGGTGCGGGGGCTCGCGGGGAGCTTCAACGCGTGGACCAAGAACGTGCGCTACTCGCCGGACGGGCGCACAATGCAGCTCCAGCTGGACGCGCTGTCGGCGGCGGGCGCGGGGTCGAAGGCGAGCTACCTGTTCGGCGGGTTCGGCGCGTGGATCAAGCTCCCCGCCAACGACTCGTCGGGCACGGTGACCACGTTCTACATGGCGTCGGCGGGGCCCAAGCACCACGAGTTCGACTTCGAGTTCCTGGGCAACCAGAGCGGCCACCCGTTCCTGCTGCACACGAACGTGTTCGTGGACGGCGTGGGCGGGCGCGAGCAGCAGATCTACCTGGGCTTCGACCCGTCCGCGGCCTTCCACTACTACAACTTCCAGTGGAACCGCGACGTGGTGGTGTTCTTCGTGGACAAGACGCCCGTGCGCATGTTCAGGAACGTGGCCGGGCTGCCCTACCCGAACAGCAAGGCCATGGGGGTGTCGCTGAGCATGTGGGACGGCAGCTCGTGGGCGACGCAGGGCGGGCGGGTGCCCGTGAACTGGGCCGCGGCGCCGTTCGTGGCGACGTACCAGAACTTCCGCCTCAACGGATGCGCGGTGCGACCCGGCGACCGGAACGGCGTGGCGGCGTGCCAGAAGAGCGCGTTCGCGGCGGCGCAGCCGCTGGGCATGGGCCGCATCCGGCAGATGCGCGTCGTGAGGGCGAACCAGGTGGTGTACAACTACTGCGACGACCGCAAGCGGTACCCCACCCCGCCGCCGGAATGCGCGCACAACACGTTGTAGAGTAGATCATTTGATAATTCTTTCAGATTGTAGGCAACGTAGCCGTCCATTACAACGGCACGCATTAGCACCTGGTCTGTTCTTTCGTTGGAGTAGACAAGTGAGCTCTCCGTGAATCAATAAGAGATGTGCAGGCCGAGGTTTTTTATTCTTTTTCTCGCTGGTGGATCATGGAACTTGGAGCAGATTCCTTCTATGGAACCTCAGTGTTGCTCAGTGGCATCGCTTGAAATGAAGTGAGTTCTTTGAGAATCATGTACTCCGAAGTAGATATTAATTTTATGGTTTCGTCAGATGTGCATTTGCTCGCTCGATATAAATGCTCCTCAAACTCCACTTTAATCATACAAATACTTGAACTTCAACTCACAGCCTGCAAATCCTAAATACCTCACCAAGATCAAACTATTCAATTGCAGTTTGAAGCGCACAACGCTCGATGTTCCATATCACTACAGAATCTGTTCTCCCATGTGTCACAAAATACAATGAAGTGCCATCAGTGGTTTCAAGATACAGAATCAAAGCATAGCTACCAAAAGAACTCTAATGCTAGAGACCATGACTACAAACTCAGGAATGCGCATAGTGTCAGAACTCATCAGGTGTTGTAGGGGCACTCTTCCGGCATTCCTTCCGGGAACCGCTTCACATCGGTGCAGTAATCGTAGACAAGGTGCTTCTTCCGATGCTTCTGCAGCTGCTTGACCTGGTTCTCGGTGAGCGCTTCCTGCGCCAGGAACCAGTACTTCCCCGCGTCGCTACAAGGGGAGAGATCCACTCCTGGGTCGCAGCCTGAGGTGGCGGGGCAGGCCGCGCAGCCGTCGACGCCGCTGAAGCCCTCGTACTGCGCCACGAAGGGCGCGAAGGCGAAGTCAAGGCGCGCGCGCCCGCCCTGAGTCGCCCAGTCGCTGCCGTCCCAGATGCTACTCTGGACGGCCATGGGCCGGGAGGCGGGGAAAGGCACGCCCGTGAGGCGCATCGTGTTGTGGAACACGCGGATCACCTTGTCGTCCACAAACCATCTGAAGAGTAGTTCGGTGTTTGCATATGATTAAACCAACTGGGTTTTATCCACCTAACTGTGAATCACTCGCGGCATTTTAACGACTGGCGCTTCCATCGAGAGCACGTGAAGCGATCACCCAACAAGAACGGAACTTGAAAAACAATACTAGATAGTTATATTGCGCATTTCATGTGGCGACGTTGATTTATAATCGCTGATGCTCAAGCGAGAGCGGTGATTGCAGAAAAAGGACTTGGGATGGAATACTCACATGATGAGGTGTTGGTTCCACAGGAGCGAATACTTGTGGAAGCCGGCCGCGGGGTCGAAGGAGAGGTAGTGGTGCTGCTCCCTGTCGCCCTTTCCATTCAAGTAGACGTTTGTTTGCAGTGTGATTGGGTTCCCGCTCGTGTTGCCCAGGAACTCGAAGTCGATCTCGTCGTGCCTGTCTGACTCCTTCGGTTTCGTCTCCGGAGAAGAAAACTGCCAGAAAACACCAGAGCTCCCATCAATTCCACACAAATTAGTCTCTTCTTACCTCCTGCAAATCAAAACCATAAACCCTGATTCTTTCACGTATGCACGCATTCGTTTTAAATTTTGTGCACGTTGAATTACTGATCAGTCTTTGTGCATACGTAATAGGATGCAACGACACCAGCTGATTCCTTGGGAATCAGCTTGATGTCCATGCTGAAGTATCCGAACAGAAACCGGTACTTGGACTGGAAGTGGCCAACTGCACACACACGACAATCGAATCTGAAGATTACGAAGAATATTAACAGGTAATCAATCAAATCTGAAAACTGATCTTAACACAAAGAGGATTACATGAGTTCATGTTCATTCACAATATGATTCTATAATCAGTGCCTACACAGAAATTAAGAGTCTGCAGATTTCTGGACTCACATGATTGGTTGACGCTGGTGATTCTGAGGTCGGCGTGCATCCCATCGCTGCGAACCACCAAGCCACCATTGGGCATGGGAGTGTAGAGGTTCATGTAATTTCTGTCCCACGGCACCGAAGAAGCTTTTGGAGCCCTACATGTGGGAAGCTGGATGATGCCATAATCGTCCTCTGCATTGCACTGACCATGGTCTGCTGCTGCTTGAAATAAAGCGAAGTGACAACTTGCCAGCATCAGGAACAGAAGATTCCTCATGGCTAACTCTCTACGAATGTGGCTGCCGAGATTGACACTGAAAATTTGGAGCTGCGAAGCTGATTTATCTCACATCGGTCATGTTTGTTGTGTAAGTTAAGGCAACATTCCAAGTCGGCTAAGTAGGACCAGGCCCATTGGAAACAAAGTGATGAAGTTGAGTAGTGAATGGGCAACGAATTCCCTCTTCCCTTGTTTTTCTTCAAGATGAGGACATCCCGGAAACTCTTCTCTGCTATTTGGTCCCCTCATCAGCTGGAAACCACCACAGGTACACAGCAAGTTGCATCCAATTATTTGCAAAATCTTCGTACCATTTCACTGCGACGATCTGACAGTCGAGAGAATAATACATTTGTTGCTTGAGGGCAGCTCACCGTCACAAGCTTATAGACCAGGAAGGAAGACGTCAGAGTCTCAAGAAATAAGCCAAGTGAGAGCAGTTGAGCCTCCCCACTTCGAGACTTGCTCCTGTTGCAAGTAACGGTGACATTCAGAGCCTTAGGATCCCCGTCAAGCCTGACCCAGCGCTGCTGCCAAAATAACCATCACTTTGCTGAATCTTAACTCATGCATCCATTTCCCCGAGTTCTTTATTCACTGGTGATGTACTTGGAAACCTATGTTGCTTCAAAACAGGACCTCAGATGTCCATGACGAAGACTGGCATCTGAAGGTAAAGATGTGACCATCGTAACTTCAAACTCAGCATGACTAGGTCGTAGCGTTTAGGACAATTCTAGTGGTACAATGTACACTGAAATGGCACCTGATCTACAATAGCAAAAAAGAGTAGAGGAGAAGCATAAACAAGAACCTGGATAAATCCTTAACAAAGGCGAGAAACAAATCAGTTTTGTTTAGTGCCTCCGCTTTTCCTCTTCTTTGGCTTTTTTTTACCGGAAGAAAGGAAGTTCAGAGGCGCACCCTCAGATGGATTTACCGCCCCAGTTTCCAACTTTGAATCCCCTAGCACTGGTTCTGCTTCCGTACCCTCTACTGAGCATTTCTCTTCGGTGGAGTCCATGTCTGCTACTCTGGGAAAGATGGGCCCAAGTGGGCGAGCTTCCTCTGCATTGTAAGCTGAAGACTGGTTGGCGTACACTGCGGCTGCAGCAATTTGGCCAGAAATCTGACGTTGGAGAGGTGCTGGAACCACTTTCGAGGACATCCGTTGAGATGGAACGCCTACACTGAGGACAGCCTTGGCAGCTGCATCAAACTCCACCAGCGCATCTGAATCTGTGGAAAAGACAGGCCGATGTAAAAGCGACTCAGTGAATGGCATTGGAAAACAACTAACAAAAATACATGTTTGTATCAATAAATCGTAGGTAAAGTCATTTAAAATTCTCATTCAGAGTTTTATCTGTGAATGTTTTGTATCAAATGGAAAACATTCTTACAAGTGTCCTGCACGGCTTCAACAAACGGGCATAGCGTCCTCTGCCCTAGCCGAATGAGAACCATAACTCGGAGGGTTTTACATACCAAGAGGAAAAAGGGAGCTCCTAGCGCCTGGCGCTCCTTTCAGTGGAGTAAGTTTTGTATCGTCTCCCCTGAAGCCCAAGTAACTCAGCACAATATTAGCCACATATCAAGAAAACAACCAAGTTGACTGCTGCAAAACTATCTTCGCAAATCATAAAACAGACGTGGGATTGAGAAGAGACCATTATTACCATGCAGATTCACCTCCACCAAAAAAGTCCCTCCCTCCTTTCATCGGCTTCTCAGAGGTAGTTTTCATCTCGTTCGATTCCAATGGGCTTGAGTCCGACATGCGTCCAACCTTGATGCCCTTGTCCGTATCCATGGCCTGCTCAAGATCTGTAGAGTCTGAAACGATTGGAGCCTCTGCAGCCTCTGAAGCCTCTTCCATCTCCACTTCTTTCTCTTGAACAAGGTTCGGAACAGAGGAAGCTGTCTCTATTTGGGATGGCAAGGTGCGGTGTCGTCTGATTTTCCGCTGTGCTCGCTCTATATCATGGACTTCCACCTAGCAAACTCAATTTGCTGAGTGTTAAGCTTACCAGGAGAAGCTACACTGACGAAATAGATAAATTCAGGAAAAACGATGACAAGAGTCCAAGTGTAGTAGAATACCGCTTTCTTCAGAGTTTCAGTAATTGACTGTGCTTTAGCTGATGCAATACGGATACATCTCATAAGTTCACTGGCAGTTACACCAACGCCTCCTCCCTTCTGGACGGCGCAAATTTCTCCTTGGGAATTCACTGTAATTGTTATTCTGCCACCCATAACCTCCTCTTCTTTAAGATTCGGATCCAGCACCTGCAACACCAATACATGTTAGACCAATCATACAAAAAGTTATCACAGATGAAAGTCCATAACAAGGGCACAAATAGCGTCTTAAAATAACTCTACCTATCAAGTGCCCTTACTTACTAGAAAGTTCCCATCACCAAAGAATGCAAATGTCACAGCAATGGGAAGATGGTGAATAATCAAACCCACAGGCTCCCGAACCTATGACAATCAACAAACAGCAGTTAGCGCTAATCACAATAATGCATCAAGAATGAAATAAGTCATTACTCAAATAGTCACTTCTTTCTCTTACAGGAAATTCAGGTCAACAGCCGCATGTCTAGCAAATACAATGTAGTGGTATGCATGGAAAAAACGAAGGTGTGGTCACCTCAGGAGGGTGCACAATAATCTGTTGGCCATCCTCGCCTCCCACAGTGCACTCTGGCCTTCTGTAAGATAAAAGCGCTGCCAGTGCTGCAAGGTTCGCAGCATCCACAAGATTCCTGGAAACAAATCGAAACCCTTACGTCATTGATTCTAGTCTCAGCCCTGATGAGGCCACTGATAACTGTGATGAAAACATGATGAGTTGTAATGTTTACCCGTAATTATCTAGAATGTGGATATCCACACGAATGGCCCAAACCGATCGCCCTGACAAAATGCACAGCGACTCCGTATCCACAGCCCTGCTCTCCCTGCCTTTCCAAGTCCCGAGTTAAGCTTATGAAATGAAAGAACTGCAATTGAATAATCAATCCAAAGCAAAATTACAACAGCTTCATTTTGATTAAGAAAAGTTGGAGAATGGTCGATGAAAATACCTTAACCCTCGATCGATAATGCGACCAAGCTCCACTGCCATCTCACTCGGCCGGCCAGGCTCGAAGGCAGGGTCGCCCATGGGCGAAAACTCTGTGAATATTGCAAGGGAGCCTTCATTTCCGCGGTCAGGGTACGGTTGCGTGATCTCGCCCTTCACAACTGCCAGCACTCGTGTTTGACCTAATTGCACCTCCACCGAGCCATCTTCTCTGCATAAACAGGTGAACACTGGCTACTAAGCATACTAATAGTCATTCCAAATCTCAGCAATTGTCCACAGATCGATTCCCTCAAATGAAACCGTAATTCCTTCACAAGGTCGTCGCAGACAACCACGAGTTCCAGTCCTATCCCGCGTACGAAACCCTAAACCCTTATTTCTTGAGAGAATTTATAATCGTCGCTCATAGCAACCAACTGCAAGCTTGGAAAGCGCGGATCAAACCCGGGATGGCGACCTAGGATTCAAGGCTGAGCTGAGAAAGGCGACACTACTTGTTGAGAGAAACTCTAATCGTCTCTTAAACAGAATTTCAGGGCTAGACACAAGAAAGGTAATGTGGAGTGCGAACTACCAGTTGAGAAAAATTCTAATCGTCTCGCTCTAAGGAAAGAGACGCAATGTCGCCAACCGGCCTGAGAAAAGTACGCTACTTACAAGGAGAAACTGCAACCGCCTCTCGCTCAGAAGAGAGAACCAAGAGAGTTGCCACAACTGACCTGAGGAAGGTGATGTGGAGAGCGCGGTAATCGAAGGGAGTGCGGCCGTCGATGCGGTGTTCCTCCTGAATGGCGGCCTCGATGAAGTCGCGCTCGTTGGTGGTGATGCGCAGCCCCGCGTGCGCATTGTTAGCCATCGCAGCTCCCTCCTCCTCTTCTCCTCCCTCCTCTTCTCCTCCCTTCTCTTCTTCTTCCTTCTCCGGGTCCTCCTGATGCTGTGCGATCAATCAATCAGCTCTGCATGTGTTCGTCCACAAGGAATGCAGGCAAAAGGTTTGCAAAATGTTGGAGTGAAGCAAAACCTTTGGGTTTAGGGTTTAAGGGCTTTAATCCACTTCTCCATCGAAGACTCAGGCTCCATCGAAGACTCCATCCAAGACTTCATCCAGTACTCCATCCAAGACTCCATCTAAGGGCAGCAAGTGGACGATGTAACTCTACGATTGCAGTAGATTTGGGATTTGATCATCTACACGTGCGGTACATTTGGCCTTCATCCGGTCGCTGGATTTGAAGAGGGCCTATTCAGAGCTCTTTTTAACCCTTTAAGGCTTAATGTCCATTTTTGGGTCGTTCGGGCATGTAACGTCCATAGCAAGTGCTGCTAGCCACCTCCAAGAAAAAGTTGAAGAAGATTTAGTGGCAAAGCTAGATGAGCACCTATTGAGACCCGTGCCACTAAGATCGATGCAGGCATTGGCGAATTACAATGATTTCTGTGAAGTAGGGTCGTGATGACATATATACATGATATTCTACATAATTTTGTACGCTTGAAGATTGTCTCAGGCCTCATGAGCTCGTAGGCCTTTAAAGGTTAAGGTAATGTCTTTTTCCTAAATCTACCTATGTAATAGACGACAGTCTGTCTGTCCGCCGCTCCTGGTGGACCAACAGACCAAGAAGACCAACACCAGCTCACCAAGAAGACCAACACCAGGAGACCAAGAAGAACAACAAGACGATCGGAGTGGAAGGGCACGATCGGAGTGGAAGGGCTGCGGGAAGTTTTTTTGTTGTGATCAACTGTGAAATTTCAGGGTTTGCTATGGGAGCCCCGTCCCTGTGGTGGCCATTGGCGGAATCTTGGGGGCGAACATGGGGGAAGTCATGAAACCCTGAAAATTTGAAGGGGGTGGTCGTCGTGTCGGCGCTGTTAATCAGGTTACGTTTGTGTTTGTGATCTGCGTTTTGTGATCAGTAGTATGTTGCGATCTATGTTTACAAGGGGGATTGGAATGTTGCTTCTGTTTCAGCCTTTATTCAGGTGAACATTTTGTAATTTATTCAAGATGAGCGACTGCCACCTTGAGTCGCGTTCTACTGCAAACCTAGAAAACAAGTCGCGTTCAGGTTTTCTGAGGGATTAGGTGAGTGTTTTGTACTTTATTCAGGTGAGCATTTAGGTCACATTCAGTAATTCTACCTGTCACAAAGCTCCGGTCCTTATTGTGGCTGCTGCAGACCGGGAGGAAGGAAACCGAAGCGCAAGAAGTGCCACCCGAAGCATTTGTTATTTCTGAGTATGTGGATGACCTTAGCACAACCTTTCACTCCATCGTTGAGGTATGCGAAAGAAGAGAGCCTTCTTGACAAGTATTCTTTCAACAAGAAATTATTGATCTACATCAAGACCCCGGAAGCGGATTTGCGCATGCAATTATAATTCACAAGTGGGATTTTACACTGCTGTCGAATGTATACTACAGGCTCTGATTGACTCACTGAGGTGCTTTCTTGCAGTGATGAGCTCGGGTTTGTGCATCCATCTCAGCTTGAGAGTTTGCATTCTCTGGAAAACTTTACCCTAGATCAAGAGAAGCCCGGACGCGACGAGAGGACGACGTTAGAGCGCGGTTTGAGCATGGTGGCTGCAATGGCGGTGTGAATGTCGAACACGAGTAATTCCTTGCCCGGTAGGGCCCCTTTCGGAGACCGGCGTTCTTCTTCTTCTTATCTCTTTGATTTGATTATACTACCATAATACATATATATATATATATATATATATATATGGAACACGGTATTGCGCCTATAGATACTCCTATTGCGATGGGACAAGATATAGCACTAAATTAGGATATTGCGTCAAGATAGGGTCTTGAGGGACTGCCCTTGGCGTGTCGGTTACTACGAGGGTTCCACTGGTATAAAAATAAAACAATATATATACATTATATATACAATATACAATGATACATGGTAATCCATGTGTATATATAGTATCTTTTCCTCACATTAGTTATTTTCTATACTAAAACATGGTTTTACTTTCAATGCATGATTTTCTACTTTAGTACATGTTTTTACGTTTCAAGTAAGAATTTCAAAGCATACTTTGATATTTACATGACCTATCAATTCTTTTCTATATTAAAACATGCTTTTACTTTTAATGCATAATTTTACTAATTTTGTACATGCTTTTCCTTTTCAAGTAAAAGCCTCAAAGCTTTCATTGATAGTTACATGACCTAGATATCATACATATCATCTAGATACTAGTATACTGAGTGTTTGTCTCCAACGGGGCAATGTAGCAACTCTTTTTCTTTTCCCCTCCCTAACTCCCTGACCCCCCATTTCTGTCCCCGACCCCTTGGTCCCCATCTCAAATATACTCACCCATAGTCCCCAATGGAGCAACTTTCTTTCTTTTCCTGTCTCCAACCCCCGGTCCCCAATGCCGTCCCTGACACCCTGTCCTCATCCCCATCACCAACTCTTGGTCCTCATCCCCATCACCAACTCTTGGTCCTCCTCCCCGTCCCTTGGTCCCATCCCCATTCGAGAATGTAGCCGTAGGATCTTCTTCTAAACTTACATGAGCTTTAAATGAGGTACAAATTTTGTTAATTTCTGGTTGGATGGATTTTTGAAAGATCCTAATCGTTAGTAAGAAAGTCAAGTACGGGAACATTAGTGTGAACAACACCACTTGAGGCAAATCAAGGCAGTTGGGAAGATCAAACCAAAAGTAAAAGAGAATTAAAATTGTAACTTAAGTTAACCCAAAAAAAGAAAAAAAAAGAAAAAAAAAACCGTTATATGAAATTCCATATATGAACAAACCATAGTCTGCTGAGAAGATCATCTAAAACCTTGGCTTTGTTTCATCGTTACCATGACATTACCACTGTCATGTTTCTAGCAATTCACAAATTTTTCATCAGTAATGAATTCCAAAAAGTGGATCTCATCCCACCAAGCCATAAAAAAACCTCCCCTAAAGAAGAACTAATACCCCCTCTAATTTCCACTTTAAAGTGAAAAGTAGCGATCCATTCTCACCAAAAAAAAAAAAACAAAAACAAAAAAACCTACCAAAACCCTAGAAGAACCCTGGAATATCAATAGAGTTTTCCTGAAAGTGCTTCCGGAAGGGGCAAGTCGGGAGGAATATGGTACCAGAGAGTATGAGATGTATAAACGGAAAGAAAGAGAGCATGAGGAAATTTCATATTGCCTTTTTCTGCACCAATGAAATGCTTTGCAATTAATGTTCTTGGGCCCTACCCCATGCAAACTAAAGTTCCGAGTTCTCAAAGGGTTGACCAATAGTTCCCCCAAACCTTTCCCAAGCCAAGACACCATGTGCATGTGGTCCCGGTTACTAACATAAGACCCTAAGATTCAGGATACCTATCCAGTGTATTTTGGTGACTTTCAAGAAAACTATAATAACCCATTTTAGAGGTGGCAGCTTTATTTTAATTTTACACTACCATTAGCATCACAAGCACTAATTTTGTTGCCATTAATCCTTAAACGTCAGGAGGTGCCACAATATTCTGCATGTACGGTGTCGTATTTGAACATGATAAGGTTTGGATATTGAAATGGCTCCCAAATGAAAGATGTTAGTTGAAGATTCTTCAATCCAAAGGTACAAGTCTTGCTAAACTTTAATACGTGTACTGTATTGTAGAGAGAAAAATACGGTCCTGTACATACGGTTCCTGACAGACGTAACCTCTTATGACTTGGATAGCATACATGTATCACCTGGATATCACCTGTATATCACCTTGATATCTTCTGGATATCGTGTGGATATCGTCTGGGTATCGCCTAGGTAAAGAGCGGGTGTTACGTGCGAGAGGAAACGGACTGTCTGCACGCCCGACGCACATTCGAACTTTTGGCAATGCTGTGAAGAAGACGACCGCCATCGCTGGGGCGTCGCGTCGCGTCTCGTCAGGTGCCTCCATATGCCAGGGCCACGCAATTGATGAGGAGGAGGAGGAGGAGGAAATCGAGTACGCCTGATGAGTAAGAAGGTGAGCATCAACCACGCGGCGGCGCAGTTGGACGAGCTGTCGGAGGAGGAGCGCCGCGCGCTGCGACGGAGCCGCTTCCATGCCGACCAGCTGCACGCTCGCCACCCCTCCTCCTCCCATGAACCCAAACCCAGGTATGTGCCTTGGATCGTCCTTCCTGGTGTGTGGATTCCGCTTCCTGAGCGTGTGGATTGAGCTTCCTGGCTGCAATTCGAGACCAGATTTGGGTTTACTGCGTTTTCTTGGTGTTCGTAGTGGTTTTTCTCTGGATTCGTTAGTTGGGTTTCTGTTTTGGGGTTCTAGGATTTGAGAGAGAGAATTTGGTGATGTTTTAGGGTTTAAGGGTTTCTAGAGAATTTTTGGCAAATTTTTTATGTTTTCCGGGTTTGTTGTGGGTAGAAACTTTGTGGGGTGTTTTTTTTAGGGTTTTAGGGTTTGTTTGAGAGAAATATTCTATTAACTTTCTTATAGTTTAAGAGCTTGTTCTGTTGCTATGGCTGTGTCTGTGTTGGCTATGTTTGCAAGTAGTGTGTTCTAGGATTAGGCACTCAGTTGTTGAATATTGATTCCTCTCCACACCTAGAGAATAGAGGGTGTCACACCCTGTTATGTGAAAGTGAGGGTTTGTAGGGTCCAATGGGAACCATTCTTCATTTAAATTAGTTATGTACGAAAGTGACCACGGCGTAGGGTATATCAATCTTTAATATGAAGATAAAAATTAATTCTCATAGCCCATTCTTCATCTCTGAAGGTGAAGAATGCCTATTCTCAATATTCTCAAGTTTCAAAGAATGGTTCCCCTCTTTTTCCATGGAGAACTCAGATTGAGAATGGGCAGGGCAAAGAGGGGTGTGACACCCCCTTCACGATGTGATTGGACCTTAAAACGTTGGTAACGTATTGCCTGGTGATTGTAGCCTCCTTCTATATTTTTTTATTTTTTTCTAGGTGTTTGATATTTCGGTGACTAAGCCAATGTTGTATCCTGACACCATTTACACTTGTACTGTTGGCTGTAGGTTGGCTCATCCAGGAGGGGCCTTGGCCACGAATAAGGCAGCAGCGCTAGCGAAGTTTCTCAAGAGGAAGTTAAACGAACCAGGTGGTGTTGCAACGCTGGACCCTGAGCTTGTAGAACGTGCGGTTGAAAATGCCAAGGCCACCGCTATTACAGGTACTGATGTCTAATTCTGTAGGGAGATTACTCCTCTGCCTAGAATGTATGCCTTGAAGAATCTCGATCTAGTAGCTCATAATTGCACTAAATCAGGGTTCTCGTCTCATTGAGGTGTTATCATTGTGATCCATATGCTAATAGATAATCTGGACAAGATAAGTGAAACTGGAACAATAATCCTTTCATTGCAATTATGGATTAGACTGGTTTTCTTCTTTTGTTGTTGTTTTTCATGGCTTTATTGGGAAGAGTCGGCTGAACTAACCTCTCATTTCACTCAAACACTGTGCCAATTGCCAGTTTCAGGAGTCAGTTGCTGATTGTGATTCTTTTCAGAGCTTGTCAAAGTGAATCTCAGATTCAGAACTCCTGTGTTAATACCATGTGAATTTCTCTATTGCAGGTCAGCAGCAGCCCGCCGCATCTTCTAAAGCTGCGAGAATCCGTCACGTAGACTCATTTTCCGATTCTGACGAGGTACTCTCTCTGCAACTTTTGAAAGGGTTAGAGTTATTTGTGAAGTCACTGAAAGTTTGAATAAGATTACTCCTCCTTCTTCACCTCTAAATAGTTCTCAATTATCTAAAATCAGCTCAAAAGGGAGAGAAAGCCGGCTAATATTCATGGTTGGTCTCATACTCATAATCGAAAGACCGCCGAGCTCTTCTTTTGATCTAATAACCTTTTCAGAGTGAACCGAGAGTAGTTCGATGAACCAAAAGAGGAGGTGTCTTATTGAGTTTACAGTTGTGTTGTGTTTGTGTTTACAATGATTTGTAATGTCCATTTTGCAGGAGGATATCTTGGCGAGGGAGCTCCATGCTGAAAAGCATCATAAAGTCAAAACCCAGACGAAAAAGAAGAAGGCACCAGAGTCTCGGATTGATCATATCGGTAAGAAGAAGAACAAGGAAAAAAAGAAGAAGAAAAACAAATAGTCTTGAGGTTCTGCTGAGATTCTTGTACAGCTAGAGAGTAGATTGCACCAGTTTTTAGTGTGTGGTCCTCGGTTTCACTTTTATAATGTGTTGGTTGACGTACCATTCATTTTTTGGTGGTATGATGGCCCTCATGGAGATAATTTCAGCTGGCCATTGTGCCTTGTGCTATTGCACACTAGTTTGTTTCATGACATTTACTTGCTAGAAGATGAACTTTTTCTTTTGAACCTTGAGTTCTTCAGATGTGATTTCTACTCAAGGTCATCTTCAGCTGAAGTTGAACAAAAGAAGAGGTGATTTGATGGATTGTACTGTTTGTTTTGATTTATTTTTTCCGAGGCCCTTGTCTTTCTTCTCCTTTCTAGTTTGTACCTCCATTGTCGCGTTTTAATTCTAGTTACGGCTGGTTTTTTTTAGCAACAACTTCCATTAGTGTTGATATCCTCACTTTTTGGTCACCTCACAAAACAAAATAATACCCTATTCTTTATGCATTCACCTTACATTTAAGCATGCATTCACCTTAATGCATGATTTCTAATGAAGGTCAAGATGGCTGTTGATTTTGTGCACCTCAAGAGTATCGTTTGAAATTTGATGTAATTATAACCCCATGAAAATGCTATGAAATCTTGCTTCAAAAGTCAAACTCTTTGCGTCACTTGGTGGGCATGGAAGACCACTTGAAGACATGCATCAACAAAGTAGAGAGGTTTGGGAGTGGCACAAACTTATTGGGCCTTGTTGATGTGGGAGGGGTTGGCAAGACCACTCTTGCTAAAGTGATTTACCAACATCTTCTTGGACATGGGAAGTGCTTTCAAGCTTTGAGCTTTTTGGAGATTGGTCTTGATGCATATTTGGGTATAAATGTGGCACCAAGCTTGGCTAGTAGGTTACAAAAGCAACTATTGTGGGATCTTCTTTGTGTCCCCGAGAACTCTCACCAACGGCATGCATATTGGTCTCGCAAGTTGTCAAGGAGAGGACCGGTTGTGATTGTCATCGATGATGTTTGTGACAAGATTCCATTTGACGAGCTCATCTTGAGCACAAGCCATCTTGCATGTGGAAGTTGCAGCATTGCCACATCTCGTGATCGACATGTTTTGAATGTGTTTGGCTCTACAAGTGGTTGGAAGTGTGATGTCCATGATGTGACACCATTGGAAGAAAGTGACTCTCAAAGGCTTTTCAATTGGCATGCTTTTTGAGCGGAAGAAGCCTCGGAGAAGTACATGAAGGCTTTGGCAGATGATGTGAGCATGGCATGTGGTGGTTTTTTGATAGCATTGAAGGCAATTGGGTCAAGTTTATTTGACAAGAGATCGGATGAAGACTTGGCATGTATATGGACCGAGGCAGTGGATGCCTTGCGAGAAAATCCAAATGTTATGGGTGCTCTTAAGTGGAGCTACGATCACCTTTTGGATTGAGAGTAGCAGATGTTTGCGGATGTTGCATGCGTGTTTTATGGTTGGAAGAAACAAGAAGCTTTGGGGATATGGAAAGGTTGCAAGAAAGTGTTGTGGGTTCATGACACCTCATACTTCTTTGCACCAATTGGTTGAGAAGTCTTCACTTGAGTTGAGAGATGATGGAATTAATGAAACATGTCTTAGTGATGTACGGGCCTTTACGAGACATGGGCCAAAGCATTGCAAGTAAGAATTGAAGCCATGTTTGGGAGGATGGAGATATGAAGATGGTGGAAGACCAATCTTAGGCGAACTAGTAGGCCTTGCTTATGATTTACATGCTATTCTTCTAAGTGCATTTAGTTATTTTGAATTTTATGTGGAATTTACGATTGTGACTTGATGGAATGTTGCTTTGAAATTTTATAGTTGAACTTGAGTTGCGAATATATGCATGTTGCAGAGTGCACATGGATTGAGGGCACTCAATCTTGCCAATAGCACAAGGAGGAAATTTGAGGCTAGGGATATGTCAAAGTTCACCAATCTTCATTACCTCACATTGGAAGGATGCAATGTAAGTGGTAGTTTTGGAAGTGCTTGCAAAGAGCTACAATGGTTGCGGTGGAGAAGTGTGCCATTGCAACAACCATAAATATCTATGCTAGACTTGTCCAACTTGGTATCATTGGACTTTTTTGAAAGTACAATGTTGGCAAGTATATGGGGTGGATTAGATCTTGTGATGAAGGTAAGTATGAAAGATTATATCTATGGTGAATTGTATGTTTATGAAATTGTAAGTGTATAGATTACAAGTAACGACTAGATTGTTTGGAAGTAATAATAGGAGATGTTAATGTTTAAGTCGCGCTTGTTTTCATATGTATTAGGATGTGTGGAAGTAAGTTTGCCTTGGACATATAAAGGTATTGAAAACTCGGTTGTTGAATTGGATCATGGCCTTATATCCAAGAGCAATATATAGTGTGATAAGGTATGAAAATACAAGTGAGCATTTTTCTGTTAGAAGAATTCTTTAAATGGTTTTCAGTGTAAATATGTAATTTGAAATAAACTCACAGAAGTATATTATGATGATGAAATGTAGTGTCAAATTCATTGTGTGTGTGATGTCTTTTCTTTTTCTTTTTCACGCTTGCCCAAATCTATTGAGGCTATATTAAAAAGGTGCACTTCAATTACAATGTTGCTAGACTCCATTGGGCTCTTATCTCGGCTCCAAGTCTTGAGCTTGCTTCATTGTAGAGAATTGGAGGTGTTGCAATGTTCAATTGGACAATTAACATCACTACAATTTCTTAATCTAGGTGGTTGTAGAAGCCTTGAAGCTTTGCCAGATTCAATTCGTGGACTATCTTATTTACAATGGCTTGCTTTGGATGGCTGCTTGTCACTTTCAAAGTTGTCAATGTCATTTCCACTTATAGAAAGCCTTTCTGAGGTGAGTATTGACCTTGCTATAGAATGCCAAGTAACTGCTATAGAGAGATTGAACAAGGGGCTTAAGTTGTTGAAGGTCCCAAGGTGCAGCAACAAGGCAATCACCACACTTAATAGTCTTCTTGTGTGTTTTGATTAAAATTGGTTTGGAAACATCTTTGTATACAATCAAACGGGTAGAAGTGAAAAAATCATTCTAGTTTAAGCATATATGTTTACACCACATATTGAATGTCAATGTGAAGCTATCAACATAGTGCACCTTTGAATGATCTTTGAATGATTTGAATAATTGAGAAGTGAATTTTCTCGTAAGATTCTATTGGATGGTGAAATGATAGACCCTTCAAAACTAAAAATCTTACACTTGATATTGAATGATTTTTAAAATATATATAAATAATTGGATGTCTTGCAATTTTTCCATATTTTTAATCATGGGGTGTATCCAAATTTATAAAGTTAGGCATCACATTTCCATCAATAGTTACTAAAAGAAAAAATGAGCCGAGATCTTGAATTTTTGCCACAAAATTCATGCTCTAAATAGGTCATTTTTTTTCATTTCTTGTTTATATGAAAGAATAGAAAGCCCTCTACAACTTCAAAACCTCATATCCTTACTAAAATCCAAAATCTTACTTCCTAAAAAAAAAAGGTAATAAAGGTAAACATGTTGTAAGGATAACCCCTCAACACTTGAGTAAAAACTAGAAATGGAATTCAAGCCTCTTAAGTGGAAAACATAAAGTTTCTATGGAGATTAATCCCTAAAGGACCAAAGTTCCCTTGGGGGACATTTTGAGTTTTGGTAAGGTACCACGTTCTCAATTCTAGGCATTATTTTCTGAGATTTTTTAGTGAATGGACAACTTTTGATTAGCTTTGCGTAGACACAAATTTTGTAGAATTCCGACTTACGGTTCAAAAGTTACAATTTATTTTCACTTACATATACAAATAGTGCAGCAGTTTAGTGTGACATATCACAAATACTGTCACTAAACTTTAATAACTTCTAAACTCAATAGAAATTTGAGTTTTTGTCCATTTAAAAGAAAGAAAATGTCCTTTTGGAAAGATAATTGAGATCTTTTCATCTACCTTACGGATTTGTGAATTTCAAAAATTTGAGAAGGATATGATATATGCAAAATATAAAGTGTATTGTTGATTCTCAGCACATAGTTGCATTGCAGGATTTTTTAGGACACCTTCTACACCTC
The DNA here is from genome assembly GCA_963971425.1 of Bryoerythrophyllum caledonicum. Lineage (NCBI taxonomy): Eukaryota > Viridiplantae > Streptophyta > Bryopsida > Pottiales > Pottiaceae > Bryoerythrophyllum > Bryoerythrophyllum caledonicum. The sequence continues at coordinate 12,470,286 of OZ020516.1, forward strand.
TTCTACTTCTAAAATTTGGTGCACATGTGCCTAACATGATCCTTTTCAAATTAATATAATAAATTCACGGCCCATAGTGCAAAAAGCTGCCATAGAAGGTGGTCGAAGTTTGTTGAAGGTGTTTAGTATGACCTCAAAAAGAGATTATGTCTCACTTCAAAGGCTGATATCTTTCAATCTGTGCGATCAAACTTACCAAAATTTTCACCACACACTTTCATACAACTCTAGTACAAGATCCTACGGTTCAATTTTCAGAAAAAACATTTTGTATCATTTCATGTTGAATGCGCTGAAAATGGCAGTTTTGGAGTGATTGTGAGGGGAAAATGTCTTGGTCCTTTCGGGGTTAAACAATCCCCCAATTGTTTTAGAGTAGTTTTTCTTCTTTTCAATTGCATGTAGTTTAACCATTCCTTAGAAGTTTCAAATAAGTTGTTTTAGAATTAATCCTTAAACAACCATGGAAATCCAAGAGATTTGGTTTCTAGAGAACCATTTCATTCTTGTCCAAGTTCTCAATCAATTATGTGTGATTGTTTTCTTTGTCAAAATTGGTCATACACCTACGTCTACTTTCCATATATGAATCTCAGCCACTTTTTTCTTCTTTGAATCCATTTCAACAAAGAAAACAAGGACACAATGAGTCAATTGAGAGCAATTTAGTGTTGCTTTTAAATGATTTTTAGTGAGCAAAAGAGGTCAAAACTCTTGGTATCTTCACCTCGCTTATCCAATAACGCTCACGAGCTATGCCAATGGGAACATGGGCACATCGAGACAATCAATCAAAGGCCAGGCAAGCTACAAGTACAATTCAATAAAATTAGAGTCAATTCACATTTTAGTTTTTTGAAAACAAAATATGTTTTAGAATGATAATCTAAACGGTCAATAAGAAGATTTGCACCACATCTTGTAATAGAAGAAATACAAAGTGAAAAATATGAAGATCTCAAAGTTATATGTGGAAAAGAAGAATTTTTTTTTGGTTCCTTTCCCGACAATGTGTGGCAATGTGTGAAAATCTTTGACTTGGGATAAATGCACCTTTTCACTAATGACAAGAAATAATTTTTGAATTATTTCTAGCAAAAGCTTTTGGAGTTGCCCAACGTGCCCGCATTCAACAAATTTTCCTTTAAGATGGCATAACTTTTTTTTCTATAGGTTTGATGAGAATAAAAATTATACTCCCACGTACGTCTTGTCTTCTTGCAACTTTGAACAAAATTTCAAGAACTGCAAATATAAATTGCAACCATGGGAATGTGCCCAAGATTTGCAAAAGCACACCTTGGGACTTTATTCATTTAGAGGTTAAAGAATCTTTAACCAACATCTTTCATTTGGAGTCAATTCCTAACATGGTGTCAATTTTTAACATTCCTCTTGAAAAAATTTCCCCTAGAAGAGTATTACTGAAACCTGAATTGGAGAACAATTTTTTATTAAATCCGACATCTAATAAAGAATTATAGGGTTTTGAATTTCAAATGGGGAGACCAAGTACAACACACACCTCAATTTTTTTGCTAGGACACTCTTTTGAATGTGAGATTTTCAATACTAGCGAGTAATATTATTTCCTTTCATGTTGTCAAAAAAAGGTTCTTGTCTTTAATGGAAAATAGCATATTAACCCAAGTCAAACATCTTCACACATTGTCGCACATTGTCGGGCAAGGTACAAAAAAAACTACTTCCTTTCCACACCAAACTTAGAAATCTTCATATTTTTTACATTTCTTTTTTCCACAACAATAGGTGGTGTGAACCTTCTTATTGACCAATTGGAATTATAAATCTAGAAACATCTTAAGTTCACAAAAAATAAAAACATGAATTGACAATTTTTGAACCTCCACTCCTTGCACACTTATTTTGAATATGCCACACCCCTTCTATACCTCTAAAAAAGGTGTACTGTACAAGGAACTAACATCATGCTTAACCCCTAAATTTCCAAGAGTCTCCTCGGGGGACTCTTGGAGGAGTGGGGACGTTCCTACGATGTCAATTTAGAAAATTATTTTTTGAGATTTTTATTGTAGAGAGACATTACCAAAAGCTTTGTGTCAATACAATTTTTACCTAAATCGGACATTCAATGCAGAAGTTATTCCATCTTTAAGAAAAACTTGGCGAGCCCGGGCACAACGGGCAACTCCAAAAACTTTTGTTGGGACACTCTATTGAATGTGAGATTTTCAATTTTAGTAAATAATGTTATTTCCTTCCATAATGTCAAAAAATAATTCTTGTCTTTAGTGACAAATAGCATGCTAATTCAAGTCAAAAAATTCAAACATTGTCACACGTTGTCGCGCAAGGTACCAAAAAACTTCTTCTTTTCTACATTAGAACTAGAGATCTGTAGTTTTTTACTTTTTATTTTTGCTACTATAAGATGTGGTGTAAACCTTCTTATTGACCTTTTGGATTCTCATTCTAAAACATATTGAGTTCACAAAGAAATATAACGTAAGTAAGCAATTCTTGAACCTCCACTCCTTACACAATTGTTTTGAATATGCTACACCCCTTCACTACTTCTCAAAATTGGTGCACACAGAACTAATAGCATGTTTAACATGATGGTTTAAAATTTAGACCTTGTGTAGTGCAAAAGCTTGACACCAAGTGAAGTCAAAGTCTGCCGGTCCACTCAACGCAGGGAAGAAAATGAACCACTTTCTCAACTTCAAACACTATAATCTTTTAATCCATGCGGTCAAAGTGTATGAAATTTTGTGAATATGTTACTTAGGCCCGTTTAACACTACGGTAGAGAACTCCACCCGCCAAGAATTCAAGGGAAATGGAGCAATATGATTAGAGAACAATTTGTTCTTCACCGGATTGGGTTTATACTATGGCCAAGACTTGACCGGTGAAGAACTTCAAGCATGGATGGAAAAATGACATGGATGCCTATGTGGCAACACCTTTTTAAAGAGTTCCTCTCCTCTAGATTATTTTCTTGTCCAAACTCAACCCCTCGGACAAGAAACCAAACCACTGGAGAAGAAGAACTTACTTAAAATATTCTTTCCCCCTGCAAATTTGTTGAATTTTACTCTAGTTCAAATTCTTGCTTCTTCTTCTATGAGTGTCTATTTTAAAAAACAATTGTTGTATTAGTTGTGCATTTTTTTCTAGTTTGTGTGGTACAAATTTCAAGTCAGTTCAATTAGTATTGAGTGAGTTACGTGCATTTTAGTGAAAGGGGATTCTGCAAAAAAAATCAGGGTCAATTTTGAACACTGCAACTTCGGCGTGCTGTAACTTCTTGGTAGAAGATCCTTTTTCAATGATTGTTTTGATCAAAGATGCGTATTTTTGTCTTGTGTGTGTGGTACAAATTTCAAATCAGTTCAATTAGTATTTAGTGAGTTACGTGCATTTTAGTGGAAGGGGGTTTTGCATATTTGCAAATTTTTATTGCTATTGATTTTCAATTGTTCTTTAATTGTAAATGACATGATTGTGGGGCTTGTGTTTCAGGTAGGAGATTACTACTTGTTACTCTTTCTTAGATTTTAAAAGTTGACTGTAGCCCAAAAACTCTATGCTAGATTATGTCTTCTATACAAGAAGTAGAGTTAACCCGGTGTAATAAATGGCTCTCAAAATTACATTGCATGTTGAATTCATGTGAACTTTTTATCACACGAATTAGACAAGTAGGACCATTTTTTCCAACAAGTTTTACTACATTTTTACACTTGATGTAAAATGTATAGATTTTGAAAGGTGATTGCGGCCAAAAATGCATGGGGGACCTTATAACATTAAGTAAATGGGAGATATCCATCCTTTGTTCAAAGAAATCAAAAGCCAATTTGGAAAATGATTTTTCATCTAAAAAGAGTTGGCGCATTGAAGAAATTAAAAGGAAAAGACAAGATGACATTGGCAAAAAGCGGGAAGGAAATAAAAAAAACAACTTACATTGATGGCACATGTTTTATTTAGAATAGTTGCTTTTGAGTTTGACCCTATACTTGGACATCAATCCTTGTCAAGGTATATCTTATCTTTATTTTTATTTTTATATTGACATCTTTTGAGATTTCTATATGACACTCGTCTAATGTGCAAAAATCATTTCATTTCTATTAGTTGGATCAATTATTGTCCACATTAAAAAACAATGTCCTAAAGTTTCATACTAATATTTTTTTCAAATTATGTGTTATTTTTCATATTTCATTTTTATAATTATTGTATTGAAAATATTTTATACCAACTTCATATCGTCTTTTTACAATATGATCTCAAGAAGGATTGAAACAATATTGATTTTATGTCAATATTGGTATGGAATGCGATTATGACCTATATGGAATCTATATGACCATAAGAAACATATATCTCTGATATGTTCTACACATGAACAAAAGTGCCTTCTATTTTCCTGATGTACTTTTGGTAAATAAATTTTAAACAACCAAATCGATTTTTTTTTGTAATATAAAAATTATAAAGTAGAACCTACAGTAAGCACATAGATGTGTTGTTACTTTGTCTAATGTCAGCATCAACAAGCCTTATGTGGTAATTGAAGAAAAGGCAAGCAAATATTAAAAGGTTTGAAACAAATCAATTATAACATGGTTGTGTGTGCTAATAGCATGTATATTGTATTCATGTGAAATTTTTACCACACAAACTAGACAAGTAGGGGCTTTTTTCCCAACAACTATTACTACATTTGGACATTTGATGCAAAAGATATAAATTTTTGTAGTTCAACGGAGCCCATAATGTACATAATATGTCCATGGGGACTATTAGAAATTGTGATTTCCATTGGCTAACATAAACTTTCTTGGTGGTGAAGTTCACTAGTGGTCTTCACCTTATGAAGTTGGCCCGTAGACTTCACCTTATGAAGTTGGCCGGTGGACTTCACCGTTGGGTGTTTACACTACTAACCGGTCAAGACTTCTTCATGCATTACTTTATTCTTTTCTTTGTCTTGTCCAACATCCACCGCTCGCCTCAAATAACCATGTCTTGGCCGAGACTTCTTGACCAGCCAGTGGAGTTCTCCGCCATTGTGTAAAACCCCTTAATAAGTCTTAATTGAGATCCTACGGTTAAAGCTGAATATTAAAATTTGGGTTTACTCATTGTGCTAGAATCAGCAATTTTGAATTGTTTTTGTCATAAAAATTTAGGGGTTACCACAATGGTAATGGATTTAGTGCAAAAATTCAACACCAAGTGAAGCCAAAGTCTACTAATCCAATCAAAACAGGGACGAACATGAACCACTTGCTTAACTTCAAGCACTACAATCATTAAATTCGTGCATCCAATGTGGATGAAATTTCGTGAGTCAACAAGTTGAAAATGAGATCCTACAGTCAAAACTAAAAATAAAAGATTTTGTTCCTTTTTTATTCATCGCGCTAGAATCCATCAGATTAGGGTGTTTTTTTTTGCTGTAAAACCATGACGGTGCTTCAGGCTCAAGGGCTAAATTCCAGTACAAGAGAGTGAAGAAGGAAGGAAAGAAGAGCCGCGACACATCACAAAAATCTCTTCCAACTCGGTCATAGTTTTAAGAATAAAGAAGAGCCGGGGCTGATATTCCCCAAGAGACCCACAACAAGGCCACGGAATGTACTCGATCGAGAGAAAGAAGCAACTTCGTTGACAGCGGATCCTGAGAAAGCTAGCAAAATTGGACGGAGAGGCGACGATCGTGACGGCATCGCTACTCGTAGAGCCACTTCTCGTCGTTCTTGGCGTACGAGACGAGCTCCTCGGGCTTGAACCACAGCCCGATCTCGTTGACGGCCGTCTCCGGCCCGTCGCTGCCGTGGATGATGTTGCGCGACACCTGCACGCACAGGTCGCCGCGGATGGTGCCGGGCTCCGACGCCTGCGGGCTCGTCGCGCCGATCAGCTTGCGCCCGTACTTGATCACGCCCTGGCCCTCCCACACCATGGCCACCACGGGCCCCGAGCTCAGGAAGTCGCACAGCCCGTTGAAGAACGGCCGCGAGCTCAGGTCGTCGTAGTGCTGCGCCGCGAACTCCTTGGTCGGCACGATCAGCTTCACCGCCACCAGCTTGTACCCCTTGCGCTCAAACCGCCCGATGATCTCCGAGATCTGCACCAACCAGGACGCTCGTCAGATCGTGACAGGCGCGACGGGAAGTGCAGCGAGTGTCTGGGGTTGTTCGTACCAGTCCTCTCTGGACACCGTCTGGCTTGATGGCGATGAACGTGCGCTCCAACTGCACACAAGCTGATATGTTAGCCTTGGAAGAGAAGCGCAGGAAAGAGCGTGTGAACGTATCTCTTCACGGTTTTACCTCGGCAGCCTCGACGGTTTGGTCCTGGGCCATGTAAGCTGCACACAGGAGAGATGACTAATTAGATTAGCCCCCACAAACTGCTACGTTGCGATACTGACCTCCTGGATTATGTTAGGACTCTCTGATTAACCCTAATGAGCGCGAGCGTTGGGATATCCTGCATACGTACCTGCAGCGGGCAAGAATGCGGCGGCGGGGAACCACCTGGCGTATCCGCCATTGGTGCCTGCGGAGGCGCGGACCGCAGTTACTGCGGCACCACCGTTCCTCGCGGCCGAGGTTGCCAAAGCGGCTCTCCCCTCTGCAAAAACCACGTTCAGAGAGCCTGAATTAACCGAGCAACCAAGTAGCCTTTCCAGTTCCAGACAATCCCTGCAGACTTCAGAATGCGCATGCAAGAACGAACACAAGCTCGGAAATCAAACCCTCGGAATCAAAATCGATCAGATCTGGACCGCGTGCGCGGCTGGTAGACACTACCCACAACACTAGATCTCGCACACCAAAACGTCTTCTTCAACTCACCAAACCACCGCTCCGTAGCAATCTGTTCACGACCTCCAGTAAACAAAACTCACACCCTCCCATTCCCACATCTAGGGACAAAAAGAACCAACCTGGACACGGACGCTTATCACGTATCCACCCAGATCAGATACGACTAGCAATGCGGACTGGGATGATGTGAACCTGCAAAGAGGGCCTGGCGAGGCGCCTGAGTGGCGGCGCGGGCAGCTCGCGCGAGCCCGGATGCGAGACGAGCCCTCACCATGGTTCTTGTTGTCTAGAAAACGAGGACGACGACGACGACGGCGACGGCGGCGGTGGGGGCGGGAGTTCCGACGCAGGCAGCTCTTCTAGAGGAGAAAACTGTGGGGTTGTGTGAGAAGCTGTGCACTTGTTTGGGAATAGAGCCTGGGAAAAGATGGGCGAGGAAAGGGCGGTCATTGGAAAACGTGGAGCTTGGAGCTTGCGAGCCGCAGCCGCAGCTCACGAACTCGTGACGTTCGTGAAGATTATTATTGCCGAGCTATCGTCGCCGCTCGTCCTTCGTCCGTCTGCATTCCGTCGTCCATGGTGTCGGAGCCAACGAAACGTGACTCTCGTCGATCGGTTTCTTCACCGATTTCGGTTCCGGCGACCCAATGCTGCTAAACCCTTTAACGCCGTGGGATTCCTGGAGACAGTGTTGTAGAGGTCCATTTGGGGCTTGTCCGGCGTTAAACTTTGGTCCTCGCTAAAGGGGGGCCGGAGTGAATAAAGTGTTTGTTCGTTCCACCACTGAACTAATGTCCACCAGACATGGATTAAGTAGTATTATTGCTTAAGATGAATACCTTAACCCTTCAAGGCCAAAGAGCTTCTTTTAGCCTCCAAGAATCTATGAGTGTTCTAGATCATGTGGAATGTTATGTACACATGGGGTAGATTTCATCACAACCCCAATTCATGAATATCATTGTCGCTTGCTGATGCGTGCATCGATTTTCGTGGCGATTGTTTCAATAGATGCCCATCTTCCTCCGTGTCTTTTTTTGTAGTTTAAATCTTTTATAGAGGTGGCATGTAGCAGTTGATATTGAAATTATGGTGCCAAAACAACCTGAAATGGGTCGTTGAGTCTTAAAGGGTTAAGTGGTGGCACTATAGTAACACAAACACTAAATGTTATCAAAGTATGAAAGTGACCAACAGTACAGGTAAAACCTATCACTATTTGTCAACTCTAGCGGATTCTCGGAGTAGGAAAAAGTTGCATGCAGATATTTGTGTGAGGCTTCTCCCGCCTCCAAGCTCGCTTGACATTCATCAATATTTACCTCATTTTCTAGCACACGATAAATATAAAATTGTTTATAGTTAGAACGAACTATATAGTGAAGTTAGTAACAATAAATGCCAAACCACACTTAGTATCCTAGTCAATGTAGGTTGGTATTGGGAACTTGGGCTTCATCAATGAGGCCCCAGAGCATCCCAACTCATCCGCAGACACGGCGGATGGCATAGGGTTTGCCTTATTAAGGGACTCACCGGTCCGCAAGAGAGTTGGGGCAAAAGCACCAGGCGGACCTCCGGCTGCCTTCCGCCGACTTTGCTTCCGAAAGTGCAGCAGGCCGGGCTTGGCCACCCGATGCATGTCCATTGGCTCCACCTGCACACCTGAAAAGTGACCACTTCAACTCCAAAGTTCTACGGCCACTGACTCTCAACAATCTATCAACGGGTGGGGGTGGAGCGAGCCCCCGCAAGCTAAGTAGACGATCGCAATCCCGCCCAGGCCGCTTGCCACCAAGACTACAGAGTAGTGGCCATGCTCCTGTGGTGAAGCTCACTTCAGACCATCAAATGGACGATGTAAAGATCTACAGTGCATGTAGATCGAGCAGAACAAAGAGTAAGCCCCCCCAGAATCGACAAGTTAAGGAATGTGCATATATGGAGAGAGGATATCATTGTACTATTATTTTTCAGTGATAGCCAATAGAATTACAATTCCAACCCAAGCGATTTCATATTTTTCCAATGAAATTTGAATTAGTTATGAATTTTCAAACTGTGTAGCCATGTTTAGTGGGTGGCCAGCAATAGGTACCCCCCATAACCAACAACCAAAAGTAAAGGTCTTGACTAATAGCAAACCTCCATTTGGAGGTGAGTTGGTGGGAATGGGATGGAAGAGGGTTGGATATACCCCAATTTTATAGGCGTTGGCTATGGGTTTTGGTTGGTTATGGGGGGGCTTACCTTAGTCCCATGGTACAGTCGTGCATGCTACACTTTTCAAACAGGGACACTTGAGCAACGTCAGCACTCACGTCTCTCTGTTCGTGGGAACATGAAGATCTTCGGGAACATCGTCGTTCCCAACAGTGATGGGAACAGCTCTACCATCCATTCAACGACTGCAGCATAGGATCTCGTTTTGGCTCTTCAATGAATTTTGGGGTCATCCTCAGCAAGCTTATCAAATACGGAATATGTGTATCTGTATTCCAAATACAAATACATGTATTCAGTTGTATTTCGTATTTTGAATATGCATGAATACATGATCGAGTGAGGTAGGAAGAAGCTGCAACCAGCAATAAATGCACCATCGGCAACAACCTGTACTAGTACATATGAATACATGTATACAACAAATATTTCTAAATACATGTATTTACTTGTCTTAAACATGTATTCAATAACCTTGCGTTTCCATCCTACACTCGTAGAGATACCCTAAACATTGGGTTGGATTTTACCAAAATTATTAGTTTTGATATATCATTTGAGTAAATATCTCTTTGAATACTAGTTTGAGTTAATGGCACTCAATGCTCTTGGCCCTACCCCATGCAAGCTAAAGCTTCCTTGTAGTGCCCCAAGTTCTCAAACGTTGACCAATGGTTTCCCCACACCTTTTCCAAGCCAAGCCACCATGTGTTCCAATTGCTAACATAAGACCATAAGATTCAAGGTGACTTGCGGGGTCACCTCCCTTTACTTTCAAGAAAACTCTACATATTGGGTTGAATTCGACCCAAAAAAAAACTAAAATTGAATGTGCCAAAGTTCTTTGGGAATTTTGAAGGTTGGTGAGTGTATGTTGAAACAATAGGGCAAGGCAACATAAGGCAACAATCTCCCATAGTGTACCTCTTATATAAATAGAAGGTTTCTCTAGCACTGGTTATAGAATATACAAAGGCTTTCAACAGTCACCAAAAAAAACTTCACCTTGAATTTGAAGTCAAGCATAAATCAAGCAACCAAATTGACAACCACTTGATGGATATTCCTAACATGCCACTCATTTGTCACCTCACCTTCTTCATAGATGTTCACAGTTACAGCACTTACTTCATTTCCATCAACTATTTCATCTACTTCGTTAAAACATATATTTCGGAAGGGTTGGAGGAAACAGAGACAAGTGGACTAAATTTGGAGGGAGCAAGTTCGATTGGCTCAATAAGAGCATGTGATGCTAGGGGGAAAAAAATTGTATTTCAAACACCATATTTTTGAAAAGTGCACATACACACATGCTACAGTAAAATTTATGTTTAGTATAGCAACACTATATGATTCATAAATTCTATACATTTTTACTCTCAATGAAAATTTTCACAAACAATATTCACCCTCTTTGAGTAGTATAGATAATTGTGCTCTTAGGGTTTTGAGGAGAGATGTCTGAGAGTAGCTGAGAGCTCCGTATTTTCTGGTTAGGTGCAACAAAGAAGTTAGTCTCTGGGAAGAGGTGTGAGTGCAACGAAGGTGGCTGGATCTGTTGCATACCCCGCTCATAGCTAAGATCAGAGGCAATAGTGGGCTTTGAGAGTGGCGTTGTGTTGGGCAGGGGTAGTAAAGGTCAGATCTAACCCTGGCATTCGAAATTTGAGCGATCTGAAGGTAGATTGGAGTGAGGGATGACCTGAAAGCACTGGGACCCTGTGTTGGCACTCGATCTAACTTCTTAGAACTCAAACACGATATACAGGTGTAGATCTAACTTGTGTTGGTTGTGACGCCCTAAGCCCACTTAGACTTCTTGATTGTTGCCCCGACCCAGAAACCACCACACATACGATCTGAAGTCCACACACAGATTCGGGATAGTAGCGGCTCACACTGAAGGAGCCAACCAGCAGCGAGAACGAGATCTCAAGTCCACACAAGTGCAAGAGAGTGCAACCAAGTTACAGAACAGACGAGAGGAAACCGACGATCAAGGAAGTTCACATGACCTGAAGTGCATCCAAGTTCTGCAGCAAACATCAGCCACAAAGAAGCACACCAACAGCACGAAACCAAGCAGACAGCACTCCATCCCTGGAGTGCCCAGGTTCGATCTGACCTTACTTCATTTCAATTTATTTTTTGTTTGTTTATTAGTGTTTGATTTGTTTGCACATTACAGTATACGAGTGATACAAAGAGATCTACAGAGCACTCACACACTAGTAGCTACCTCCGACATCTTACATATCACCACACTCACATACACTAGATGTAGATCACCACAAGCTCACTGTAACAACACGCACATAAAGCTCCACACTAGATCTCTGATAGAAAACCCTATTAAGCTCGTATGTGTAGATCGCACGCGGAAGCGCTGGAAATTTTTCCCAGATCTAGATCTACCTGCACATCAGCAACAAAGACACACAACATCAACACTGAAGAAAACGACACGTCGACAGCAGTGCACAAGAACACGACGCAACGGCCAACAAATCCGTAACTCTATCCACATCACAACAAGACCTCACAGCAAGATCGCAACATACAATAACACCTCAACAGGGAGCAACCTACAGCAACTTCACACCAAGATTCGATCAAACGTAACGGAGGACCAAGATCCAGCCCGCGGCAACATAACAGGGAGCACACTCTACCCCTCCTCTCACAGTTCTTCCCCTTCTTGCATTCCTCACTCACCGCTCTCACCTTGCTTAAACCCTCCACCTCTCCTCCATGTTCCCTCCTTCATTCTCACCACAGATTCCAAGCTCCCCCACCCAAGCCCCCGGCGCATTACTACAGACAGTCACCTGAATCGAATCCAAAGACCACGACCCAACCCTCCACAAACCCTCGCACTCACACAACTTCTCCCTGCGAACCTCTCCCTGCAAACCTCTCCCCATAGCGACCCCTGGAACTCCCCTTGCGACCTACAAAACCTTGGTAGCGACCTTGTGAATCTTCATAGCGACCCCTGGAAATCCCCCTGCGACCTATCAATTGGTAGCAACAACCCCTGGAAATCCCCCTGCGACCTACCAATTGGTAATAGCGACCTCCCTAATCCCCCCTGCGACCTACCTAATTCCCCTAGCGACCTACCTAATTCCCCTTGCGACCTACCTAATCCCCCTTGCGACCTACCTAATCGCCCTTGCGACCTACCTAACCCCACTACCAGTACATATACTGGTACGTATTCTGGTGCGTATTCTGGTACGTATTCTGGTATGTATAATCATACGAATACCGATATGAATACTGATACATATATTGATACGTATATTGGAGTACATATTGGTACGTATATTGGTACGTATATTGGTACATATACTGATTCATATACTGATATGAATACTGATATGAATACCAATACAAATACTTGTACGAATACTAACACGAATACTTACACAAATATTGATACGAATACCAAGACGAATACTTACACGAATACTCATACAAATACCAAGACGAATATTAAGGCACATACTAATACGAACATACGAATGAATACAAATATAAAACCAAATACAACTACATATACACACACAAAGACAACCACACACCATCAAAGAAACACATACATATACACACACACACACAAAGACGAATACATACAATCAAAAAAGCACCAAAAAAAATACCAAAGCCACATACAAAAACACAAAATTCCAAAACAAAACAATAAACCCACCTACTACAAACTACTAATATTAATTGGAGGGGACATAAACACAAGGCCAAACACAACCAAAAAAAAATATAAACAAACACACACACACCTATACACCATTAATAAAACAAAAACAAGTACGCAAACAAACACATGGACACAAAAAAAAATTAAAGATAAATACAATTACATTCAAAAAAAATATTGAATTTATAAACATCCACCTCTCTCCAAACAAACAAGACCTCCATAACATAACAAAGCCCCAAAGAATTACAAAAAAAGAAAAAACATTAAAAAACAACACTAAACACACATATCACAAACTCCTACTACTTCTAGGAGGGGACATAGAAACTAACCCAGGACCCATGCCTAATATACTAAAAAGACACCCTACTTCACATAAGAAAAATGCAAAAATTTACTTCATACCTAATACCATAAAACTACAACCGGAATATAGACACATTGCAAAATCTTTTGCACCTTTCTTAAAAAACACACATACATTACACCACACACATAACAACACATATCCAAACATTGCCCGATACGTTCAACAAAAAAATGCGCATCCACCACCTCACATACTATATGCTCTAGTAGTCACTACCCATCCACACATAGATGAATGTAACCATCTCTTAAACCCACAAAACCTGAACACAATTACATGGGTCAATACACTTCTACAAAACTTACTAAACTTACAAAATCCACCGGAACGACACATCTACACTTCACACCCGTATACAAAGTTCCTTGAAGACAACCAAAATATTATAAACCATGAGAACTCAATACATAAGGAACTATATGACTTTTTACACAGCGAAACAATATCTCCCTCAAATGAAACAATAAAAATAAAATTCCCCTACCTACCTAACAATCTCATCAATGAATCACTAAAATGTTTGGACCCTATACCAGAATACACCCACCCACCCCCACCACTTCCCTACATCTCTCCGCAAAACCAAAATATAATATCAAATCAAGAAAATACATACATAATCACATGGAATGCCTCCTCTCTAAACACTGCCCTTCCTAGCCTACAAACTTTGGTCACGCACACAAATACACCACCAGCCCTCATAGTTATACAAGAAACAAAATTATCTGCCACAAAATCCACAAAATATATACAAAATATATTTCAAGACTATAAACTCATCTATAACAATATACATGCACTTACAAGATGCATTCAACAACGAAGACCATACACACCAGGCCGAGGAGGTCTCCTTACACTAATACACAAAAAATATGCCTTCCCGGGCAACATCAACAAAATCCCTACCCCAATGCACATATCACCTTACATTCAAATAATCAAAATTACTAATCACCCTCTACAACCATGGTTAATCTTTCACATGTATATGCCATCTCATCCCGAAGACACTAGATTTATCATAGACATACAAAACACTATTACTTCCCAAATTCATAATAACCCTAATCACACATACCTATTGTGTGGGGACTTCAACAGAGACATAGCATTAATTGGTCGCCAAAATGGAAATCATAACACCCCCCCTCAAACCATTGATTACCAATGGCGCCGCTTCACAGAAAACTTAAACTTCGTCTACATCGATACCGATACACAATTCTCTAGACAAGGTGGCTATAATTACAGCGACTGGAGTCTAATAGATGGATTCTACATAAATACAAACAACAATACACAATACACCTCTACAACAAACAAGGATGTTATTCTCAACTCGGACCACTCACCTATACAATTACACATTCCAAATAACACATTAATTAATAGAACTCCTACAATCCTAAAAAATGATACTATACGCATACTCAACCCCATTCCAAAAGACAATATAGAAAAATTCAACACCAAATTCTTTGAAAAAAACTCCATACAAATAGACTCCCTCATAAACACTCTCGAAAATAACAATCAATTATCACAAATACAATGGCAAGAAGCATGCCACACCCTAGACAAACTTATCAATGCAATCTCTGACACACTAGAACAAACTTGTAAAGCCCAACCAATACCTCAAATGACAAACAGAACTTCTCAACAAGGAGGTTACTTACCCCGTAAACTTTCTAAAACTTGGAAACAACACCTAACCACATACCATACTATACGGAAAACCATTAGAATTGTAAAAAATAACCCTCAATGGCGTAATCACCCCATATGCAACGAACTACTAACTATACAATACACCCAAATCCCTACCCCGCCACCTTCGGACCTACCTCACGATACATGGATAAAAAATATAGCACTAATTGCAAAAAATGCCAACATACAAGCCCGCAAAATTACCTCAAAATATACCAAAGATAACATTAAAAAAGCCATTTCAAAATATAGACAACTATACGAAATTAGCCCCAAAAAAATTAACAGGAAAGTTTTTAAAAACCTTGAATATCCACCAATGGATTGTATCACAGACCAATACAACAATATTCTAACTAGCCCAGAAGACATTGCAAATGAAATATTCAACCAACAAACCAAAAGTAATAGACCAACAGTACCAACATGTAATTATCAACCACAACATCCATCTGAATGTACATGTGCAGTACGCCAGTACCCATGGCACGACCTCGATGGATTTACCCTTGACAAACGAGGCGAACCAGAAATCTCACTACATAAATACTTTAATATAGCCACATATGACACATGTCTTCACAATCTTGGTAACAACAAAGCCCCAGGCCCAGACCGCATCCCAAACTCAATACTAAAAAACATGCCCCCAAGATTCCATAAACTATTATTACTATTCTTTTCTCATTGTTACAAACAAAAACAAATACCTATGTCATGGAAATCAAGTACAACAATTCTACTATACAAAAAAGGCGATCCATCTATACTACCCAACCATAGGCCAATTGCACTAGCTAACACAATATACAAACTCTTCACTAGTACACTCACCTCTATACTATCCTCATACGGTGAAAAATTCAAAATCTTACATGATAGTCAAGAAGGATTTAGAGCAGAAAGAAGTACCGCTAGACAAATACAAACTATAATAGCCGCACTAGAAGACGCAAGATTTACAAACCAAGATATATACATACTATACGTCGACTTCAAAAACGCCTTTGGCTCAATGGACCATGCCCGACTATTAGCAATAATGATGGACCTTGGTTACCCAAAAGATGCAACTACACTTATTGGTAACATCTATTCTCAATCATCTACTTGTTATACTGGTGAACATTTTGGGAAAACAAAACCTATACCCATTCAAAGAGGAACTATACAAGGGGATACCCTTAGCCCATACCTATTCATTATATTCTTAGAACCACTACTCAGATGGCTAGAACGAGGCAACAATGGATACACTTTTGGCACATCACAAGTCACAATAAATTCTGCCGCATACGCAGATGACCTCGCCGCCATAACTAACAAAATCAAATCTATCCAAATACAACTCAACAAAATTGATAGATATTGTAAATGGACCGGAATGGACGTAGGTGTCCCAAAATGTGCCGCTACCGGATGCCCAAACAAATCCAAAATAAACCCTACCACTTTTAAAGCCCTTATGCAAGCTTCCAGCATCAATTACCGCAATCAACCAATCCCCATATTACACCAAAATGAACCATACATATACTTAGGTACAAATCTTGTTCCATCACTAAAATGGAAAATCCAAATCCACACCACAACGACGAAACTCATCAAACAATGCAATGAACTAACAACATGCCCGGCCACCATGAAACAAAAAATAAAAATGATTGATACCGTACTACGTCCAGGTGTGGCATACAGTTTCTACGGTGTACCATACTCTATGCCTGCTATCAAAAAACTTGATAAAAAAATAATAGCCATACAAAAAACCATATGTGGACTACCAAAATGCATGTCAAATGCAATAACCCAACTCCCGCATAACCTATTCGGGCTTGAAGCTTTCTCCCTCAAAAACGCATACCTCCGTTGTATAGGTGAACAACTACAAAATGCCTTAAATGATAAAGGTAGACTTGGAAAAATATATAATGGACTAACTCATTATGTCCTTGCCCAATACGGTGGCGCAGAAAACATACCTAGAATTAAAACAAGTGACTGCATAAGATCACCGATAACACGAACATTCTTCTTATTAAAACATATAGCTAAAGCCCACCTTAAAAGTACGCTCCCAAACTTCCTCATTAATCCTACAACACTAGAAATACTATGGCGCCAAGAAACACTAAATCATAACACACTCAATGCCCAACTCTCCCAAAAGCTTCTACAAAAACTCATCTCAAAAAATATTTTTGAACTAAACCAAATTACTATACCAAACGGCACACACATCATGAACAATGAGGATTTCAAAACCTACCACTTCACCCCATCCAAACTAATAAAAAGTGCCCTAAATGTTGCTAAACAACTATTTTGCCACCCAACATGCCCCACTACATGTCATACTCCTTGCAACATACACCCATACTCTCATATACTTAAAGATCCATTCACCACCCTCAACAATAACATCATCCCAAGAAATATTCCCACACCAACCAACCCCCCTAACCCTCCACATACATACCACCCCCGCCCCCCAACATACATCCCCAAAAACCCTACCACATATCCCATTAATAATATCATAAACCATAAACATATCCAACACACAGACACAAATAACATAAAAAATACATACACAAAATATTTATGTCAATGGCAACACAATGATAACACATACAATAAATGGCTTCCCCAAAGAGACCTATTTCCACGACATGACACCAACACCTCCACACATAACACAGAAAAATTAAAACAATACTACCAAAAAATTCAAAACAAAACATACTCGGATATCATCCTAGCACACCACCCCCAAGAACAATTCTCAGACTCAAGATCCGTAACACCACCCATAATTATCCCTCTCTTAAACATCCACACAACAGAATGCAACCCCGAAAATGATATCCTTACATCCTCAAACACAATCCAAATAAATAACAATCAAGCACATCTATACGAAGAAAATGGCCGACATTTACATACCATCCCCATTACTAGACTCCAATGGCTATGGAATCAATACAATATAAATTTACAAACTCCTACAAACATCGAACCAACGACCCAATCCTTTGAAACCGAAATAATCTGGCTATACCAAAGGTATAAATACCGAATACCAAAAACTGACCCCCTAAAAAATGCACAATACACAATACCCACTCCCATCTTAGACTCATTAATCACATCCTTTAACATCGAACAAGCATACTTTTCTTCCCCGGTCACATGTTCTACCAAACTAAAAAAATTCTACTCATCTTATGAAAGGGATAAAATATTCGGATCCCTAGGAAAGGCCTTTGACTATAAATGGATTGGTAAAGGTATAGCTCACCCCCACAACGAGAAAGATATGGAACAAGCAATACATTGGGCTCGACTTGCCGCCAAACACGATCCAAATAACACAAATACGATCATCATCACACCGAACAACAATTGGTACCAAAACAATAACCAACATTTAAATCCATTTTTAGATTCCCATATCATTGCAGTATTTGAGGCAGACACAATACCATACGAAGAACCTACTATCCCACCCGAACTAAAAAAACCCCGAATCGAGCCATCAACATTACAAATACTATGCGTCCATCATCAAAATCAAACCCTAGGTTCCCTAGAACAACTTGCTGAACTTACCACCATAACAAACAATTTAAACATACACCGAATATACACAAAATTGGCCCCACCAACACCCATACAAACCCCAGTAAACAAAAGTAAAAACTGGTCCAAACTAAACTATGTCAACAACACATTAAACTACTCCGTCACACCTCCCCCTCTCCCTGACTACCCAACTCATACTACACCAAAATTTAACCCCGCACACAGTTACTACACTGACGGCTCCTTTAAACCACCAGAACAAATTAGCCCGGGTTCTTGGCGCAGAGAAAAAGCTGGCTATGGCATATTTAATTCTATCAAAGAAATTAAACTAGCCAAAAGACTCCATGGCCTACAAAACGTCCTCAGAGCAGAACTCATGGCCATTCACAAAACACTACAAATCATCACAACAAAATACAAAAATGAACCTGCACATATATTCACCGATTGTATAAATGTACTCTACCTACTAAACACTCAAATAACACACCCTACCCTTCACAATAGCCACCCCGACCAAACCATATTATCATCAATGGTCCAAATGTTACAAAACCGTACACAAATCACAACTCTTCACAAAGTGAAAGCCCATGCCAACATTGACGGCAACGAACAAGCAGACAAACTTGCAAAAGAAGGCCGAGAAAAAACACACAAAAATGCCAAAGATCCACACGAACATGCCCATGCCACCCCATACTACTTTCAAAAAGAAGATTGGCCTTCCAAAGAAGATACCCCCGACAAAGGCCCAATTAGATTTTTGGGCAAATATCTCAAAAAACAAGACCTCTACAACAACCTTGACACAATCTCAGAAAATATTCCTTACATAGAAAAATGGACTAATAATAACGACATAGACAATGAACTCTCTACAAACTTTTGGAAAAACCCCATCATCTCAGACTCACAAATAACATGCCTCATCAAATTCCGTACTGGTCAATATATGGGAAACGCTCGCAAACAACTCTTCTTTGGAATAGAAAGGTTCCCATCCATAACATGCCCCATATGCCCCTCAACGGACCCCGACACATGGCTTCATGTTCTACTCAAATGCCAAAACCACCACATACACTCTCTAATTGTTAAAAGGCATAATAAAGCGGTAGGGGAAGTCCGGAAATTAATCACCTCCTACAATAAAGCGAGATGTTTTATACTAATGAACGCCGGCACTTTTAATAACAATCCACAAGAAAATACAGTCCCCCCTTGGCTACTCCCATGCTCATGTGTGATCCAAAGATGTCATTGCAACGCTAGGCTCAAACCGGACATCCTATGTGTTAGAGGTTTAGCATACAATGATCCGCCACCCGACCACATTAATCAAGACTACACCATTCAATTCATTGAATTCACATATTGCAACGATAGATTTTCTCCGGAAACAATCCAAAACAAAATAGACAAATATCAACCCCTCATTGACGACATCATTGCCTTTGGATGGAAGGTAGACCCCCTTATTGTTATCACATCTGGCGCTCGTGCCACCACCTTTATCCCATCTATGAAAACTCTAGAAGATACCTTCAAAATACCCATTGAAACAATCAAAACCACCTTTAAAAAAATTAACACCATCGCTATTCAATATGCCATGTCCATTTTGCTACATAAACGTAAAATTGAAAACAACCAAGCCCTCCCCGATACTCAAGATCCCCCTTAAATGCTTCTCCGCCGAGACTTATCTTGACTGGTTGGTTTTGTGGTTTTGGCGACTTGCTTTGTTAGTTGTTACATTGGTTGTTTGTGTGCTTGGTTGGTATCAGGTCACCTGTTACATAGTGTCTACCCTCGAGAGGGGGAAGTAGTTCCAGTTTACTAATTCCTTGTCCGGTGGGCATGGTCTTAGTAGTGGAACGAACAGACACTTTATTCACGCCGGCTCCTTCGGAGACCGACGTTCTTCTTCTTCTTCTTCTGTGCTCTTAGAAAAAATCCTCATTTGAAGTACAAAACTATAGCTTTTTCAAATTCTATAGTACCATCACACTAAAATTAGATTTCAGTGTAGTGTAGGATGAAAACTGAAATACATCACCCAAATAGCCCTTTAACATTGGGTTGGCTACGGCTGATGGTTGAGTGTACGAGTGGAATAGATTTTGTAGAATATCATCTACTACTCTTGTAGATTCTCTATGAGCCATAGCCAATCCGGCATTAAAAGGATAATCTTCACAAAGGTGAATGATTTTTCAATTAGTTTTCTCTTGCAATCCTAGTGACCTAAGAATTAAGTTAAGTACCTTCAAAATTTTATTTATTCATGTTCGGCAATAAGACAAGTATCCCTCTCCTTTTCTTCTAACAATTGAATCATATACACCCTCTCTCACACACACCACAATAAGGTGGTTTGATTATTATATTTCCATGTGACATCATTTTTATACTCTCAATTATATGTCTCAATTTTTGCCACAAATAATAGGCACATGTTGAATGTCCATTAATTTTACAAACTTCCTAGATGCCAAAGTTTGTGAAACCTGCCAAATTCCCATTTTTTCATGACTTGTACAATGTGCTCTTGGGATATTGTTCCAAATGAACATTCATTAGCCATAAGTGAGACGGGTAAACTTGTTTGTTACTTTCTAACTTATGATTTTATATCAATTACTTGGACCACATAAAAAGTTTGAAAGATGTGTGGGGAAATACCAATCAACTTTTAAGGAACTTGGGGTACTATAGAGGAGCTTTAGCTTGCATTGGTGGGCCCAAAACATTGACGTTATGTTGAGTAGTGTGCAATTGGACCCTATGATTCATGGAAACATGCTTGACAAAGTCATTTGTTATGATCAACAAGATTTAAATTGCATTGCCTTGTACTTTATTAAACCATGGATATAAAATAGAAATATTGATGTATCTTCATACTTATTTCATATACAAGGTGGAGGATACTACTTCCGTGTAGGATCTACAATGGTTTACTATAAATACACCTATGTGTAACTCATTAGTGCATACCTTATACTTTGTTATACATCAAAACATTGTCAAAATGATGGTAAGTAATGGGTGGGTGATATGGGTACAAGAATGGTGTGTTCTACTAACAACTCAACAAGAATCTATAAGGAAATCTTACTTCATAATTCACAAGATCATAAGTCATTTTTCAAGTTTAAAAATGAATTGAGCTTCCAAGTACAAATATTTCTTGGCATCATTTACCCTCGAGAGGGGGGAGTAGTTCTATGACAATAGCCTATGTCCCATGGCCATATGTTTAGTGAAGAGATGAACAAACACTATATTCACGCCGGTCTCCTTCGGAAACCAGAGTTCTTCTTCTTTTCTTGGCATCAACTCTTGGTGTATTTAGTTGTACTCTTCCAAAAAATACACGCTTGATTAATACAGGTTTGTAAATTTGCCATGCTCTCTTGTGATGATTTTCTCAAGAAATTTTTTCCGTGCGAAGTTGTTGATGCCTTTGTTGGAGGACCTGGTGTGTGGATTGGTGATCAACATGTGCATGGCCACAAGGTCTAATTTTGCGGCCCTTTGAGCATTCTTTTTGAAGTTTTGTACACATGAGAGGCCACGTGTATGGTTTTGACTTCAAAATGTCCGGTGAAGGTGATGGAGCCATCGCATCATGCATCTGCACAACAATTGAAAAATAATTCTTCAACACATTGGTACGGAACCAAATCCATAAAATTTGTACATAGAAGTTTACATAATTATCAAAAGAAAAATTTCTTTTAGCCTCAAAGACTCTTAAGATCATTACGACAACTGAATTTGATTTGGAATTATGTCCTTCAAGCATTCATTAAAATCAAACACAAAAAGTAGGAAAATAAATTCCTAAATATTTGTCCACATGAAGTATTAAACCTTTAAGGATGATGGTGGAATCTGGTCTAGGAGGGTCGTAGATTTGGTTAGCATAATTTACGACACTTGTAAACAAGATTCTACCATCGTCCTTAAAGGGCTCAAGGTTGCATTCTTCATCATTAGATGTCAATGAGTTGTTCGTTCTACAAAAAAATTGCATGTTCATAACATTCAATAAGGAAATGCGTAAAATCTAAAAACATATATTTTGATCATTTAAGCTTATGTTAAGCATACTTGTTCAAATTTTTCAAGTTCTAAATCAAGTCCAATTGCCGATTGTTTTAATTTAGATAACTTTAAATTTATTTCTTTTATAGTTGCCTGCAAGTTCATTGATTCATATGATGAAATTTAGGGACAAACCTTTTTCTTATATACACTACACCATTCATCAATATTAATTAATTTAATATTTAAATCCTTGGGTGTAGTTCAATGTCTTATTACATTCAAGGAATCCAAAACAATAAAAATATTTACAAGTGTATTCTTCAAAAGAATAACATAAATTCTATTAAAAAATAATTTTTTATAAAAAACTATTTAAAACTAGAATGAAAAGACTTTGACTAAAACGTTTATTACGCTTGTAAAGTAAATTCTATATAGAAATGTTGATTAATAAATATACCATAACAAGTCTTGATGGAAGTGCTTCTTTCTTTATTGATAAACATGATTTTGAACTGAACACATTTGAAATAGTAAAGAATTTGCATCACAAAAATATTCAAAAGTATAATTCACAATCATATGAATATTCAAAATAGATGCATTGTAAGTGCATCTTTCTACTTCATTTTCAAATATCCATATTTAACTTTTTCCAATTAGTAAACAATATGTAGCATAGAAAAATATTTACCAACTATGTGTAAGAGGATAATAAATGATACAATCTTGAACACACTTATTAATTGATGGTGGCTGACATGCCACCCAACTTTTAAAAGGAATGTCTTTGAATACATTTGGATTTGAGCATTTTGATGCTTTTACGACATTCAACTTATAATTTTTTGTAGAAATATGTCTCCTTTTAGCCACCTTGTGGCTCTTAAGAAATGATTCATAAGTAAGAAAAGTTTGATTTTTTTTCAAATTAGAAGCAAGTAAATCCATAAATGTTTTTTCTTCTAGAGGATTCCATACTTTAGGATTTTTTGCAGATTTGATTGTACCTTTACTAGATGATAAACAATCATAATTTTCTACATTCATTTTAACATCATTCATTTCTTCATGATGCGTACTTCTAATACTTGAATCTTTTGTTTCTCTTATATTTGGTTGAAAATGTAACGATGATGTAATAATATTATTTTCATTTGCAATGCAAGGCTTACAAAGGGTATTAGATGATTTTGGTATTTTATAATCACTTTTAGATTTTATATGGCTCAATGATTTAGCTCCAAGACAATACCTCCAACCTTTTTGAAACCATAATAAACGTCTACATTGAAATCCTGAATAGCCAAATAGAATCTTAATTATAGCAACATTCGATATTTTCTGCAGATTATTGAGTTTTTACATTAATCACTTATTAGATTCACAATAGAATAGAAATGAAGATTTTTAAATGTAAAATCATATAAAATGAAACATTTACCTTGAACTTTTTTAAAACAACCGAGAAAATTGTGCTCTGTATAGGACGATTTTTACGTCTTTTAATTTTTGGATTTATTTTAGTCAAAGTCATCCATGAGCTCGATAATTTAGACCTTGAAACTTGCAGTTCTTCTCTTGAATTGTTGATTTTATTACTTTTATGAAGAATCTCTGTAGATTTTTCTACATTTTCAAGATTTATTCCATCATAATCTGATCATTTATACACATGTAGAACTTGAGGTCAAACTTTTTAATTTTTTATTTAGTTTCATTAAAATTACTATATACAATCAAATTACAAATTCAATTGATTACCTTCATAGAAAATGAATATTTACAATGTGAAAATGTAAAGTGTAAACACTCTAAAAATGAATGGAGGTAAGAGATATGAATAAAACATGGTTCTGGATGCAGCTTTTTTATAAATATATATTGAATTGGAGAGGTGGATTTGCAACAATTGAAAACTTTGCTTCTACTTTTTTAATTTTACTTTCAAACTATCATTTCTATGTATAAGGTGGATTGAACAAATTAACACTGTTTTATGAAAATCCTAATTATATTACCATCAAACTAATATGGATATGTGCATGCTTGTCAAGTTTGAGACATTTTTTAACCTTTTGCAAAATCACAATCTTGAATTGGAGAATCTTATGTTTTGTTCATACCTAAGAAACACTAGAGGAAATTTTCTTAGAATGAAATATCTAATCCAATCTTGTTTAGAAAAAGAACCATGTCATTGCATAGTTGAAAATATTATTGCATGAATATTTGTATTTGTGTCAATACAGTGCAATAAATAATTTCTTTAGATAAATTAAGATCATTAAAAATAATTGATTACCTTCTTGGATTTTAGTTGAATCTTGAGTACTGAAATTGATGTTATCTTTTTTTGACTCTTCAAGATTTTCACTATTTATTGGTACATTAGCATTAATATTTGTTTGATTGTTATAGAATGAGCTACAATTAGTTTCCAATAAATCTTTATCATTTGATATGGTGTTTACTATATTCACATCATTAAAATCATTTTTAGTGATCTTTGTTGATTTGTTTGGTGATAATGGTTCAATAGAAACATCTTCAAATGTGTATCTTATTTCATATGCATCACATTCACTCAATTGGCTTAATGCATTGGAATGTGTTGCTTTATCATCCAAATTTAAAATTGGTCTATCGCTAGTAATTGACTCTAAAGATATTTCATTAACATGTGAAACTTCTTTCTTTAATATAAAAGAATCTTTTGAAATGCTTGCTCTCGAATTATATTTTTCATCCTTTATTAATGATGTTGAATCAATTTCATTCTCAAATTCATCCAAATCATATTCATCACACAAACCATCCCTAATTTCAATTGTATTATTAGATGAATCATTGGGCATTTTCTCATTGTTTGGATTAGAACTTGAAGAGTCAACACAATCACATTTTTTGGGTATATTTAATGGAAGTCTAATCATATTAGAACTATTAAAATCACAATTTACATTTAATACGGAGGTTGGAATGTTAATATTAATAAGATTATATTCATGTGAGTTTTGCCCAATTATATTTATATCTAAATCTTCATTGTTCATTTCTTCTTTTGCAAAGTACTTAAATGATTCATTGTTTAACTCGTTCTCATTGATTGTTTCTTCACATAAATTTTCTTTGTGTTGTTCAAAATATTCTATACTATCACATAAATTTTCCTTTTTATTTGATAATGAAGAGGACAACTCGATATGGACAATTTCCATTGGTTTTGTACTAGAATCAAAATTGATGAATTCTTCAGATGAATGTAATTTGAATTTTTCATCATTGCTTGGATTATTTTCTATAAATAATTTTGATTTAGAATCAATAACATTCTTATATTGACAAAAGAAATCAAGATTTGGATTTACAAAGTTGTTCATATTTGAAATATCAAGACTTTCTAATGGTGACTCTAATAATACAATTTTATTATTGAAACTTTTGTCATGCATCCTTTTCAATGTTATTTGACAAGCTGTTAAACAATTTAGAATTTGATTGTTTTCCGCGGAAGCCTTTTCATAGCCTTCTTTATCATTGTGGTCTCTCAAATTTGAGTAGAAATGTTGATTGTTATCTAGAAGAACATTTTTTGTTTGAAATGTTTCACTTGTTGCGGTTTCTTTTTTATGAACATTTATATCATCTTCTTTTGGATTGTAAACTTTCTAAAAATAATCATTTAACATTCACTTTGTTATTTCAATAGTTTGAACAACCATATTAATAAATCTAAAGTACAATATTTGAATTCATATTGTTATTTACAATCCAATTTTATAGCTTTTAGAATTAGTTAAAAACAAAATATAAGTAACATGAATATTCAAGTGTGTTTAGATTTTTTTCTACCTTAATTTGAGGTGCACTCGAACACATAAGTGTATTCATTAACATAGTTTGTTTTTGAACTTCATCAACGACTGCACTTCCAAGTTTACAATTTACCCCTGCAACATCTTGTATTAAGCCATATAAACCTACAAAATTCATTTTTTTGTTTCAGAAACTCAAAAATTGAAATAAATATCTTTGTTATACAATCCTTATTTTATGAGATATATGCTTGGAAGACATATTATATATGACTTATTCATTATCATTTATTGGTATTTAAATTATATTAGAAATGTTTAAAAAAATTTATTACATGATTTTTATCTTAGAATAATTGTCATTGAACCTGTACATGCCTTGGAATGGACCTTGGATTGATTGGTTAAAGCTTTGATGAAGTTTTGATGGACCTTGGATTGATTGGTTAATGCTTTGGTGAAGTTTTGAGTGATTGAATCAACGATATGTAATACACTTGTGCTTGAATCAAGTACATTTATTGGTCTTTCTACTTGTGGTTTTATATGTTGAGAGAGACTTTCATCATTATGTGTTTTGACTTCACATTTTAAGGATCTACTTGAAATCTGAACAACAAAACAATTCCTTCGTATGATGCTATATTTATAGAAGTATTATCACTAGAAATATTTTGGTACACAATTAACGCATCAAAAATATCTATGCATACCTCTTCTTGAGATAAAGAATTATGAAATCTTTGGAAAATATAACAACTTTTTAACTTTTGAAATTCAGATGATTTTTTGTTTTTCAATTTTGAATAAGACGATAGATAATGAATATCCTTTGTATTATCTATATGATCATTAAAAGAATGCAAAGCATCTTCACTCTTGTCCCATGGATCTATGTGAAATGCCATATTCACATATAAAATCTTGAATTGTAATAATCATATAAAATGTTAATTTATATACAAATTAAATATACTCTACAAATGTTGATGATTTTTCTTTTATTTATAGCACTAGTATAAAATTTAATCAAACAAACATCAAATCAAAGAAATATTACTCACCATTGTTGGTAGGCCAACCATTTTGAAAATTTGATATATGACCATTATATAAACTTGATGGCAATACGTTTGCAATGCTTCCAAGATTTTCAAAATGTAGTTTTCTTCTTGGCTTTCTATTTAAAAGTCTTACAGTTTCCATTGGAAAAAATTTAATTAATAATTTGGTTCTTTTAATACTTTCGTTTGCAACAGAATATCCAATAGAACCTAAATAATTTAGTTTGTTAGCAAATGGCCAAGAAATATATAGTTGTATTTTAAAATTTAAAGATGACATAAATTTCATTGAATTAAAACTATAATTGGTTAAAATAAAAATTTAGGTTAAATAATATCTTTTGAATGATGTCAAATCACATAAAAAGATTTTCATACAATAAAGCTTCATTAGACTAATCATTAAATCCTTGATGTAGGCAAATATATAAAAATAATTGT
Organism: Bryoerythrophyllum caledonicum; assembly: GCA_963971425.1. Taxonomy (NCBI): domain Eukaryota; kingdom Viridiplantae; phylum Streptophyta; class Bryopsida; order Pottiales; family Pottiaceae; genus Bryoerythrophyllum; species Bryoerythrophyllum caledonicum. Next base: position 12,498,131 of record OZ020516.1, read on the forward strand.
TTTTACATTTATATTCTAAACTTTTGAAAATATCAAAAGCAATAAATTCATTTTTCAATCAATTAAATGCCCAAAATTGGATGAAAATAATTATACAAATGAAAATTCTAGATGAACATGATGATGGGCAAAGATATTGATTTGATGGAGCATACACAGTTGTTGCAAAAAATACTTATGTACCTTGCAATTTTCATCTCAAAGGAAGAAGTTCTTGAAAAATGAACTATTTGAACCAAAAAAGAAGGACTGCGGTCTCTCGAGGAGACCGGCTTGAATATAGTGTTTGCTCATTCTCTTCACTAAGAATATGGCCACGGTACATAGGCTAGTGTAATAGAACTACTCCCCCCTCTTGAGTGTAAACATTTTTCTACACTAAGTGCTTCCCTACACTAATTGCCTTAGAGACAACTGACATGTCATCTCCCCCAAGGGCTTTGAGGGTCCCCGACTCCCCATACAAGAAGGCCTTGGGACCCCCCACCATAATTGGGTGGACTATGGTGGTAGGCACCACGCCGGCAATAGGACTTGCACTCACATCCACCTCATCGGTGTGCCATGACTCAAACCACTACACCAAGGCCGTGGTGCTTTTTCTATTCAAACCACATATTATCCCTTTAGCAACGAGGTAGCCCAATTTGGACATAGGGCCCTAGAAAAGCTGCAAATCAAGTGGTTGCCGAGTCAGAGATGGTAGACTCTTTGCTGTGGGAGGCAGACAAGGGATCTGATCAGCCATGCAAGGCCACCTTTTGCCACAAATTGCATTGAAAGAGACTCATCTTTGCATTTCTACGCATTTTGGAGATGCTTGAGGATAGATTCTAGGTTTTTTAGAATTGAGTCACCAAAATTCCTCCGTCATCACTAAAGGGTTAAACTTTTTCTTTTTTTTGCTTATGGTAAAAGAAGATTGTGCGCAATGACATTACTTTGTTTGTTGGCGCTCAAGATAGGTCGCCGTAGTTTTTTGCATTGAGATTTGTGCATTAAGGAACTCATTCTGCATTAAAGATTATATGTTCCCCTTACCTATATAGACTTGTAGTTGCACTTATGTTTGAAGCTTTATATGAATGGGCTTAAATTGATTTTGAAATATTTAAAGAAATGTTATTACACCAAATGTTTGGCCAAAACTAGATATATCAATCAGAATGGAAAGTAAGAAGCTACATCTACATCTCTAGAATTTAGGTTGACTTTATGTGAAAAATCAAGGCCAATGTGGAGTTTTACACGTAGAATTTCTAGTACGTGATTTTAATTCACAAAAATTAGCTTTGAAGTCTTTATAAGAAAAAAATAAGACCATTTCAATAAGTCTATATTTGATCAAGATGATATGATTATGTTTAAATGCGCCACAAATAAAAATTAAACATAGGACCTAAAGGAAGTAAGTTGGGCTTTTATGTTAGTCCAATCTAATCCACACTAGACATTTCAATTTATAAACAAATTTAGATGAATACCATCAAACAATTGAAAGCATAAATGCAAGTTGCAAATGACTAGGGCTTTCTTTTTTGGCAAAAATTAACAAACTAGCATTGTTGTTAAATGTGGATTCAATAATAAATTAGAGGGAAGTTTTGTTAGTCGCTACAAGGGAATTTGGCAAACAAAAAAAAAGCGCTGCAAATGACTCTTGTACTCTTGGATTTGTCACAATTAATGAGCATCTCATAAATCATGAGACGTCCATTTTTATGACATTAATTCTTGAAGGCTGATGAGCTCACAAGGCCTTGGAGAATCAATGCTCAGAATAGATTATGCAAAACATCATATATACAACAAATACATCGTGACCCCATTTCACGGAAATCATTGTAGCTTGCCAATGCTTGCATCAAGTTTGCTCGCGCTTATCTCAGTAGAGCTTGCTCAGCTTCAAAATGACAATTCAAATATCCAAGGAGATTGCTTGTAGCGCTTGCTACATGGATTAACATGGCCAAATGACCCTTAAATCACACATTCTTCTTTTTCCATTGCAAATGTTGAGTAGGCACAAAAAACAGCAAATGCATTTATTTTTGACATCGCAAATTGTAGCACTCAAATCGTTTCTTCTTGTGTTTCAAATCGGTTGCACAAAACCTTGGAGGGTAGCACCTGTGATTGCCGATGCACGTGTTGCCACCAAAATGGACGTCAAACTTGGCTATGAGGTAAGGTAGAGGCACCCAACCATCCAATTCCGATCAATAAAGTATGTATGGAATGGTGCATGAAAATGGTAAATGCATGAAATGGTGCATGAAGCGACCCAAAACCAATAACTCAAAATCTGAAAACTCTAGCCGTTATCAGCATTGGGTCATGACGTGTGCAATTTTGGGTTGCTTCACCTCAATTGAACTCTCATTGGTGGCCTTGCTTCAAAAGTCGAACAAGGCCGATCGGCATTGGGTACCTCCATAAGTTGGTTATTCACGGCACGTCTTCTCTCTTTTTACTCACTCTCACTGTTTGGCATTGGGCAAAGGAGGGCACAAAATCTCACATACTCTGTACTTTGATTCTAGGCTCCATTGGTTTTTGGGCTTCTATATTCGATATCAATTGCAAATCTTTGAGATTAAATTTGAAAAAACATTTGTTGAGTTTCATTCCTAATCCCACATCTTTCTACACAAATGTTTTTGACATGCAATGTCATTTGAGTCCCAAATTGGCTCAAGTGATCTCTTAAAGGCTTCCCCTACAATTACCATCTTCTCCATTTCACATATCGATCAATATTGCTATGATTGAGAGATTACTCAAGTGCATTATGGATTGCACGTTGAATACAATTTGAGGACTGCACTTCAGACATCGATGAACCAGCTACAAGCTTGTTGAAAATATTCAGTAGTTGCGGTGTTTATCCTTCTAGAAGTGCATATTCTTAATCACACACGACCCATATGTTCTTCCATAATTGTGAAAGTTTATTTTTAATCTTCACAAGGGCTGGAATTTATACTTCGGTTATACATGGTGTGTGTATGAGTGTGTCCGTTTTGTTGATGGCAAGCATTATGACGGTCGATGAGGCACACAAACATTTTGTCAATCACTGTGCATGCTCGTCATCTTGCTCAGCAATTAAGGTGAGTATTGTCAATCACTGTGCAAACCCTAAACCCTAAACCTTAAACCTTAGCTCGTAATCAGTGTAGGAGATCCATCTTCACTAAACCAAACAAAATGATCGTTGACAGTGTCCACTCGTGTGCCTCATCGACCGTCATCAACGAAACAGACACACCATACACACCCAAACTTGGACTTCATGGACTCTTTTCAGGGCTCTTTGAAGTATGTGATGTGTGTTGTGGGCTCGCATGTGATGTGAATTTTTGAAGTATGGGATGTGAAGTTTGGGCTGCTTTGCCAGGGAAAGGATCAACCAGGTGCTGTAGTATCATACTTGTCAATGTGCACGTGAGAGCTACAGCCGAAGTTCTCCAACTAGTTTCACACTTGATGCTCAAGTTGTAATGTGACAATCACAATCTACAATTCCTTCGTGAGTACATTACACCTATCAATGTGCACATGAGCCTGGCTATGACGATCATATCCAAGCTCTCCGACGAGTTTCACACTTCATGCTCACGTTTGTAAGGTGACAATCACGAACTACAATCCCTTGTGAGTACATTCCACACACCCAAGTGAGGAGTCAGATTGCTGCACATTGATAGGTGAGAGATGATGAAAAGGGAGATGAAAAGGGTGTTGGGAGCAGACACATACACGGAGAGGAAGAGGGAGAGACGATGTCTAGTGGCTGTATTTGGACACGGAGCCCCATACCGTATTCTGGACTGGGCATGAGATTCTGTGTATTGGGTGGGTGGCAGTGTGGGAGCCAGCGGGTTTTAGGGTTTGCAGCAGGAGGAGTGTGTGAGCTATGATGTTGAGGCAGGCGCTGCTCCACTCTCAGTACCACCTTCGGCATCCGCATCACCAGGAGTGGACCCGCACGAGAGTTGGAGAGGGAGTCCGGAGCTGGAGGAGGCCGCTGGTGGTGAGCATGGCGACCCGGTATGGTGAGGATGTGGTGTTGGCCACCAAGGCCGTCCGCCTCGCCTCCCGCCTCTGCCAGGTACTTGAGGAGAGTTTTATGTGCAGGGTGCTTCAGGATATTTCATGTTGCACGAGAGATTTCTTATGTTTTCAGGTTGTTTGAGGGAATTCCATGTTTCCAAGCTGCTTGCAGAGAATTTCATGTTTCAGGTTGATTCTATGTTTTCAGGTTGCTGTAGGGAATTTCACGTTTCCAGGCTGCTTGAGAAGATTCCACGTCTTTTTTTTGGAGCAGATGTGAAATGGGTTTTGGGAATTTGCACTGAGATTATGAGGGTTCGGGGAAATTTGTTTGCAGTCTGTGCAGAGGGGGTTGCGCAAGCAGGAGACGCAAACAAAAGCGGACAAGTCCCCAGTCACTGTGGCAGATTATGGTACTTTTCCTTAGGATCTGCTCTACATTTTATTGTTGAGGAGATAGAGAGAGAGAGAGTGAGAGATCTTTCATTTGCGTTTCTCATTTTCTTCTCCATGGCTTCCATCAGGTTCGCAAGCGCTTGTGAGCTGGTCATTGGCACGCGAGTATCCATCCGGCTCCTTCTCCATGGTCGCTGAAGAGGTACACACAACTCCTCTTTCACCTTGTTAGGGTTTCCATTCTCCCAGGTGGAATTTGAGTTGTTTTTTCTTAAGAAGAAAGACGCGGTACGAACATGACCTCTCGTTCTTCAAAGGCGGCTAACGCTAGTTTCATCTTGAGTTGAGAGACCACCAAGCTCTTCCATTGATCTAATAGCTTCTAAGAGTGATCGAAGAGTAGTAGTTTATATCCAAAGAAGGGGTATCATATTCAGAGTGTGAGTGACTTGACCGAGGTATCTTTGCTTCAGATTATAAATCATTTTATGAAGACATTAATGAATTCATTTGTAAACGTGTTTATGATTCAAAGACCGGAATATCAATGGAATTTATGATACTGATATCTCGTAAATGGGTTGAGATATCTCACCATATGTTTTTTTGATATCACATATGATTTAGTTGATATCACATCAATATATGTTTTCAGACTATGAAAATTGTTTGCGGTGATAGGATTCGGAGGATCTGCGGACGGAGGAGGGCGCGGCAGTGCTGGAGCGCATCACGCAGCTGGTGAACGAGACGATCGCTGGGGACGAGACGCTGGACGTGGCGCCCTTGAGCAAGGAGGATGTTTTGGAAGCCATTGATCGGGGGAACTCGGAGGGAGGTAGCAATGGGCGGCACTGGGTGTTGGATCCAATTGATGGAACTCGAGGGTGAGCTTCTTCTCTCTTCGTGTGGAGGGTGCTCACTGGATGCGTGTGTGCAGGTTTGTGAGAAGAGCATCGCTCTGGTTGCAATTGGCTAATCAATGGATGCACGTGTTCAGGTTTGTGAGAGGAGATCAGTACGCCATCGCTCTGGGGCTACTGGACAACGGAAAAGTTGTGGCAGGCGTTTTGGGCTGCCCCAATCTGCCGATGGAGTCTATCGCCAACGGCGTTCCTGCAAGCTCAAGCTCGCCTGTGGGCTGCTTGTTTTCTGCAAGCCTCGGTGCAGGCGCCACTGTGGAGTCATTGGATGGAAGCGTCAAGCCAACACCGGTATGCATCAGTTTTCTAACTAGAAACAATCACATTCCCGTCATAGTTTCTTACATGGTTTTTTTCCAGGTGCACGTGAGCAGCGTTGAAGACACAGCACTGGCAACGTTCTGTGAATCGTTCGAGTCCGCTCATTCCATGCAGGATTTGACGGCCAACATTGCAGGGGTATGTGTGTAGTGTGTACTTATGCATTCAGGGCGTGTGTTGTTGTTGTTACATTGTTGGCTTCATGGTGACTTGATGATGCAGGTGCTGGGCGTCAAGGCACCTCCAGTGCGGATCGACAGCCAGGCCAAGTACGGCGCCATGGCCAGGGGCGACGCTGTGATTTATCTTCGGTTCCCTCACAAGGGATACCGTGAAAAGATCTGGGACCATGCTGCCGGAGCCATCGTTATTACAGGTGTGTACTTATCCCCCATTGACTGTTCTCTTGTTGTGTTGGAGCGTACATCAGCTGATGTGGATTTGTTTGCAGAAGCTGGAGGCGAGGTGTTCGACGCAGCGGGAGAGCCGCTGGACTTCTCCAGAGGCCGATGGCTTGATCTGGACACTGGTATAATTGCTACCAACAAGAAGCTGAAGCCTATGGTGCTCTCAGCTGTGCAGAAATGCCTCAAGGAGCCAGTGAAACCGTCTGCCAAGCACTGAGCTGCTGGACCAACGATGTGTCTGCAGTTCGTTCTAGGAACCTCCAAAAACGTTTTCTGTAGATACGAATCAGCTGAGAATGATTGTTATCCAAAAGAATGAATGATTCGCAAATCTCTTGTCCAATTCTAGCGTACATGGGTGTCAGTGAAAGTCTGTATGTTAGGCATGTGGCTAAACATGGTTGCAAGCCTTGCAATCTTCTTCAGTTTGAGTGACTGTATCCGCGTGTTTGCAGCTCGTTTTGTGCAAATTTGGTCGTGGTGCAGGAATGAAGCTTCGGTTGCAACATGTGGAGGGCGACCGTTTTGTTCGTTGGGGAGCGTCCCCATTTGGTTACCGGTACTCTGGTACGAGATTGCGGAATCATTGAGGATACGTCGCACGCCTGTTGGTGAAGGTGTGTACAGTCGCTTGAAATCACTACTGTGTACCGAGAATTTAGACGCTGCGTGAAAAGGTACGTGCCCGCTTCACAGAGAATCAAGACGGTTGCCATTCCCTGTTGTTGGAGAAAAGGGCAGAGAGAGCCAATGTATGTACCGTCTTGAGTGCACTCAATTATAAAACTCACAGTAAATTTCACTGTTCTGGACGGGTTTAGCAACGAAATTTCGGTATATTATTCGAACATAATATACCGGGAAGGTAGAAGGCAGTATTTCTGGTTGAGATTCCTGACCAGTTTTTACTTGTGTGTTTACAGGTATCGATTATCTTCTCAATGTTACCATGGCTGACAAGGTTCAGGTTCCAGAAGAGAGAGAAGGTTCGGAAAAACCCTCAAGGACGAGGAGCGAGAGCAAGATGCTAGATTATTCGCTCGGAAAGGCACCGATTGAGAGGGAGGAAACAACAGGCTCACGGAGGTTCAGTGTTGCAGTGGCGCAGGCTGAGAAGGATGTCACACAGAAAGAGCTCAATGCAATTGAGCCTCCGGAGAGGATCCCTTCCATTCTTCGAAACATTCCAATTGACCTTCAGCGCGAATCACAATCCAGTCCACGTCATGTGAGCCTCGAGTCCGTGAGTCCAATTGGGTATCCGCCTGAGACCATATAATGAAACCATCTCCGAGGTAAAGACTTCACCTAAATTGGTGCTGCATCATCTTCTTCTCATGAGCACCAGTGAATGTCTGCAGCCTTGAGTTGTAAACTCTTATTATTTTTACCTGTGTCTGCAGGCTTGATTGTGTGGATCGTGGTTTTGTTACGTGTGTTTTTAGGCTTGGGTTAAAAATTCTGATTTTGTACCTATATTTGAGTCGCAAACTATGATTTTACTACCTGTATTTGCAGGCTTGAGTTGTAAATTCTGGATAGTTACATGGGTAAATTCATACGCGACCGGCTTCAGAACCGTGACAAAGAGTCTTCACAGTGTGAGGAGGAGGACGTTCACGATCTGAATTGGAGCCAAGAGGAGAAGCACATCGAGAAGAAAGAGGAAGTTTTGCAAGTATCCGAAGATGGCGACTCCAACAAGGAGAACGTCACAGAGGACAAGCCAGAGATAGTCATCAGCCAAGCGGAGGCTTCTTTGAAAGAGAAGGAGCCCGAGCATTTCGGCGTTGCACACGAGCAATGGGCACAGGACAACGACGACGTCACCAGGAGCATCTCAGATCAGTGCACTCACGAGGACTCCGACTCAGTGATGCCCAATGAGTGGTGGCACTACTTCCAGTACGAGGACGAGAGCGAGAAGTTCCTTCCAAGCGGATCACAGACGCAAAGGAACCCTGAACCTGAGGAAATAGTCAGCCATGAGCCGCCACCACAACCAGTTGATCCAGGTGCCAGTTCGAACTCCAAGCTGATCCAGGAGCTGCTGCAGCCTGATCAGAGGCGGATGCTCCCCACTTTGATGGAGCGGGTGGAGACGCTGAGAGTGCAGTTTGATGCTGTTTGGGAGCGGAACAAGCACTTGGAGGAGAGCCTGGCAGCGCTAACGAAGAAGGAGAATGCGCTTGAGGTGATACTTGACCGCCAGACGCAGCAGATCACGTCGATTGATGAGCGCCAGGTCGAGCAGGAGCGTGTTCTGCTGGCTCCCATGCGCAACATCTACATCCGGCAGTTCCTTGACCTGGTGGGTAATCCTAAACAACAGAGCCATTTGTAAAGTCCCCCACCCCCTTTTTCATGAATTAATCTAAAATCACCTCAAAAGGAACTAATATTCGTGGTTGTTCTCATGAAAACTCTTTCTCCACTCTTGACATGAGTTTACAGACAACCAAGCTCTTCCATATTTATCTGAGGGAATTTGGGTACAGATTCGCGAGAGCATCTCCCAGAAGATGTCCGGGACGTTCATCTACGCGCGCCAGATGTGGGCGCTGAAGCAGCTCGTGAACCATCTCGAGCGCAGCATCCGGGAGCGCTTGGCGCCGGTGTCGGACCTGTGGCAGTTCATCAAGGAGGCGCACGACGTGGCGCCAAGTTCTTCTCTAAGGGCAACCTGTGGAACAAGTTCTTGGACTTGGTTCTGGAGGACGGAGAGGAGCAGCTGCGCATCCTGGGCCTGTCCGCCCCCGCCGTGGAGCTCACGCGGTTCGGGAGGAATCCGGCGCCGGGCGTGATGAGGAATGATGTGAACTTCAACCGCCAGGACGTGAACTTCCGCAACGAGCTGGTGTTTGCGGAGGTGGTAGCGGGGCAGAGCGATGAGTTGAGGCCATTCTACGCGGAGCTCTACGAATTCTTCTACAAAGTTCCGCCAGAAACCATTTACATCAAGGTACGTATACCATCATTCTCAGGTTTTGACCGCTTGAAATCTCATTTTCAGTTGATAAAATCAGCACTGAATAAGCTCCAACTATCTACATTCTGCTTAACGAGGGAAAAGGCGGCTATGATCCATGGTACAACGTGACCTCTCCTTCTTCCTTCTCAAAGGCCCGGTTAGAAGTAGTTTCAGAGACCAAATCTAACAGCTATGAGAGTAAATAAACAGTAGTATTATACATTGAAAAGGGGGGTTGTCTCATTGGAACTTCGAGCTTAGCCCCTTGGTTTGGGCAGAGGTCGCATTCTTTGCAGGTGGAGGGAAGGTTTCGGAGAGAGCCTGAGGAACACCAGCTGCACAGTAGTCCTGTAGACGTAGTAGCGTTCATCATGAATTTGCGAGAGCTAAAGTTGCATAATCATGCAATCAATTCTGCATAATCGCACAGGAAGGTATGAAAAAGCGAGTCTAAACTTCCGTGGTGGTGGTGGTTGTAGGGAGAGCCTGACCTGCCCGGTCAACCAGTGCAAGTGCCGGAGGGGAACCTACTAGAGATGCTAGCTCTGTAATCTATGTGAAACACTGGATGCTCCCTTCTCACAAATTGTATGCTGACTGCAGTAGTGTTGCTATTTCTGAGAAAAGCTTTTGGGGACTAGATTTTACCTTCTCATACGTTTTGTGAAATTCACATCTATCCTTTTGTAGCAGATGATGAGGGTGAAGTGGGTGAAGTTTCTTCAATTTTTTTTTGTTGGAATGTTGCCCAGTTACTACTTCTCTTCGTTTGACGTACACCTACTGATTAATGTTGTCGACAGAAGAGGAAGTCCCCATTCACTCAGGGCGTTGGCGGCGTCTCTATACTAACTTAGAATTGAATTTCCAACCCTAAGCCTACCTCGGAAGCTTACATCAACCATCGTAAGTAAGTATTCCGCCTCCTTCACCGAGGATTGTGATTGTTCTTGTTTGTGCACCTTGTTGTATCTCAAGTTTTTTAGTGGAAACTGGTAAGAGACATTGAAAATGTAGTCGTTACAAGGCTAAACCATGGCACTAGTACCTAGCTCATTAGAATTATGGTACTACATAACCTATTCTACGTGTATATTATTTCCTGAGCACTCTTTGGTGGATATTTACAAATTCTATGTGAAATATTGTGAAGATACAATTCAAGTAGGATCCCTAGAAACAATGAAGAACATAGCAAGTGTTAGATAGAAAGGGCTCATGGAACAAATGGAGGTTTACATAAGACCTACTCAAAACTGTTGAAACAAACATGAGGGGCTCCGAGACGCACACTCCGAAACAAGCTCTCAACAAGGTTGCATTCTATTGCACAAGCAATCAGCCTGCTCTCCGACAGGCACTAATTCTCTACTTTTCACAAACGTGAGACAAGCTCTCAACGAGGTTGCATTCAACGCCACAGATCTGGTACCTGAGAGGGTGCACTAGCTTCCACAAGCAAGCAACGGAGACAAGGATCTGAGATGCGTACACAAGGAGGTGCAGACAAGAGGTGATCAATTGGAGTCGTCTTCCTGGATCTGCAGTGCTCCGATGCAGAAGCCGGTCCAAGCAGGAGGCTGCGGCAGGCCGCGGTGGGAGTGGAACACGAGCCTGCGCTTGCCATGGCGGAGCGCCGCGCTCTGCAGCTTCGAGCAAGGCAGGCACTGCGGATAGAGCCGCTGCTCTACGACGACGCGCTTCCCGAGCAGCCTGGTGAAGAAATTCCCCGCCATGGCCTCCTTGGCGAGCATGTTCGCCGGCATGTGGTCCGCGATGGCGGCTCCGCGGCGGCGCCCGCAGTGGTGGCAGCCGTAGCGCTTGAACAGGTCCTTGATAAGACCCGACTCCACATCGTTCGCGTAGCGCACCCCGCGCGCGGGGATGGAGGAGTGCGCGTGCGCGCCAGGGCGGATCACGTTGCTCGGCATCACGTTGCGGGCGCGCCCGCCCAGCACCTTGTACGCCACTAGCCCGAAGAGCGCGTAGAACAGTGCGCTCTCGCGCGGGAAGAAGCTCCCCGCGCCTCCCCT